>VZSE01006754.1:135894-200051 GCA_013398275.1 Promerops cafer
GGGGGGGGGGGAGGGGAGTTAAGGGAGAAGAAGGGAGCTGTGTCAAACTAGTTTGCAGAGACTTTGAAATTGAACACATAGGGAGGGAAAGAGGGAAAACTAATCTCCAAGCTCCAGAGATTACCCTGGAAGCCCTTAAGCCTCCAGTGTGGATTCTGACAGCAAACTCAGGACTTACCTAGTACCCATCACCACCAGACCCAGTAAGGCTGGGAACAACACAGTCCACAGCCAACTGCTACTACATGGCTGTCTGCTGGGCTGCATTGTTTAGGAGGCAGTTTCAGTTGTTCAGGAGAAGAAAAAAGGAAAGCTGGGCAGAAGGGGAAGCACTCATTTTCATCAGAAAGAGATGGTTTGTAGTTACTACAAGTATTAGTCATCCCAACCTTTTGGTAGATGAGCCGCATCTAGACTTAACTACAGTAAGTCTCAATCAAACAAGAAGTCTTTATCTAATTGGTACAAATTGGTACTAATTGGTCACAAGCTAACTAGTTGAACAGTGTGGAGGTCCCAGCCATAGCTGTATGAAGTAATGTTCAGGAGAAATAGAGTGAAACTGAGGGCTCAGTACTCCCAGATTTGCACAGGACATCTCAGAAGAAACTTGGACCAAGTTCAAGTTCTATAGCTGAATCCTCCAGTAATTAGAGATATACAAGGGTATGTTAGAAGGATCCAATTTTCCCATAAAAGGGCTATAAACTGCCCAGCAGCTAGCCCTCTCCACCATCCCAAGTATGGTGCAAATCAGATTCAAATCAAACGCTGGACTGATCAAAACAGTGCAATGAGCAGAACCAGCCTGCCATTTCTCTACTGAACAGGCCCAAAACAATACAAAAAAAAGGGAAAGAGGTATTAGAGAAAGCTTGCCTAAACTGTGATAAGTTTCTTGTGGTCTTTGGACTTTTTATTTGTATCATTATGCTGAGACATGTATCTTGCCATGATGAAATTTCACTGGCAGCATACTTCTCAGAATCACAGGAAATACATTTCCTGGAGCCTTATTGGCCAATTCTTTGGATTCAGTGAAGATTTCGGTGAGTGCATTTTTTTTTCATTCTGCTCTATAAGCAATGAGGTGCTGATGTGTTAGGAAAAATGTCCTATCAAAAAGTATATATTCAGCTTCATTTGTCTTCTAACTTCTCAGCCTTGCCAGATCATATCACTTCCATCCTATTGAGGACTATTTCCTAGTCACTGAAGCAGCATCTTTCAAAGATTGCATCTTCTGTTTTCTCCTTGGCACTTGCAAAAGAAAATCTCCATCACAGAGTGAATACCTGAAGGCACACTGGATGCGCCTGAGTGAACTGCCCTGTTCACCAACTGACAGGCAAACTTACAGTCCTCAACATTTTGTAAGACCACACCCTGGCTGAAAAAACATTCAAAGTGAAGGTCCAGCCTTCTCGCAACTTTAGGAAAAGCTAAGTTGAAGAAAGCAATTACTCAGAATACTGTAATATACAGTAATCGTGCCAGATACTATCACAATCTTGGTGACAAAGTCATCTGCCATGGGAACTCAGTCATCACTGCCATGTTGCCCTCCTCATGATATCTCTTTCTCAGGAGTACCACATTGATAACAGCACAGGAAAACCAAGTTCATTGGGTATATTTCCTATGAGTTTGTTCCTGGACCCTTTGAATAATCCAGTCAATCAATCCATTCTCTTGATTTTGCTCTCATTTCACTTCTGTTTGTAGATTAGTTGTGAATACACTGCCTAAAAATCTGCTACTATCCCCATCTTGTCTACTTCTCTCCTCTTGGCACCATTCTCCTTATATTTTCATGTATTTTCTCTCCATAGGTTTTCTCTCAAATTCTCCTGCTAAATTCCTTGTTTCATGTCTTAGATGTTCTTAAAAACAGCACATCCTGATTTCTTTTGCCCCACCCCACCCTTCCCCATTTCACCACCAATTCCATCTCCCAAGAACACTCCCCTGGCCGCACCTTCAAAACCTCCTCTTCCCACACATGTACCCCACCCTGCTTGCTCATTCATTTTCCATCTGCATCTCTCTCCTCCTGGATTCTTCTCTAAGTCTCGGTGATAAAAGTGCCAGATTGGAGTTGCTGTGTAAAGAGGGTTCATTTGCCATTTGCCACCATATGGGCCCAAAAGCAAAATCGTCAGCTAAGCGATTAAATCAAGTATGTCGAACAAAATGTTATGAACTGACATTATGGGTATATAATTTTATGCCATTTGTTGCCATCTGTTTATCTAAACAGCCACCATTCCACACAAACACACAGAAGTCTCTGCCACGCTCACAAGGCTTTGGTGCAGGGGTCACAGTGCCTCCCTTTTCCTCCTCCCCTCTTTCTCTTATTCTGTCCTTCCATCCTCTGTCTGCATTCACCACAGACTTGGACTTGGAGTCTGGCCATAGACAAATCTTCCATTGCACTTCAGCACAGATTTAAAGGAAACGACCTCACAATAATCGAGGAGTTTGCCTTAGAGAATAAGGTGTGCTCTCTTGCCTAAAAACTCTTGCCAAGTTCATTTCTATACAAGAAAATGAAGTATCTGACCAGAAGGGGGAAGGAGAGAAAGAGTGAAGGGAAAAAGTGGTGGTCAGCAAAAAGGTGTTATTTTTTGATCCTCATGTGGGACAGAGAAGGAAAAATATAAGAATAGGCTCTACCAGCCTTCCTTGCTCAGCCGAGCTTTTTCTCTGCTTCATTTTACATTTTCCTGCGTCTCAAAGTGAATCACAGTGTATTTCAAGGTTAGGTGGTGGTTGTGACAGACTGCATACTGACCTGGTGACCCCGCAGCCATCCTGTTTTCTGTAAGAATGTGAAAGCACCTACTACTCTAGAAAACGCTTAATAAGCGGAGCACAGGATGAAACCATAAGCGGAGCACAGGATGAAACCATAAGCAGCTCCCTATTGGTTGAATTTATTCCTCAGTTTTAAGATTGTTCTGAGGAAACTAGAGATAGATATCAAAGGGATTATATGTATATAAAGATTAACTGTCTCTTTAGAAGCTACTTGTTCCACCTAGAACAGACAGAAGATCCAGCATAATAGTTTATCTCAAGTCCTTAGAAACAGAATTCACCCATTTGCACCACTTTTTGAACCCAAGTTTCCATCATCCACATTACTGGTCCTGCAGATGAAGTGGGCCTTCCTGATGACTACTGAGAAGACACAGCACTATGTGTGAGCCAAGTACATCTCAACACATCAAGTCTGTTCTCAAGGGCTACCTCTTGAGCTTAGGAGAGTTGGCAACAAAGCAAGGAAAATATCTTCAACCAATTACCAGTGTGTCTGGTTATTGGTTTTAAAGAATTTTATTGCTACCTTTTTTTATGAATTTTTCTGACAGGGTGTCCTTCCTTTCCAGATGTCCTTAGTCTTTGAGGGAAGCAGTGTATCAGTAATTATTGCTGTAGTTCTGAATGTGACAAGGTGGGTGAGAACATTTAGCTTTCTTCCTACCTGAAAAAAACCCAACTCACCCTGTAAAGAGAGCCAGCCCCTCTCTGTGAACCCCTCTTTCTCTCCCACATAATTTTGATCAGTTTGAGGGTTCTTTGTGGAAGAGTGTTGAAGAGGAAAATGGAAATCTCTCACAGTTTTAAGTCTCCCATCCTCATTCAGGGGGCTACTGAGCTGAGCATATGTATCTCAGCATGGTGTAAATGGGAACGTATTATACTCTGTTACTAATGAAAAAGAGTGACCAGACATTTTTCAAGTGTCTGGAGCACAGGTTTTGCTCAGAAGCCAGTACTTGGCCTCAAAAGTTCACGTATTTCCCAGGTAGTAGGTAGGTTTAGCTACAAAATGATTTGGCCATGAAGCATCCCTTTATCTTGGTTTTGTTCACCACTGACAGTTCTATATTTAACATCTCCAGGCCATCCGACCACTGTATGCTGGAGCCACCCTGGCACATAGCACAGCTCAGATCTGCAGCTGCACACTGAACCTGGAAAGCACTGCTGCTTCTCCCCAGGGAAAATTTGCAGGCACAGGGAAAACTAAACATCTACTTTAAAAAGTTCAAGAGGTTCCTACAGTTCCAGTGGATTTTGGATAAGGCCCTAAATGCTGGCAGTTTACAATTGATTCCACAGCAAGGCCATACTAATAAACAGGAGCTCCTTTTCCAAGGCCATTGCTGATCTTCAGCTGAGCAAGTACAAATACACAGCACTACCAAAGAGGTTCTCAGCACTTGGCAGCAGCAAGTGCTCTATGCTGAGTGGCCCTGCTGGAAGCACAGTGTACTGCTCAGTTCAGGACAGCTCTAGTCTGAAAGCAGGCAGCTGTCTGCCTAGCTGTTAATGCAGCTTTGCACTGTGTGTGCGTGGCTTCTATTTCCTTCCTGCTAGGACAGAAACAGTGAAACACCTCAAACACCCCTGGAGAGCCTCAGCTAGTCCAGAGACAGCAAGTTACCTGCTTAGAAGAGCAACCTGGCATAAGCACAGCCCACCTGTCCTCTGGGTCCTGTACCAGCTTCCCATCTGCTCTCAAGAACATCTGAAGGTGGCCATTTTAATCTAATAAGCATTTGATTACTCCCATTCTAAAAGGCCACCTCTCTGCCAGCACATCCCCAACTACTGCCTTCATCAGACAGGCCCCTTCTTACAGCTTTTGTGTCTGCTGGGTATGGCTGTCACCAGAGTTGTAGTAGGCAGCTGATGCAGGCAGCCACATTGCTCTTTGCCCTAAAGTTTGATTTCCACCAAGGGTTAGAAGGAGACAGAAGAGTGAACGGCAAAGTAGCTGCTCACCACTGCTTCCCAGTACAGGAAGCAAGAGTTCTGCTGTGCTGTATTGGACAGGCACAACCATTCTGCTGCTGCAATGAGCTCTATCACCCCTGCTTTTCTGCATGGGACATCCAGCCTCCCACCCAAAGCCAGGTTTCAGGCTACCTCTCGCAGCACAGAAACACTGTGTGACTCCGGATGAGTCCCTGCAGCAGATCAAGCGGTCACCAGCAACAGGCAGGGACAGGAGGGTACCACCAGAGCCCTCCAAACTCCTCCAAGGTGGTATGGACACAACGATGTTTAAGATGAATGCTTTACCAGCTTCAGAACAATTGAGATATTTGATAGTCTTCAGCTGGATATATGACCTTAAGCCAATATATTATCAAAACTACCATAAATAACTCCTTTTAAAGGCCAAAATAAGAGACAGGGGGAAAGTGAAGGCAGGATCATATAGAAAAATCACAAATTGGGAAGAATACAACCTTCAGTAATCATTGCAGCAACACCAAGGAAAAAAGCACATGATAACGTACAAAAAGTACAGTCTTGGATATTACAAAGCAAATATATTAATTTGAGAGCCAGGAAGCCAAACTACCAAAGAAGAGTCAAAGATGTATTACAAGGAGTCAGAATGAGCCCAGTAACACAAGTAGAAAAGCTGTGCTGTCTCAGATTCTATGATTGCTAAATCAAAAGCCAAAATGAACTATGAAACATAATGTAACCAGAAGAATCATCAAAATGAGGAAACTCCTTGACTTTTTTGTGATAAGGATGAAGAATCTTTTACTACTGTAGAGACTAATTGGTAACTAACAATGTAAAAAGGAATAGGTGTTCTTGTCTGCAAGAAGAAAAGTGAGAAAGAAAACAACTTGACAATCTACAGTAGATACATCAGCAGTATTCAAAAACCGTGCTCTCACTTGTGCAGACTGCACACTCCTTTAGAGAAATGCTGTTTCTGCAGACTGCCATTTGGGCTGTTACTAGAACAACAAACTGTTGATGGTATGGATACAGATGGCATTTTAAGCTGGGGTAAAACAGCAGAAGAAAATGATCAAAGGCTCAAGGCAATTGTGAAGAGAGCAAAAGCTGCTGGGCTGAATGAGCATGAAATATGTAAATCCCATTTAAGAGAGACAATTCCCTCCAGCAAAAGCAGAAAATCATGCAGGTAGATCATGATAAAGTTGAAATCACCATCAATATCCATCCTTCAGCATACAAAGGGGTGCCAACTAAGGGTAAACTGCAAGGAATACATGCCCAAATGAGCTGTATGAACCAGCATCCTACAGCACCACTCTGCAGAACTGTCCAAAGAACATAAGATAAAATCTCGCTAAAATAGCATGAAAATAAAAGAGCTAAAGGCAATACCCCTGTAGGCATTCGGACAGTAAGAACAGAATTAATCTGTCAGTGGCAATTTCAAAGAGGGTAGTGACATTGTCATTTTACAGCATAACATTTAATATTGAAAAGAGCAGCATATGCCTCTTTGGCACAACAAAAATTAGGTGGATGCAACAAGATAATGATGGGACAAGGTGCACTTTTTCTTTTTTAACCTTTCTTTTTTTCACTAGGTGTTCTCTGAAGTAACCAAGAATTCCATTTTGCCATTGTCCCAACAAATACTTTAAAATAAATATCTACTTTAAATGAAGCAGTATAGCAGTATTGGCTCTGCTGTCCACTGATCCAATCTCCAGGGCATTTAACAGAAGACCAGAGCTTAATTGTGTGTATCTCTGCCTCACTTTCAAATTAATAACTTTGCCTCAAATTCTAGACAATGGTGTCCTTGAGGAAAGGCTACATTTTGACTTATATTACTAACAGAGTTTGGGAATGCATGCTTCCAACCACAAGTGCAGTTTAAGGTAAAGCACTTCTGTCACTAGAGGGGATTCTCTAAAATTGGTGCCCAAGATACTGTGCTGTCTTTGTACTATCAGAATTGTATTGTTCATTTGGGAGCTGAGAAATCTTAAAGGCATCTCTAAATTATTTTATATAAGCCACAGGTGAGCAGAATTCCAGTGGGGGGGGGGGAAAGAAAGTGCTATGAGAAGCAGTAATGTGGATGATATGAAGTAACATAACCATCTTGTAAAGAACATCTTATGTTTGAAGCCAAACATTTCCTCTTCCCACACTTAGTTTTATGAGAACGTACTTAAGCTAAACACTCATGTCGTAAGTAACTTTTCTAATCCTGGTGTACCTGATGTAGTAACATCTGACAGGCAGCTGGCACTCACTGACAAGGGATTACAAGAATTCAAGCACTATCAAGTAAAGTACCAGGCAAGTACACAGTGCATAGTTCTCCTCAAGTCCAATCCCAGGATGCTGGTAAACACCAACCTAATCAACAACCTGAAAAAGAGCAAAGTGACAGATGACTGGAAAACACTCATTTTACCTCCTGACATTTTTTGGAGAAAAAAGCCTTAAGAAAAGGAATGATGAAATTGATAGTACAGGACCTCAGAATCACAGATGTGTGAAATACATACATAATTAATCTGAAACCCAGTATAATTTCCATAGAGATGGTTTTCATTAAATTAAAATTTTTGTAATTTCAAAGCAATTGCAATAATAATTTCAGTCAAAATGTGAACAACAGCTCCCGCTAAGATGCTGATAGTATTGGCAATACATTGTGAAATGCATTGGGTTTGTTCAGCAAGCAGTTGAAAAATCAATAAATGGGAAGTCTGATTGACACTATAGATGTCTTCTTCAGACAAACAGCAGATCACAATGAATACCAGCTCATACTCAGTGGATTTTTGGGATTCTACCCCAGGCCAACAAATAAGGACAACTTTTCTTCACTACTAGCTATTTCAGATCTTTAGAGAAAGCCCAGTTAACTGTAAAGCACTGATCATGTACTTCAAGGGAATTTTCCCCAGACAAAGCATTTTATAAGATCTCTGGGACTAGGCTATCTTTTCTTTTTCGTCTACACATTACTGTGTTAGGAAACTCATGGCCATGGCCCTATAAAGCAATTACCCTTTCATGGCAGCATAGGTGAGAATTGGGAAAGCATTTTCTGAAGACTCACCAAAGGTTTCTCTTCTATACACAGCATCCAAATTATGCCTGTTCACTTGTAGAAGCTTCACTTGTAGAAGCCAAAATTTCTTTCTCCAAATTTCTCCAATTCCTTCTGACATGAGGCGGCTCATAGACCTCCACTTTACTGGTAATGACCTAACTCAAAATGCCACAGCCACAGCGTAAATACTTCAAGTAAGATGCAAGCAAACTGTCAATGATTTCCTAGGATCAGGGTAAGATCTGAACAACTTGTGAGCTCTGGAATTCTACAGAGATTGGATGGATGGATGGATGGATGGATGGATGGATGGATGGATGGATGGATGGATGGATGGGCAGGTACTCCCATTCTACAATATCCAGCAAGGATCTGATGAAATCATCAGATGCAGTAAGTGTCCTCTCTTACTCAATACAGTCTAGGTGTTGTGTACATCCCACCTTTACCAGGAAATACAAGCAGAATCTTTTGGATCTGATATCATGAACCATTTGTGAATATATACATTGATACCCTGGGCTAAACTCTTACAGGCATTTCAAAACCAAGCAAATACCTGGTAGCTCTAAAAGCCTTGCTTCTGCTTCAATCCTAGCAATAATTGCAGAGACTAAAACTCAGATTGTTAATTGTAAGTTAGCATCAAATTAGAATGAAATGAGAGTAAGATACGGGCTAAGCTTAGAACCAGGGAACAAATAATTTGCTACTCTGTGACAGGCAAACTGTTAGAAGATTTCAAAAGACAAATTTGAGAGATGTCTGCCTATTCCAGAGCTGAATGGAGCCCAGAAAAATGAGAAAGAATTGAGTGGTGAATCCAGATCTTTTTTATCCCTTGGCGTCTCTTGTAAAACAATACAGGGCACAAGACACCACGACTAATGAGCATATTATTTCACTGCAAATAGACCTTTCAGTCTGCTTCCTGCTTATTGGACTACAGTTCTGCCACTCAAAACACTCCTGATTTCAGCAAGAATTGCTTACAGCCCTGTTCTTCCCTCTGTGGCATTGGCCAACACTGGGAAAATGAACCATGCTGAAAAGGACTATACATTAACCTTCTCATCAATGCTACAGAGGGAGAACACAGAGCTTGGATTGACGTCTCAGGGAAAGCAGGGGTCCTCTGTTCACACAGCAGCAACTGAAAAATACTTGCCATGTGCAGAGACAACAAAATAAGGCAAACTATGTCTGTACCCAGATGGCACCTAGCAACCAGTACATACAGGATTAGGCCTTAACACAGCAAGAGTAAATAGATCTAGAACAATCTCTAGAGATGTGAGCTGCAAGCAAGACACCTTGCAGTGCCTTTAAAAGATGAAGCCTTGCTCCTCCAGCTCAGCAGAAAGAAGAATCCTACCCCCTTAGCCTTCCTCCAGATAAGCATTTCATTGTTGCTTTACAGATGTCAAGTGAATCTTATGCTTTTCTCCCTCTCTCTTTCCATTGGGAACAGAATTGCACCCTAATCTGATAGGAACCCTAAGTGGAAGGAGAAAGGGCCTAGTGGGACAGATGGATGAGCAGAGATGTAATTCCAGAGAAAAGCTGCTGTCATCCCATTAAAGATGAGGTTAAAGGTAGCTGCAATGAAAGAGTGGGAGATATTTCACTGGGGGAAATGGAGTGGCACTGAGCTTTGAAATTGCACTGCGTGAGAATATTAATAAAAAAGTTAATGACGCAATGTGCTTTTTGCTCCACATTAATTACACTTTTACATTCCAGTTTTTAATGCATTTTATACAAGACTTTATTTTACATTCCAGGAAGGGGAAAATATAATTGCCGCTTTAATTTCTATAGCCAAACCCTGATAAGATCACAGCTGTGAAAATCTCATAAAAAGCTTTAAATTAAGTTAAAAAAACAACAGTTCCCTTCCCTCCTCCCCTTACTTCTCTTCCTGCATGAGGTGCTATCAGTAGAGATGGCAGAAGTGTTGGTTCAAGGCAGTGTTGTTCCCTGGCACAGAGACCTTTTCTGAAGGCAGCACCAGCTTACGAGGCCTCGACCATGCAACACCATGTACGCTGCTGGGGCTCACATACCTCTCTCTGCTGTCCATGGGAATGAACCCTCTGCCAAGATCACGTGGGTGTGCAGGGCCCCAGCTGTAACACACAGCTCTGGGTACTACCAAAGGCACAGTGCCCAGGCTGGCGCTTCACGTGCCCAGACAAGACTGTCGAGATCACACTGCTACAACCTGTGAACTGAGGCTTGGTGAAATAACCAGTTTACATGAGATAAATGAGAAGGTCTATGTGAAAGATAGGAATCGCAAATTATTGTTTGAGTCTTGTCAGAGATGACTCCCGTCACTGCAGAAATAGATCAAATAAGCTACCGTGAAAGTGAAGTAGCCTGCTGCACATTCCTTCTTCCTTTGCAAGGGACAGGTTCTGGGTCTGTCCATGGTGTGTCTTTGCAGACAGCCACCCCTCTATTGCTACAGCTTGTGTCAAGTCCTAAGGAATCACTCCAAATATGCCCCTGCCTTGGACTCTGACTTTTCTTTCACTCAGAAATCTCACAAATCTTACGATCCATTACAGGCATTACAGGCATTGCAAAAAATCACAGCAGGACTACATTCCTATGTCACAACCATCCATTTCCTTTAGGAATATGAAGGGAGGCCAATTCATCACTGTGCCTACAGCCCCTAGTGCAGCTAAAGCAACACAGCCACACTGTGCATGCATGGCACTCGTACTGTGTTGGGACGGTGGCTGTATGACAGCATATACAGTCTGTATGTACTCAAAGCAGTCTGCTGATATTCCCCTACCAGGAAACAGATTTGGTTATGGAAATTGAGACTTCACTTACCATTGGACAAAAGCAAAGGGAAATCAGACCTTCATCTATTCTTAATAGCAGTCACCTACAATTTGAAATATTCAAGCAGACCCTTCCTTCTATTTCTTCTTTTTTATTCATGCTGTGGATCCTGCCATATTGCTTTGATTCTCCACATCCTCACCCCAGGAGCTCCTGGATAAGCCGGTGACTTTGTCATATACAAAAAGCTATCTCTTCCAGTGTAATGTCAGTGTTCCTAAACTTATCTCAAGATCCTTAATATAAGCTTATCATAAAAGTGAGACATCAGATAATTCATCCTCCTGCCCTTGAAAGGATCACTTGTACAAGAATCTTCCTTGGCATATACGCCTATATGGACCTGAGTCACTTCCATTAGAAGCCTGTGACCCTGCTGAACCACTTCTCCTTGGACCAACTTCTTTCCTTCAGAATGCTCAAACTTGAAATCCCTGGTTTTTCTTTCCTGAATTCAAACCCAGTCCTCTACTTTGACTAGTCTCTAAATTCCTATCCACCATTGCCACCTATGTCTTTTCTCATGACTTCATTGGAGAAAGATAAAATCTCACCCATAAGTTTCTGCAGTAAAAGGGAGTACTCAGAATACCCCGTTCCAAAACCCCATGCAGACTGGACAACAGAGCTAAAGAAAGATTCACCTCTCCATAAAGGTTTTGTTGATCCTTTTGAGCTCCTTCTCCTGCCTAAGTTCCCAATTTACACCTCAGTAAACAAAGGCAGAATCCATCACTCACATGCATATTATTTTCCTTGATTATTCCCTACATGCAAAAAGCAGAAGAGGAATGTGTTTTCACATGTGAAAGAGAAAGGGAGTGAAGAAAAGAAGAGGGGTTGAGAGAAAGGAAGAGAGAGAGGCTCTAAAACCTCATTTTCCTGGTAATTTACTCTTCTATTCAGTTGAGTCCTGCTGCTCGTAAGCCTATTCCTGTTACAATATTAGATATAAACAAGTAAACTGTGTAATGGATCACATTAAGCAGGCCCTGCATCTTGAGGCAGGATTTAATTTGCATGGCAGATTATCTTGTCTGCAGTAGGAGAGGCACCCTGGGGCACTGACTGCATTAATAGGATCTAGTTTCTTAAAATCCATTAAGTCAATTGAGTGGACCAGTCTATAATCTCATTTCAAATCCAGCGTGAAAATGCTTAAACACTAGCCCTATGACACCGACAGCAGAGAAGTGACTAAAGGGACACTGGAGACCGCACTCTGCCATATTGCCTGCCTGCTGGGAGCAGGGAGGAGAAGAGAAAGGGGTAGGGCTCATTCTCTTCTAGCAAACTCTATTCAGAAAGATGCTGACAGCAGTGAGGTGAGGTGCAGAGTCAGAAACTGTGTGAGAGGGAAGCCTAGACTTTCTCCCAAGTAACAGGGAGTTGTTAAACGATGTCAATTGCCTGATGACATTTTGGATACCTTACTCCTCTGACACAGTCAGAAATATGAGACTGTGAAGGGGGGATGCCTTTACTGGGGTGTTCTACTATGAGGCATGGGAATCAAGATTTTCAAACTATCCAGAAAAATAGAATGAGTTTGAGAAATGTAGTGTTGCAGTTAAAATACAGGACTAGAAAATGAGAACATCAGAACTGTGGAATCCCTGCCTTGTGACCCCTCAGCTCTGGACTACCACCAGCAGGCAATGTTCTTGAACTCAGATACAGTTGCACAAGATTATTCTTGGCCTAGCTGATCTAAGTAAACTTTTGCCATTTGTCCCATGCCAGGAAATTAGATAAAGGCTCAATTTATCCTTACCCTGTCCACAAAGCCCTCTAGGTAATAACTCTTGGTTTGGATACATACAAACTATTTAACATAAAGGGTCTCCAGTCTGAGATCTGGGTACCTCAACCACATTACATTAGCACTGTAACCACAAATAGCAACAATAGTAGTAGGGGACACACAAAGCCGGATATATTGAAAACAGATCAATAGAAACTCAAAAGAAGAAAAAAGACATAATAACATAACCTAAAAACTGAAAGAATAAGAAACCTCCAGGACCAGATGGCATTTATGCAAACACTTCCAAAAAAGCTCAAAGTTCATAGAGGTCACTAACAAAATCATTCAATTTATCATTAAAAAAAGCCACTCTTCCATCAGGCTGGAGGGGAGCCAAAACTCTGCACTTCTTTTAAAAGAGGTGCTAAGGGCAATCATAGGAATTATAGACCTCAGTGAGCCTTACGCCAGTACCAGGAAAAATAGCTGAGAAAATCATTAAAGACAGAGTTATAAAGCACCAGGCTAGGTGAGCATAATGTGGTAAAGAAGCAGCTCAGCTTCTCCAAGCTGACTTTCTGACCTGCTAGCGTTCCTTGGAAATGTCAGCAGCTCTGAAGACGCAATGATAAGTAGGAGTCACCTAGCTATTAAGGATTTAACAAAAAAAACACTCAGAAATTTTAGGGCTCCACTCCTGCTAATACGCATTAGCCCTGAGGGTGGGATTTTACAGCACATCACTGATTAAAAAAAAGAAGAAAAAAAGGAAGTTGTACTAAGTTATTGTAAGAATCCCATTCCTCTAACTCTGGCAATGCCTCTAGAAGGCATCAAACTTGGGTTTTAGTGCCTCAGACAGGCCTTTCTCACACAAGCTACAGAAGAGCTGTGGCAAATGGCTCCAGCAACTTGCTGCAGTGCCTGGTTCCTGGGCCACGTGCAGAACCACATGTCCTGTATCTGCAGTGGATGTCAGACAGCCATACCAGGTATGTCCTCAATGCTGAAGCATGTTGGGAACAGGCTACTGCTGAAAGGGCTGCAGAAGTACTGTTCAAGGGCCCACTATTGAAGAGTGGCAGAACTTTGCCCCGAGTCATCCTAAGCTGCTGTGAGTGAGGCCACCTCATGAGACCACAGGATACAAGAGGTCAGAGGGAAATTGATCGGGTTCTTAAGCATTTAGGCAAAACAAAAATGGCATCTATAAGGAATACCTCTTCCACAGCCAAGTCTCACAGTTGTGTGGCTTTGTTCTGATGTATTTCTAGTTTCTTGATCTAGTTGATTTACCTGTTTCACTTCTTATTCCTTCCCACCTGGAGTCTCCCAGTTTGGCATGCCTGGCAGCGCTCACACTGTCACAGGTCTCAGCACCAGTTCCTCCCCTACCAACACAGCCTTCTCCTTCTAAGCTTTCAAATGCTGCCAGACTTGCTGCCCAAGGCAATTGTGTCAGGGGAGCCCAAGGGACTGATATTAATCCAGAGGTGAATACCAGTCATTATGAGTCCAATATATTCTCCATTTCAAGAAATCTCTCAGCTCTGATTCCTAGACACTATAGGGCTAAGAGTTCCCTATGTATCCATCCTGTTCGTATTCCCTTCCTTAAATATTCACTTCGTAAGGAGAATAAATCACATGGAAGTTGGATATTTTGTTAGTCCAGTGCACCAGACTTTTGTATTCTAAGCACTGGGCTGTTGCACATAATTTTTCACAAAACTGTAGAGACACAAGCACATCTCCACTCTTTTCCTTCAGAGCTGTGTACTCTGAATGCCACCCTCCCCAGATGGACACAAACATTCACACAGCAGTCCCTGCTCAAACTCAACATTTTCTCAGCAGTCCTTACCCAAACTGCTGAACATAACCTCCAGGATCATGACAGATAATGGCAGTCACACTCCTCTGAACTCTAAACTTGCAGTAGGCAGTGCCACAGGACCCCTGATGGGGTAGGTGCCCACGGACAAATATCCCTTCTATAGACAAGTCAGTGTAAGAAGGGGGAGCACTTTTGCCTGGGGTGAACAACTGCTATATGCCCTGGAGAGATGCAGAAGGAAATTCTCAGCTCATGGGGTTTTATTGCTGGTTTTGGGCCATTCCCTGCTGCCCCTACAGGAGGCTTGTGGCTTAAAGACACAACCAATACTGTCACCTTTTCTTAAAAATATACCATGACACTGGTGAACTGCAGCTTGCAGAGCAAACCACATCATGCTGTGTGCTCCCAATTGGTCACGTGATGTCCTGCATCATCACACACCAAAACTATTTTTTTCTTTAAAGGAAAGAGAAAACCATCGACTGTTTGCAAACCACAGCATCATCTACCTCTCCCACACAAACCACAGATCAAAGGTCTCCACTTTCTAAACCACAGAGGGGTCCCAGGGGCTCCAGGGAGCAGATGTCTAGCAGTATACTTTCTGCTAGACACCAAAACTGCAGCCTCTGCAACATGTGGTAGGAGGGAAAACATTTCCTATTAGATACCCTACGTACATACCCAAAAGATACAAAAACACCCAGTCACTCATGCCTGCCTGTAGGAGACAGTAAAAACTGAGGAGAGCAGGTGAAGATTGTTACACAGAGCTAGTGATACACAGCTCCAAAGTGGAGCACTGGCCCATAAATTTGGTACAAACACCACAGCAAGGAGGAGAAAAGGGCTTCTGTGCCTTGGAATTATAGCAGGATACACCAGGAATCAATTTGACATCTACCCTTCTGCTCTTCAGCTTCCATGTTACAATGAAGAAGCTCAGCTCTACCGTGAACATACATGAAAGATTGAATGTGTACCCTTCCTGAAGCCATTGGTATCTGCTTAAGCCTGACAAGATATTGAAACAACAATTCCAAGAAGCACAAACTACCCCATTCATCTCCCTGAGTGGCTCACTTGCCTCCTGATGACAATCTGCTAAATATCTTCACTTAATTAGTCCGCTGCTCTTTGAAGCAAGTAAAAATGCAATGTGACAATTGTGCTAGGACTATCTTTATATAAGCTACTCAAGAGACAGTTTATTTTGTTGAAAAGAGCTGGTAGTTTTGTGGGATGCCTCAACTTATCTTTCCCTCATCAAGAATGACTCAGATTCAACAGGCCTCAAACATCAAGAGAGACAAACCAAACGAAATTACAAGGTTCTTCACAGTGCCCACACTGTGACTCAGTGGTGCTGTGGGCTTCTGGTGTGCTTCGGAAAAGGCTCCGCCAGCTTTGGCTGGGAGAAAGGTCATGAACTGCACTTATGTGAAAATGCGGGGGAAAACCACAGTTTTAGGAAACTAATATGAACATTAGCAAGGTGTCTGGTTGGAAGAATTGGGGAAGAGAGATTGAAGCAAGGCCAGTCTGCCTTGTCAATTTAAGAGTGCGTGTGTGTGTGTATATATATATATATGTATCCCTAAACAGAAAGAATTAAAATACAGGATAAACACAAGAATTTAAAAATCTTTGAAAATAAGTCAAATATGCCAGCACAACAACTTCATCCAGGCCTGACAATATGGTACAAATGTGTGTGCAGTGAAGAATGTGAGAATAGACAGTAGGATTTGGCGTCCATGGTGGGAGCTTTATTTAACATGAAAATAAAGATGGGTTTCCATGAGCCTCACCAAGTCAGAGATGAAAGAGGAGCTTCCATCCCATAACAAATTCATTAATTTTTCTTATCAAATATGCTGAGCCAAGACATATTCCCCTACTGGGAAAAAACTAGGACCTGCCATCTCCTGGAGTGTCACTGTACACTAGTTGAGCTGCAGACAAATCACTAAAGCCTGACAAGGGTATATCTGCTGAAGACTAATGACTAAATGATCAGAAATCCAATCCTCTCTTTGGCAGCCCTCTGTACTGCCAAAAAACTGATATGAAAGCTGAAGAATATGGGCCAGGCTCATCCCTTGGTAGGTCCACAGAATTTAACTGCCTTATCAGAAATGGCTTTTGTCCAACATGTCTGTGACAGTCAAAAGTAGGCATGGTCCGCAATAAACTTTGGCTTAAACACCGAATGAAGATCATCTAGAGTGCCTGCAGCTAAAATTAAACTGAAGACTATCAGCTTCAGTGAGTGCAAAAGAAAAGACCTCAGCCAGAAGGAGAAAGGAAAAGTGCTAGGAAAAGTCACTTGCAAGCCATCCTTCATGTTCTTGGTTTAACCACAGCATTGGTTCTTTCCAAATCTATGCTGCTGCATTAGTAACAGAGTTGCTTGCTCCCATGTATACATTTCTTTGCATCCTATCACACAGCGTACAGTCTCCATATTCTCCCAAGCATATGGAAAGCTAGCTTTACATAGTGGATATTTTATTTTAAAGACAGTTCTGCTTGAACTTTCTCTTTCTATGCAGAGTGGCCTAAAAAGATAGTATAAAAGAAACTTAGAGATTAGTTTTATTTGCTTTGTTATGCATATTTCTGTGTGTACTGACCTCTTCACGTGCGCCCAAGCTCAAGCAGTGGCGTCTAAGAGAACATCCTAGACTAAGACGTGCTCATCCAAGAGCACCAGCTCTTCTGGGTCTGTATCTAGGAAACATAAAGGGCCCATTTGCACCAAGGGATCCAGGCACCAGGCTATAAGCTGAGGAAAAGGAAAGCAAACATTTGTTAGCAGCTGGTGAGGGAGCCCCACTTATTCCTTCCCCTAGGAGCTGTGTCTGCATATCCTATTCTATGTTCACTACAACACATGCATGGAAGTCTGAAGTCTTCACTCTTGCCTGCCCACAGACTTATAGACCCTGGGGGTCACAGATTTCACAGGAAAAAGGACTCTCAATATGTGGCAAGGCAGCAGCTGAAGGTGGTTAAGCTGTTTGTCTTCTCAGTACTGCAGTAATTTCCCAACTGTTTTCTAAACTTCAGAAGAAATGACAAGGATGGAGAGGAGGAGGGGAATTAGAGGAAACTACAACTTCATCATTCAACAAGAGTTTGTGAGAAAGCAGGTTATGTTGGGGGACCACCAAACGTGAGGTCTTTCATTGCTCCACCTCCCACAATGCAAAGGTGCAGTGTTACCTCTTCTCCCACCCCCCATCTCATCTACCCCCAGACAAAGTATTCCCGAGCTCACCATATAATGTAGTTTTTCATGGCATGCCTGCTTATCAGGACTCTGAAACTATGTGAGACATGCATGCAGACAATGGGCCTGTCTCTCAGCCACGGAGGGCTCTGAAGGGATCCCTTTCAGCACTCACAGATTGCTCTGTGTTCCCCTAATTGACAGACCCGGCCAAGTCTGACAGCAGTGGCGTGCAGCTGGTGCAGGCTGCTCTGTCTCAGGTAGGCCACCTTTCAGCAGGGAAATTGCTTTTGATTGGCTTTATTTGAAGTAGCTTCTCCTATTCTGCTAGCAAAATACTCTTGTATTTAATGGCTGACAGTTTAGGACCAAACTGTCTTTCCCAGAAGGTTACTTGTTTTCCCCATAGGCCTAAATAAGCTATCTTGAACAGGACTAGACCTCAGCCATAAGGTACAACCTTATGTGGTCAGAACTGCTAAGGCTCTGAGATTTTCTGGAGCTTAGTTTATTTTATCTCTCAAATCTCCAAGATTTGGCTATGGCCTGAAAAAATTAAGACCCCAAAGCAAGATCAGAAGAGCTGACAAATACTGAGAGGAAGTCCTTGACTTTAGTGCATGCTCTAGACCTTCTGAGAGTCTAGGCTGCCACTTTCAGGAAGGCTTGCAGGAGTTGGTCCCTATCTTTTCTTAGTAGTTGGTGAAGGATAGTCATGAAGTTCCACTCAGACTATTTTCAGCCTTGAGTATCTGTGACATCAATTATTTACAAAAGGTCATTAGAGTGCAAATGAGCGTTTCTTGGGAGGGTGGGGAAATAAATTTTGAAAAGAGAGTGATGAGATTGGTACGCTGTCCTGTAAGTTGTTAGCCTGAATCTGGCTATCCTGTCCTTCAGTCTCTGGTATGCTAGATGAGGCTGTACAGACTAAGCCCGTACTTCATGGGCTGCCAAATGCAGTCCTAGTTCTTTTCTGCATTCAGAGAGAATTGAATTAGGCTTCAGTTTTATCAGAGGAAAGTGTAAAAGTAATCTCCAATGTCTTCCACAGCTTTCCTTTTCCAAAGTTCTGTTGGCCTTAACATTTTTTTTTATTATTTCTATTTTTTTATATATTTGCACTCAGATTTCCATTGCATTTTATTATAGCACTTCTGACAGGCTTTGCTTAACAACAGATAGAATCAGTTTCAATCTTTAGGGATCATTAGTAAAGATCACTTTGAGAACCCACTTAGAAACCTGGGAAAATTAAACTGAACTACTTTGGCACTCAATGAGCTATGCTTCTCCAGAAATGATTACTTCAGTGATGTAACCAACCAGTTCTTCAATGAAAGGAGAAAAGAGAGAAATTGAAAGAAAAAAACATGAGTTCAAATAATTACCAGCTGCACCTTTCTCAAAGTACAGCAAGAAGAATTTAAAGCTCTCCTCTCAGATTTGCTGGTGCAGAGCAGCTGGGACAGTGAGCAGCTTCCTACTCCCTGCAGTAACATACAATCTAGCATGTCTGTGCCAAGTCCATTCCTGTTCTTCTGGGCTCCATCCTTCCATCTCCTTCTAGGAAACACTTTTTCTCTTCAGGTATCCAGCTACTAGAAATGGGATCTCTCAGTTCCTGCCTGTTCAAGAGACAGGGGGGCTCCAGAGGAAGCTACAGGTGCTGTTGCCATAAAGTAATGCTTAAGAGTAATTTCCCACCTTTGCCAGCTGTGCCTCAAGCTGAAGCCTCTACAAGTGGTGAGCACACGTGAGCACTGAGGGGACTGACACCCACCATCAAATACCATGACTGCAGGTTTATTAGCCTCACTCTGTCCAGTTCTTAGCCTGAACACCAAAGCAAAAGGGAAACTTGTTATGTGATCAATCACTGAGCCAGATGTGTGGAAATCTACATTCTCTTTTAACAGTGCCATAAGATGCTCCAAGTTTTTTTCAAAAATTCCAGACATTTCCCTGAAAAGTACAGACCACATTTTCTACAGGACTTAAAGTTTCTGGTGCTGCTTCTCAGCTATGTAGGTTATTTCAAAACAGTGGTGTTTAATCCTTTATACATTATTGATACAGAGAGAAGAGAAATGTCTATTAGAAGGTCCAGAGATTAACTCTTAAGAACTATCACCGTGGTATGCAAAGCATCATCACAAGTTGTTCCTATAAACATCACCTATCACTATAGGATCTGGGAATTTTCCATGTGACACCAGTGAAATACTTCTCTCTCTCTCTTCTGCATACATCTCTGTAGGAGATATTGCTTTCTATTGCTTGCTGATTTGTATTATGCTGGTCTGTACTTTCCTGTGTTTAATGTTATCTGAAGCAGTTGCTTGAACAGAAGGAGATGTAAAATCACAGAGAGGGATTTTTCACAGAGGACTGTACTGTAGGATTTCCTATGGATGCTCAGAAACTGTATTTGTTTACTTCATGAAGTCTGTTCTCCTTATCAAGGAAAGATCTGCTGCATTCCCACCTCTACCATGTTATGTTCCCATAAGCTGCAATATTCTAGTTGCCAGCTGAAAAATCTGACCTTTAAAGTCGGTAAGTCTTACACCTTAGGAACAAATCACTATGACTGAGATCCTCTCGCCTAAAGACAGTGTCAATTAGACACTGACAGGGCAAGCTACAGGCTCTACTGCACAGTAGAAGCATGGGGCAAATGGTAGGGTTCCCACCCTACCCTCCAGGGAATTCAGCTCTGTGCGCACTACATGATACAGGAGGACACAGTTTCTGCTAGGCATAAACTGTTGATTCTGATTTTCCATTTTTTCAAGCAAAGAAGAATATAGACTTTTTGTTAGATGTACTGACATGCAATGGGCTAGGACAGACAACACAGACATCCCTACACTATCGCAGACATTATCCTGATACTTAACATCACCCCTTTGGCAACCATAGGCTTATACTTTTGATGTATAAATAGTGATCTTTTCCACAATTTATAACTCAGTACATGACAACACATGCAGTCCAGCTAAGGCCCTTTCTCTAGGGCTATTGAGACAAACTGAAAAAGAACGGCCAGAGAAATACTGAGAAAGACACAACAGTGGCACAATTTCCCACTGAAGAGGGGTCAATCTGCAAGGCTTTTTTGCTCCATGTGGAAGCTGTTCACTAGGAAAGTCTCCAAGCCAAAGGGGAGAGGCCCAGAGGGAGGGAAGAGTAAGAGGCCCTGAGTGCCGCCAGCAAAAACAGTTTCTGACATCTGGATAAATAGAAAACACCATTGTTACGTGATGCTACCTGGGTTAGGGAGGTGACCAACCACTAAGGGTCTGAAAGGCCTTCAAGTTACTGTAATGGCAACTCCAGCATTTTCATCATGACCACTCCAGTGGGAGTCTTGAGTAACTATACAAATTACTGTGACATCTCGGGTAACTATGCTCATAGCTTGATGTAAGGTTTTGCTAAGCTCCCAGTGCTGGCTAACCCAGACAGGGGCATGAGGTCCAGGGGACATGGCTCATGAGCAGAGGGTCTGGGCCTCTCCCAGTCACTGGGAGCAGAGAAAGGGAAAGGCTATGAAGGAACACAAGGGGTGGCAGGGAAGAAAGATGTTACAGGGCCACATGTAATGACGGCCATGGGGACAAGCACAGTCAGGGCTCACAAGCAGCCCTTAAAAGGTAACGTCAGTCATTTTCACTGGTGGGGGAGGCGAGGAAGAGAACCAGGAGAGTAGCTCAGCTGCAGCAAAGCCACACAAAGTTGGTCTGTTCGGCCGCCTTTGTGGGACTGTTGTATTTATTGAAGGCAGCAGCAGTTTGTTCTGTCCTTTCAGTTACTGTACGGGACCCGATCAGGGTGCAGATGGGACTACAAAGCAGCCCTTGTTGTCAGTAATGTGACTCACATGTCAGGCTCTTATTTGCTGTCAGTGGCTTTATTAAAGTCTACAGTTTCAGACCCTAGACCCTTGCCTATTGTATCCCCTGGCCCCAGAGATTCTCTTAGGGAGCGCTCACAATTACCAACTCTCTCACAAGAGCACACAAACACACTGAGCTGGCAGAGCAACTGCGCACTCAGGGCTGCTGCCCAGGCTAAAGCCAAGCTGGGGCACTTTTTATCTTTGAAGCTAACACACATACAGAAATGGACAGAGCAGAGAAGAGGCTATGCCTGGCACAGGATTTCTCCATCTAAGATTATCTGGTAATATACACATTTCACTTACATACATTTATTTATATGTTCTGCACTTAGAAGTATACTAACACTTGCACTCATACTCATATATGCATTCATGGCTATGCTCTCCTTATGTTCACATACACGTTCACATCTGTGCTTCACTCACATGTTTGTGCAGTCACACTTGTGCACCAGTATCAATACACAGATGGGCTGAACCTTTGCACGATGCACACCACAAATAGTCACATCATCAAGTCCCTCCACGGGTACTCACAGCCTCAGTGTCACACAGGCAGGTACACTTTCACCACTGCATCCTCACACTCAGCTACACATAACTCACAGATCGTAGTCTCACCCTGTTGTATACATTCTCAGACTCAGCATGCACTAGACTAGTGTGGTTGCACAGTCACTGCTACATGCAGAAGAGAATTTCCACAAAGGCACTCACATCCCTTCACTTTGAGTAGAACAAAATTCCAATTTCAGAAAATCAGCCGAAGTTAAAGGCTTATTTCCCAGGCAAGTAGTCCTGTAAAGACTCAAGCTCTGACCTCTATATAAATGTAGAGCAATTTCTCCGACTTTACTATACACTAGTGTTGCTGAGCTTAGAATTCTCACTTCCTTCTGACACAAAGTTATCCTTCAATGTCACAGTTGGTCCTTACCACGAAAGGGCTCTCTTTCTAACCTTAAACTAGAAGGCAGGACACTTTCCAGCAGCCCTGCTGCAGTGCACAAAGTATGCCCCCCTGAATCAGCCAGCTACAGAAGAAATCACAAAACAGGCTATCAAGATTACTAGAAACTGTTAGAGTAAGAACGGAATAAAAAAGGGACATAAGCAGCCAAAAAAAGATGTTTCATAAATAGAAAAACACAACAAACCAGAAATTTGAAACTAAAACCACCCAAGTTTGAGAATGAGAATGCAAATGCTATGATAACAAAGGAGGACTGGCTTGAACATCCTGTGGTGCCAGCAAGAGTCCTTGCACAGACTTCTCTATTGGATTGGACATGGTGTCTCACTGTTTATTTTCAAGAGTCACTTCAACAGCACCAAAATAATCATCACAGATACACATGCTATGCACACCAAGTCAGAAAAGTCATATAAACCCAAGCTTATTCTGATTTCTCTTCAAAAAGAGCTTATACCTATGCTTAGCATTAAGAGCAAGCTAACTTTGATGACAACCAATTCCATGATTCCTTGCATAAGCCCCTATATTATAAAATGACCATGAGATAAATACATTTTTCTCCAGGTCACAGAGCAGTCCTACTGAGTCCTCTTTGAGTGACTTAAGCATAAAACCAGCCTCCATTCTACAAAAGCTTCAATTTCACATAACCATGACAAAACTTGTGAGCTCTGATCTGCAATGGTGAACCTGACCATCTGCGGGCTTTACGAATCTTGGACACCACACAAGGATCGTGATGTTGGAGCATTGGATTCTTCACACTCCAGCACAAACCACGATAGCCAGCCACTTAAGCAGCTCTGAATGATTCACTAGGCCTCAGTACTTTTTATTGCCTGCTGTTAAAATTCGGTGTTGTTTGTGTAGTGGTGCATGCTGATACATAGAGCTGTCCCAAAGAGAGGTGACTCTGAATGATCAGGTGATGTCAGAAATGCTTTAGATGCGAACCATAGAATCACAGAATATGTTGAGTTGGAAGGGACCCACAAAGATCATCAAGTCCAACTATTAGACCTGCACAGAACACCTCTAAGAGTCACACCATGTGCCTGAAAGCATTGTCCAGACACTTCTTGAACTCCATCTGGCTTGTGCTGTCACCACTTCCCAGGAGAGCCTGTTCCAGCACCTGACCACCCTCTGAGTAAAAAGCCTTTTCCTGATATTCAGCCTAAACCTCCTCTGATTCATCTTTGTGCTGCTTCCTTGAGTCCTGCCACTGGTCACGAGAGTGAGAAGATCACTACCTGCCCCTCCGCTTCCTCTCATGGGGATGTTGGAGACTACAATGAGGTCTCCCCTCAGTCTCCTCTTCTCCAGGCTGATTAAACCAAGTGGCCTCAACTGCTCCTCATACATCTTCCCTTACAGACCCTTCAGCATTCTCATGGCCCTCCTTTGGACACTAAGTAGCTTTAAGTTTTTTTATATTGTGGTGCCCAGAACTGCCCCCAGCACTCGAGGTGAGGCGGCCCCGGTGCAGAGCAGAGCAGGACAATCCCCTCCCTTGCCCGGCTGGCCCTGCTGTCCTTGATGCCCCCCAGAATAGGGCTGGCCCTCCTGCCTGCCAGGGCACTGCTGGCTCATGTTCAACTTGCCCTTGACCAGGGCCCCCAGGTCCATTTTCAGAGCACTGTTCTCCAGCCTGTCCTTCCCCAGTCTGTGCACACAACCAGGGTGGCACTGCCGTAGGTGCAGAATCTGGCACTTGCTCTTGTTACACTTGGTAGGATTGGGGATTGCCCCAATTAGCGATTATCGAGGTCTCTCTGCAGGGCCTCTCTGCTCTCGAGGGAGTCAACAGTTCCTCCCAATTTAGTGTTGGCAAACTTACTTAGTATTCCTTAAGTCCCATGTCCGAGTGGTAGATGAACACATTGAAGAGCACAGGGCCTGAGATGGAGCCCTATGGAATCCCACTAGTGACAGGTCACCAGCCTAATGTCATCCCATTAACTATAACTCTGTGCCCAACCTATCACATAAAAAGATTTTTCAGCTACATGCTGGACATTTTGTCCAAAAGGATACTTAAAATTTGCCCGTTAATACTGCAATTGTCATTATTGTCTAAGCTTCCAACTCATAAGAGAAATCCCTTTACTGCAGAAGTCACATAGGGTATTTCAAACCAAAATACCCTATATTTACAACTCTGGAAATAGATATGAAGAAAACAAGTCCAGAAGAACACATATATTGATTAGTAAGGCCTCTGGATCCACACAGATTTATTTCTACAATTTATTTTATATGTCCAGGCAATTATTTTGAAACCAAACTAAACGCATTAAAAAAAAATCTTTTCAGGATTGGAGGCAATAAATATATACTAGGGACCTGATTTCTCAGAAAAGGTCTGCTTCTTAAAGAATCCAAGTCTGAGTTTTTAAACAATACAACTCTTGTTCCAGAAATAAAACCTGAAATAGGAAATACAGAGAAAACAGAACTGTACCAAAATACAAGATGAACAACTTTTGGGTGCTACGAGCCTATTTTTGCAAATTAATATCATGTGGAGTGAACCACACATCACATTACTATAAAACACAAGGATACTTTTAATCATCTAAATAAAGAAATGTATCTATATATTTGACTCATATATTTATACTTATTTGCTTTCATTCTGACAATACAAAGGCTGGTGTTTCTTTCTAGAATATTGCATACTTCAGAACAGCCCTACTTGTCACAGGGAAAGCTGCATGGGAGTGAGTCTGGACTAGTAGGAATGGCTCTGTGTTTGTGACATCATTAAGGACAGTGCTTGTAAATGAAAAACGTTTGTAACAGGAGACCAAGGCTGGCAATAAGAGCAAAATATCAATTAAAGTAATGCAGATGTACAATTGCACTTTTTCTATTAGAGAGTTTCAGTATGCTTTACAAATTACTATTGTTCTGCATTTGTTGCATGTGATGGTAGCCCCAGTGAACTTGATCAGTATCTCCCCAAACTGGGTGTAACAACAGTGCTTCCCCTACACTCCATACCCCAGAGGCTATAATCTGATCGTGCTGGAAGCCACTTAGAATGTCGTTTATTTAAACACAGTAGATCCTGAGATGCTGCACATTTTCGCCCTTGCTGGCATGCTTTTATCCCCAGTTAAATAATTTGATTACATGCTTCTTTGGAAGGGCCTTTTAAGATCACTTTGACCCTACTTAGTTGACTTTGATAGCAGTTTGGTTGCAATTTCAAGCTCTTGTCTATGCAGATTTTATTCAGGTAATACCAAATTATAGGAGAAGCTAAAAACAGAGTATGAAAGCAGAGTCTCTCTATGATCCAAGACATAGATATAACTATGCAGTCCACAACCACTGGGTTTCATAACCATCATGTGTCTGACCTGGAAACTTGCTGCACCTTTCTGCTATGCTACTGCACAGCTGACCTTCCCAGCCCACCTGTTAGTAGAGTTGCCCTCCTTCCCACCTCTCCACTGCTCTTTCTTTAACGCAGAAGGTGCTTGTATTCCCTCTCAAGGACCTTCATGGATACCTGTACTCAATATCTCTTATTTTAGGCAAGAGGGAGCCCCACATCTTAACCACCTCTGTTCCTACGCCCAGTTAACTGCTGGATCTCCAAATCTGTGTCCTTGTGCCCCTCACAGGTTTTATGAAGGAATGGAGATCCTTATAAATGTCCCTTGCTTGTTTCATTGGTCTTCATCCCAAGCCATTCTGCAAGATGCTTTATAATGCCATTTTCAAAAAATCTTTGTCCCATTTGTTTATGCTGCTACTGCTACTTCAGACAATCTCTATACATTCCCTAAGCCGTCTCTAATTCTCATCCCCTGTTGCCTTTTACCTTACAGTTCCTCTCTGAATCTGTAGAGCAAAGACTGCCTTTTCTTCTCTGTTTTCAGCAGCTATTCAAGCAAAACATCAAGAGCTTAGGGAATCACCTTAAAAATAAGGATCTTACCGTTGGTTTCTGACTCTGTTCTTTTACTTGGTAACCTTTGCCTTTGCTTCCCTCTCTAGTCTCTTCCCTCTCTAGCTGCTTACCTCTACCAGCATTTGTCACACATGCAAAGCAATTGGAATTAAAGATCAGGTCCCCCAGGTCTGATCCAGTTAACACTCAAGCAAAATGCCCACTGCCATCAGAGAACACTCCAGTGTGTGATTTAGCCCCAACAATTACACTCAGATTATTACTCAAGAGAATCAGGTTGCTTATTTGGATTCTTATACCTCCACTATCACCATGCAGTCAAACCAGCAGACTACCAGTGCTGGTGTATCTCAAAGCCCCTTGGGGTAACTATCTGACCATCTCTGGTGGTAAATGATCAAACCACTAAAGGTCATCAGCCAGTTACAACCACTACTGAAAAGCTCCCTCCATCTTCTAACTCAGGAATTAAAATTTCCAAGACTGAACACTGGCAGCTGACAAAACATCCTCAGCATGGCATTATATCAGCTGCATTAAATTGCGTTTGTGGAAGTGCAGGAACTGCAGGATATTGAAATGACTGGGAAAATGTAACAGCATTTCCCTTAATTCAGGCACATGGCCCAGTCCTGTAGATATTTCGCCTTAAGGGTTTTTATCAACTGACATGGCTTAGAACTGTGCTGGCTCTCTCTTCAACTTTCTATCTGCTGGCCCCGCTTGCTAGATAAATAGCTATGCTCATATAGAAAAACCTGCACTAATAAAAACATAGACAGCCAGAAATCTGCTGCCAACAAGCAAAATATCCTATATTTCACTGCTCTGCCATGGGAGAGTCATATCTCACTGAACAAATATTCATTCCTAAACACTGTGCTAATGCACAAAAGAGTCTCCAACATATCTTGGAAAATTTATGGAAAAACAAGGCAGTCCAAGCTGAAGATTCTCTGGGCTTTGTTTTGCCTCTCCTCTTCCCTCCCCATACGCTTCAGACCATTTGAAGAGAAGATGATTTTAGGTTTTTGCATGTGCTTTTGTTCTTTAACTCTTCCCTCTCTATAAATAGGTCAAGTGGATCAGTGCTTTGGCCTGCTTTTTTTTGTTGTTGTCCTTGAGGGGGGGTTGCTGTTATTGTTTTGTTGGGGATTTTTTTTTTATTTGTTTGTTTTGTTGGTTTGGGGTTTTTTTAAGCCAAGTTGAAACAGAAGCACTGGCTTCTCTGGTGTCAATTATAATGATCGTCACAATCTTCTGTCTTAGATTGCTAGAGTTCTAAAGCATGGAATCATCTTTTGTTTGTTCTGCATTCATAAGTTGTCTGGCATAGAAATGCCTTCACAGGTAATATGGATCCTTGGCATTCCAGCAATACAAATATATACTAGCAAGTGAGGCTTGCAGCAGTAATGTATGGGTTCCCTGATTAAAGTCAGCAAAATCAGAACTAAGTTATTTGTCTACAAGTCACGCTTGGACTTAAAGCTCTCTGGGACTGTATTTTGTGACTGCCAGGCCCTTAAGCACAAGCACATACCCCAGTGTAAATGAAGACTTGGAAACAATTCAACATGTGGATTGTCAAGAATCAAGAGGCTATCTCTATGAAATAAATAAAGAATCCATACCCTTAAATAATTTTATAGCTTGGGGCAAGCAAAAACTTTTTTCTTTAGAATGATCAAGTTGCAAGGCAACTATCTTCCTAAATTCCTTTTCTGATCTCTAACAAATGGGGGATTCTTCCCTCCTTGCTCACAAAAACATTTGTGTAGTACTATTGCAAACTCTTAAGCAAGTTCTGCCTTCTAGGCCAACAGAAGCTACATTTCTTAAAAAGAGTCTCACAGTATTTAGTGACAACACAGTCATATATTTGCATTTGCTCTCATAACTCAGATGACTGTGTGCTTTGAGACCCTTCAGAATGAGAGGCAGGACTGGTAATGTAATTAGTTACTATATGACAGCATTTTTTGAAAGATATTGACTCAGACATTGCTTGTTTTGGCTTCACTATCTGGAAAGCATGAGCAAAGAAAGCAAGTAAAACTTTTCTTTAAAAGCAAGTGTCACTATTCTATCACTTTCAAAACTCAAACTCCTGGCTGTGTAGAGCTTTGGTAGGTGTCATTATAATAAATAAAAAATTAGGGGGAAAAAGTATGAACAGATTGCCTGGTATTTTCTAAGAGAAAAGAAGGAATATTACACTTCCAGGAGTAGAAAAGAACACACACTGCTTACCTGTACCTGCCTCATCTCTCCACTGGGGCCCTACAGACCTCAAACTCTCACCTGAACATGGCAGTTAGGGACAGTGGTATAACACAGCTTCTCTGGAACGCAACCTCATCTCACCTCAGCCTCTGTATGCAGCTGACATTGATATACTTTGGGCAACATTAAGGAGGTTGATTCTAGCTTCATTGGCTATGTGCATAGTAAATAGGATAGAGACCAATCTTGGACACTTTAAAAGTAATATCAAAAATCACTGGGAAAGAATGAAAGAGTTTGTTTTCATGACTCAGGTTTTCTAGTTGGAGTTAAAGATGAAAATCAAGTTCTCTTCCAGTCCCAAACATAATTCCACCAAGAAACACGTTTCACATCAACAAACGCTAATGGAAAATGTTCCCCACTGCTCACATGAAACTGTTATGCAGATGAAACATGTTTCCTGCCAGTAACAATGAGTTACCTGCAGTTAAAACAGCAGCTAATCAGCTTTACTCACCATTAACGTGAAATGAACATGATGCTAAGTCTACAAAACATTGGCTCAAAGCAGCCATGGTGGTAAGTTTGCTATACCAAGCGAGAGGTCCTTACCAGGTTCTCTAAGCTCTGCATAAGCACAAGTCTTTAAGACTGCTTTGTTACCCAAAGACATCACTCTTGGAAGATGCTTATTCATAGTATCAGGTAGGAAAATAATTATCTGTGGTTTTCACTTGCTCTCCAACTTAAAATGCATGTTATTTTATTTTACCTTCAAGTAACACCAGTTGCTCACAGGGTTGCCCTATCCAGAACATGCTGGTGACCAACAGCTTCTCCCGCTCAGTCCTGTCTGCCTACTTGAAAACAAAGTGGAAGTCACTCCACTCCACAAAAGTTAATAAACAAATTAATGTCCAGTTCAGTTTCTTAATTCAGCATTATGATCTGAAATTAATGTACATCAGGTGGCATTTTTCCAAGAAAGATGACATTTAATCACATAAATTCACATAAAAGGCATCCTCTGTAAAAATCTAACTCCAGTGCCCCAAGTTCCTTACTATAGCCATTCATGTCACAAATGTAATTAGCAGCACTGGAACAGGATCTAAAAAGCCAATACCACTATATTCAACACTGAATTAAAAACAGGGAGACTTGCAGCTGTTCCTCCAAGCACCATGACTCCCACCACATTCTCCAGCCACTATTCCCACGTGCTAGTTCACACCCTCTGGCCAGAATAAGGCATATACAAGCCTAGAGAGGCACAGGGTATAGCCAACAGCACATACTGTTCATAGACCATTCTTGATTTTTACTCAGCAATGCTCTATACACATTTTGTTGTAAAAGCACAAAGATCCTTTAAGCCATAAAGCAGCATTAGGTACTTTCTATTGCAAAGAGCTGTATGTACCCGACCAGAACTATCAGCTAGCATAAATCATCCTCAGCTCCCCTTGAATACATAGAAATTAAATTATTTATTCACCACTCAAGGTGTGAAATCACTTATTTTTGGAAAACAGAATTTTCAGTTCTCTGTGGTCAAATCACTGAATACACAGATTATCCATACCAGAGAACTCTAGTGTCAGTAGACTCAAATGTCTTATTCCTGATTTTGAAGAAAGAAAAAATGTTTGGTCTGTGGTAAAGACTGGTGGCTTATTGTTAAGAACAAAATTAAAGATATATAGACAGAGAGCTGGATATTTGCTGAATTCTGCAAAATCAAATAAGGCTAGAACAAATAGATTCAAGACTGGTGACAATAAGAGTATAGTGTATAATGCTGGTAGGTTGGGGTTTGAGTTATGCTTAGGGACAGCAGAATCTGTAAAAAACCAAATTTACTACTGACTGCTGTCAGACCTGTAGAGAAAAGCCAAGGTCTGATACCACTAGATGAGATTGCCAAATTCTGGCTTTCTAAGCTGTCGTCAAAAATAGGATTAGAGTTGGGGATAGAGTGTGGAACAAGAGAGATTAGGGAGCAAATTAATTGTCTAAATCTTTAACTTTCATCCAGTTTTGTGAGTCTTAATGTTGCTATAGTCAAATATATATTCTTTATTTTTCACTGATAGCAAGTATCTGGGCAGAGGTCAAATCAGGGTTAGGATTACAATTAGGCTCTAGCTTAGCATTCCAGAAATGAGGCTCTGCTAAATAATTTTTGTTGCTCAATTCTGCCAAACCTGCTCAGGGATAAGTAGATTAAAATGTATCATTTTTAATTGTCAGACAGAATGGGGTTACTGAGCCATGATCAACGCTGGAACCGGAATGGCATCATTGCTTGAGGTAAGATAAGTGGTAAAATCAGTATCAGCATATTTAAATATCTTCTGATTAACTTTTGGACATAGCTGGATTTCTAGGCCTCGTACCAGGAATAGAGTGAGGACTAAAATTAAGATTTGGTGCAGATTTACTGATGAATTCTGTCCGGCCTGCAACAGGATTGGAGCCTGCCTCAGTGGATTTGAATTTTTCATAGTTAATGTTCACAGATCAACAGGTTCTTTAGCCATAAATGATACTGCAAGTAGTCCACATTTAGGGCTTGGGATAGGAGGCTCTGCAGCATCATATCTCCATGGCAGAACTCTCCCAGGTCCTTAGTGGTAAGATAAGAGGCTGATAGCCACAAACACATTTAATTTCTCAGCAGCACTGAGTCCTTGTGTTACAATGATCAGTAAGGTTAGGGCTTGGCTTTGTTGCAGAATTCACAATGGGAGTTTTTGGTGCTTATTTGTCTGGTCATTGAAGAAAAGTTAAGGGTTGGTGTCAGAATGCTTAAATATGTTTTGCTGAATTATTAGGGAGCCATGGATACCTTAGCTCTGGACAACCCTTGGGTTAGAGGTTGAATTAGGGTTCGGATCTGGAGTTGAAGGCCGTGCAGAGACAAGTTTATTGCAACATTTTCCTAGCTTTATAGATAAAAAGGAAGAGCCAGAATGAGTAAATTCATACACCTCATCCCTAAATTTCAGATGCAACTGAATTCCCACACTATCATCAAATCACTGAGGTTGTAGAAGACCTGTAAAAGCATCAAGTCCTTCCTACTCTATCAGGGTTTGGGAAAGCTTCAATAGAGGACTTTGGACAGGCAGCTGTGCAAAACAAGCCTTGTGACAGGAGCATCAGTGGTATACTGTTTCAGTATGTTTAGCCTAAGAAAGTGAGTGGTGATGTCAGAATATTTGACTATTTAAGCTTAATTTCTAGGCTATGAGGGCTATGAAAACCACTACAGTAGATTTCACATGGGTTACTGTTTGGGATAGGGTGCTCAGCAGTGCCCAGGATAATATTAAATTCTACCCTGTCTGTTGCAACAATTTCACACTGAAACACAGAAATCTGCCTTAAAAACACAAACAAGACAAAACCCTGTCTTTTTCTGGTCCCCATGCCAATCATTTTGTTGTATTTGCTAAAATTTCTGCCATTTTCTTTGGAGATGCATTTCTGTTTACCCATTTCATCTCCACCTTCACAATCACTTCACAAAGCCACTGCTCTTTACAATGTAAGCATATGTTCATGCCTCTGTATTCTCTTCTTCAGTGTACAGTTGTTGCATTTGACACTTTGTGAAGGTCTTGGGAAGGTTTCACAAGATTTCACTCTGACGAGGATTAGGGGACAGATCTATGCAGGGATCTGTAGCAGTCTGGCTTACCCCTAGTGTAGACCTTGTCTTGTCGAGACACGGAACTCATTTTTATCTCTCATCCTAAGCTTTGCTGATTTTCAGGTTAGGCTTTTCTTCCTGAGCAACTTGGAAGTGATGTAGTGTGTTCTGAGATGGCAAGTTAGCGCGGGTTTAGGGCCTGGGCCGAGCGCAGGCACTCCTCCGGCTGAGCGCGCTAGGCACGTCGTACGTGGCTGTGAGGGGGAAACCCGCGATGAGCAGCGGGCTGCCTGCCTCCGAGCGGGCAGCGTGCCCAAGGGCCGCCCTCCGCGGTTCCATCCCTCCCTCCTTCCTTCCCGCCGGGATCCCGGGCCGCTCCCGCAGCCCCGGCCGCAGCCCCGGCCGCGCCGCCGCNCCCGCAGGAGCCCCGCTCGGAGAGGGCCGCGGTACCCCCGGCAGCTCCCCTCCCCCGCGCTGCTAAAACAGCAAGTTTGTATGCAAACCCCAGCTGGCCCCATTTCACCAGATGCACATTCATTTCTATTCCTTTTCATTCTTCACAGAACATGTTATAATCTTTGATCATCATTTGTTTAAATTGTATAAGTAATCTGCCCGGGTTTAATAGGATTTTTCTATGAATCGGCAACAAACCATGAAATGTGATATTTTCACCATGACCGACCCAGGAAATTAGTCAACTTTGTCCTTGATTTACATGGGACCTGGCCAACTCCTCACGCATCGCAGCGGCAGCCGCTCGCTGCCTGCTCCCCCTACATTTCATATTGCAATTCTTTTCTCTTTCCTTCCTCTTTATAAACGGGGTTCTATATACACCAGAGATCGCCATCCATAAGCAGGGCCTGAATTTAGCAATGCCTCCATGGCTGCCTAAGTAGCCCAGGTTAACAAGCAAGGCCCCACACAATAGAGACTGGAAAAAAAAAGCACCAGAGACTTATTATTATTAAATGCAATACATGTGGGAGATCTTGTTTTCAGCTTCTCATTCTGAGCCTTTTGAGGGAAATAACACCATTTCTTCAAGTTTTCCATAGCAAGTATAAGAGCAAGCTTCCTCAAAAGAAAGCTGAGATTCTCAGTTAAAGAAATTCATCCTATGAGCTGGGGCTTACAGGAAAAAATAATTGCTGTAGTACTCCAAATAAAATGGCCAGACTTGGAAATGTTGAGATATTCAAGGGGAAAATAGAAAAACAGCTATTTGAGCCAATCTTTCCATTCATCCCTTTCACTTTATTTTAAATAATGTGCAATTTCTGTCCTAGCCTATATGAAATTCACTTTTATTTCATTATAACTTCAGGTTTTTTACTTGTTTTTTCATCCCATTGTTTGACACTGTGCAAACATGTAAGCCTTTGACAGAAAGTGAAGTTTCAAGGCAGTAATTTGGCACCAAGACTGTAATGCAAAAACACCCAGTATGATTCTTGCTTGGGTAGCAAGATCCTCAGCTTGGGCACACAAGTTCCATCCTCCCCATGAGGACAGATTTTCAGTTCCTGTTCAGTTCTGCTCTGCTGGAGACCACTGCTGTGAGGAGAAAGGTGGTGCTCCAAATGCTCCAGCCTCATGAGCTACTTTCCAGAGATTGTGAAGACACTGGAAGGCAGGGTGGACAAGCACAGCACAGCCTGCAAGACCCTGCTGCTACCTATTTAAATAGGTGAGAGAAAGAAGAAAGCAGTCCTTCAGCTGCATCCCCAGGCAGCCTCAGGACAGACAGCACAGCTGTGTGGAGAAAACACGGGCACACATTGCTCCTTAGGTTCAGGGGTGCCCAGTCTCTGCAATCCCACTCCAACAGGCATCCAGTGGGAACAGGCAAATGCTAAGAACATCAGCAGCTGCAACAGGTAAATTTTACTACCTTGCAGAACATACCACAATTAAATTCAGTTTTATCCAGTCTCCCTATACAGGCACAGTCTTTGTATGCATGTTTGCACACAGCACTTGCTCTGGATTCCCCAGTGAGGTGTCTCTAAGCCATTACGGCAGCTATATCTGTGGTCTGGTAAGGAGCTCATGCAGCACTGAGGGAGTCAAGTTTCTGGGCCACAATTTGATCCTAAGCCACCTTCTGATGTCAAATCATCCATTTTCCCCTGCTGTCTATTTCAGGTTAAAATCTCTTGCAGGCAGGAGCTCTCTCTCACTGCCTGCACATTGGTTACACAGCAGGGTAAGGACAGGCCATCAGCTGGCTCTTGGGGTGCTTCTCTTGTCTCTGAGCTTTTCTTGTCTCACCCTAAAAAGCCACCATATTCCTCATCATCACACCAAACCAGGAGAACTGCTGCCCCTTCCTTCCCTTGCTTGGCCTCAAGCCCTTCAGGGCAGCTAGATTCTCTGTCCTGGAGGCATTTACACCCAACTTTCCAATCCAGGCCTCCCTGCCCCCACATCCTGTGCACTCCCCAGTACGTCACCCCTCTCAACTCCCCAGCCTGTGAACAGCCCCTAAGGTTAGGTTTTATATTTCTTACCCACTGGCCCCTCCACTCCCACCAAGTCAAACTTCAACCAAACAAAAAAGAAAATAGAGGGAGAGAAAGGAAGAAAGAAAGGCCCCAAGAGGCTCCCGGTCGTTCCAATCAGGTCACTGTTTCCATACCAATTAGGACAGATGCAAAGCACATTATTAAAAATAGGTCTGCAGACCCATCTATGTTGATTATTGTCCTCCATTTCCGTCCCCAGCCAACTCCGTTAATTAATAAAGAAACTGCCAGAGAAGGAGGGGGGAAAGGGTGGCAGGGATTCCCCTGACTGGAGCCTCCTGTTCAGAGAGTTCAAGAGAGAAATTGGACACTTGAGCCTCTCTGCCATTTTCCATTGTGTGTGTTTTTCCTAATGAACTGTTTAGTGATGCAGGGCTGGAAGTCAGCTTTACCCCACCCCCACTAACTACCATCCATCATTAAGTGACCCAGTAAGAGGTATTTAGTACTTAACCCTCTCTAGAAGAAGTCAGATAGTTGCGTGGCTGGTTTTTCCATCTCCAGCCATCCCTTCACTTCACATCACTTTGTCTGCCCCTGAAAACATCTCTGCATTTTTTTGGAGAAGATTGCTCTTCCTTAGAGGAGCCCTAGAAAGAGACAGCAGCAGTCACCCCATAGCCAGCCTTTGTTCTACTCATGTAGTGGAAAACCAGGGACGAGATCCTGGCTTTGTTGACATTGTCGAGGCCAGGATTTCACTCTCACAGCTGTGAAACCACCTGCCTCTGAGAGGGCAAAGAATTTGATGGAGAGATGGCCCTGTAATCTGTGCAAGGGATATTGCTGATCAATATACACGTTGGCCATTTGCAAGAGGAGAAAGAATACATAGTCAGATAAAGTCAAGGAGGGCTGTGAGAAACATAAGTGATGGATAATACTTGCAACAGAGAGCACGCTTGTCTCCTTCCAATTCTGCTAGCCCTGCAGGACTCTTCTCCAGCCAAAACTAATTTGTCTTCATAACCCTTCCTCAAAAAGCAGGACAGTGTTATTAGTGCCATTTTGACAGTGGGGAAACTGAGTCAAGGACAAACTAACCTGACCAAATCATTAAATGAGTCAGACAGAGCTAAAAATGGAACTGTGCAGTCCAAGGTTTCTCAGCCAGTGCACCTTTGCTTTAAAGCGGAAGTTCGGGGAAGGCAGAGAGGTTAAATGAACCATTATCATAATTAGACTTGATGAAAGCAAATCTGGGGTTTGGCCCAAGATGGCAGATCACGTTTACCTTAAATGAATGTATGTCAGTGCACCTCCTAAAGTTTCTCTATTAAAATGCCCTCGTGAGCTCTGAACCTGTGAGGTGGAAGTCCCAGATATAATTTAGAGTGCAAAAGGCCCCGCGTGATCTTGGTCACATCACTTATCTCTAATGACCTCTAAAGGCACTCTCCATCTCTAAAACAAGGGCTGTCACACCCGTTTGTACTGTGAGGTATTTTTTGCAGAGTCTTTCTTACTAACACACTTTTACAGCACTCATGATATTGGGAACTGCTGATACTCCTGGAAAAAGAACAACCACAAATTGCAGCCATGTCTGCACCTCTGAGCTGACAGGCAAAACGCATTCACAAGCACCAGCAGGAAGGAGAACTGTAAAGCATAAGCAAAACACCCACCTGCAGATGCCAGCAAGGCTGTTTCATCTACAGACTGACTGCAATTTCCAATTAAATACCAAGTTACTTTCACACAGTCTGTTCTTTCGTTAGACTGAAGGGTTTTGTTTTCTTTTTCCTGAGTCACTCTTTACTAAAGACTTTCCACATCACATGTTTTATTTTTCACAAGGGCTCTAATGCATTGCATAATAAAAACGCATGTCACAAGTCCAGAAAATCCACTGCAGGCTTCAAAAATACACACGGGGGGAGAGAAAAAAAAAAAAGAGGGGGTTGGATAGAAAAGAGGTTTAGATTTTTTTCAGCCTAATCATTTTTATTACATCCCCCACCCTGCAAATTGAATTGCTGGGAACATCAAATGATTGATCTAACACTCAGGTGTGATAACATGCTTTCCTACACGACAGAACTGGACCTCTACTGTAGTATCAGGTCTACTGTCATGAAGGAAAGAGACCACAAACATAGAACCATTTAGTTTGATATCCCCACTTCTGTACGGATCACTAATAACTCAGGAGGCCAATAATTAACAGCCAACATAGATACATTTCAAGTTCACTAGAGAAAAAAACGTTATGGGAAATAAGACAGTCCTAGAAATACAGAGTATCACCAAGATGCCCATAGAGACAAAAGAGGTCTAGGAACTGACTGCTGCAATGGACTGTATACTGAAGTGAAATCCTACAAATGATGAGACTTCTGCATACAGAGGTAAGAAATGAAACAAAAGCTACAGGAGGTGGGTATGTGGCAAGAAGTAGTCTTTTCTTCCTACTGTACTAGAAACACTGTATTTTCAAATTTTTGGTTTCTGCAGAGTACAAAATACATGTGAGGCTGGGTAGTACATCTTCAATAAGTACATTGTAAATGTGCCAGCTCGGCCTGCACACTTGTGACTGAACCAGAGATACCTAAAATTAGAAATAGGACCTGTATTTTTCACAGGTCCAGTACAAAGAGTACAAAAAAACCTTCTAACACAGAGAGGCCACAGAAACATGGACTCAGAAACAGGAACTCTGTCCCACCTGAAACACCCCAGCATTCAGCAAGTACCTTTTGCTCCTCCAAGCCTTTGGATATGGACACTGGGAACAAAGAAGGTACCTGACCTCCTCCCATCATCACGGCTTGTTTTATCATGCCAGTGGAGAGAATATCCTTTTTCTCTCTCTCATTCCCATGAGTAGAGCCCTGGTACTGTGATTACAAGGGACACACACACTGACTTTTTGTTGGCTGTCTACAAGGAGCAGGATTATCAGAACCTTTTCTTCCTTGGGAAAACTTTGTCTTCTTTCATGTCATTTTTCCTGAAGCTGAGGCTCAGAGTAACCAAAATATGACCTCGAATGAGTCAGTGGGACACCCCATCAGCTGGGGAAATAGCATCATCCTACCTCACATTTATCTTGTGGAGCCAATTTCAGAGGCACTTCATTTCTGAAGCACTTTTAGGTCCTAGTTCAATTTACGTAGGGCACACTCTGCTCTCCAGCTAAGCAAACATTGTTTTGTTTTCTTTAGTCCTTGAGAGCTCTTGCCTTCAGCATCCCCCCAAGGGGAAAGGAGTAGGGCCTCTTGTGTCGGATGAATGCTCACATGAGAGGCTGGTAAAGCAAGAGTTCCCTCTTGGCTCCTGTACAGAGGAAACACAACCCATGACACAGGATAAGCTCCTCATCTGTGCTGTACCTGGACCTGACCACTGTCTGTTTGCTCCCCTCCTCCTTTACCAATTTGAGCAAGTCCCTGACCCAATTGGAACAAACCCTCCAGCAGATGCTTCCCTAACTTCCTGAGAGGCATGCTGGTGGCTCCTAGTTGGAGAGCCCTTAGATCAGGCTGAGAGCATCCAAGTGAGTCTAAAGCATACAGGAGGGCCCTACAACCACAGAGAGCCCAGTCATCCTCCAGCTGCTAAATAAATATAAGCAGCAGTGACAGAAAATCAGCATTCCACAAAATCGTTTGTGGGATTTGCCAGAAAGTTAATATCAGCAAGAGCAATGTAGTGCTTAGTGGGAAGGAGACTTGATAAAGCACAAGGGAATGCTGGGAGTGAGCAATGGCATTACCAAGAGGCAAAAATGACAAAAAGGACAAAAACTGGCATGAGCAGAGATTTGATAATATTGAGTTTGCCTCTTCCGTGTCAGTAATTTGTATAACCAGCCACCAAGAAATACTGATGATAGGAAATTGTGAGAGCTAAAAAACAAAATAATCAAAGCCAACACAAATAGAGACCATTCAGACTTGAACTAAGATAGATCAGGTTGGTGCTGCATTCTAGAGCAAGAAAACCTAGGAGTAAAGTCAGGCTGGAGAACTAAGTCAGCATCTAAACAAGTGACTAACACCACAAGAACAAAAATAAACATCTTCAGGTCCAACTCCAAGAGCATGTGTTCAGTGAGCCATAGATAAAGCTGAACACACCTTCATTCCAAAGATGCTCCTTGCTCAGCACATGGAAGAGATGAGACAGAGTCCATTATATGCTGTATAGCATGTAAATCATCATATACATCAGAGATTCCTCCTCCTCTGCAAGTTTGCCCTCCCTTCAGCCAAGAAACTTCTTCAGCCTTTGTGAAGTGCTAATCGACTGCTTTCTCACCAGAATATTTGATTATTTATAAATAGAAGACCATCACCAGGTGTAATTCAAGAAGCCACACCATGGAAATATTCAAAGGCTGAGTATTTATGGCCAATATCCAGTTTTGTGTCCTGTATCCATATGGCAAGAACACTCCTCAGTAAGAGCATATGCACAGCTGTGAACCAAAGTAAAGGCTGGTGTCTCTCTCCAGGCAAGACAGAAGTGCCTACCTGCCAGACTAGATGTCCCACCCTGCTCTTCAGCACTTCTCACCCCACTAGCTTACACAGCTCCCCACTCCCATGTACTTACATCTACAGGTGCCCATATTTAACTCAGATACTTGGATTTCACTGCAAACAAGCTGCCTGGAAACCAAGCATGCAAGGTCTAAACTCTTTCATGGATTCCACCCCAAAACTGTGTGTTTTCTTTCCCAACCTTCAAAATGCAAATAGCAGCAAAGAAATGTGGTGAAGTATTCAGGCACTGTTATAATGCAACAAAACTGAGTGATAGAGCTACCAAGTGCAAGGAAGGGAAAAAAAATCAAAATCTCTATGGAAGCAGTTAGAGGAAAAATATTCCCTAATTATTCAACCATACCACAGACTTTGTAGTTTACAGTCAAATCCTAGTTGCATTCTCTCCAGCACTGCCTCTGCCATATACAAAGAACTCTAGAACATCCCCTAAATCTTCACTAATACATGGTTCTGCACACTACTACAGTGAAATTTTGATGATAGGAAAAAATAAATGGGAAGCCAGAAGCTTTAGTGAATGAAACATTACAGCATTGACTCATTACTCATTTTAGTACACCAGTCCATAGAAATCTCTAAAGGCAGCTGCTTCCCCAACATATTCATGTTTTCACAGAATCCAATGCTCTTAATAGGGAAACTGGTTGAGAAGCCTGTGCCCCCAGCACATGCTGTCCTGTGTGTCAAGAATATTCATCCCTAATTTCTTATTATACTTTGAAAAATCCAATCCCTTTCTCTTCATAGTATATATAAGAAACACATGAACAAAATTGACCTTGTAGTTATGTCCTGGATAGGATTTGACTTCAGAGCCCTGATTCAGACACCCCATGTAATAGCAGGCAGATGATCAAGTTTCAAAGCTCCTCAGAGTTAACAGAGATCCTACTATTGTTTCAGTAGTCTTTGAATAAGACTCTTAAGTGTTTTTTTCCACTCAATCTACACTGTGTATTTACACTGTAAGCTCCCCAAGGCAGAGATTGTTTCTCATTTAACAGTGCCTTTTGTCACAACTAAGATTTAAGTGACACTCTAACAATTATGCCCTGGTCCTGCTCCAGCATACTGACTTGGGGATTGGAAGAGACCAAAAGGGAACCCTCATGTTTAGTGTATTTCCTGCCTTGAGGTGTAGAGCCTTTTTCTTTGTTTTGATTTTTGGTAAGAGATTAAACAGATACGCCAGAGAAGTAAGTTTCAAAGAGAGAGAAAAATCTAATGCTCTAAGATCCAGTTCCTGTGCTCTAGGCATTAGATCCATAACTTCCAAAAACAATCTAGGCTTGGCATTGCTGCTCAGAAACTTCAGGAAAGACCTTGAGTTATCTTATGTCAAAACTTGCAAAACAGAAGAGTGCAGTGGCCCTCAATTACTGTTGATTACCATGCTGATTGGCCACTCAAACCATAGTCCAGCCCTTGGAGGAAAACAGATTTTGACCTGTATCTGCATCTTTCCTATTTACTAGCACTAAAAGCATATACAGTATCCAAGGAGAATTAGCTCCAGCATGCATCACCACCAAGTTTATTCACAGTACAGCAAACAAGATTTTCTTCCTGTCTCAGCGTTATGCCTTTTCCTTCAGAATTTTCCCTTTCTTTTTGTTGTTCTTCCCCCAAAGGTCCCCACAAGCACAGCTCCTAAAGTACTGCCAGGAGACAAGAGGCGCAGCAAAGCCCCAGAATGACTCCTAGGCTTCATGCCACCAGCACCTGCCCCTGTGGCCCTAGGAAAGCTGGTGACATGAAAGCTGGAACATCCCCTAAATCTTCACTAATTATCCCTACAGACTTCAATGTTCTCCAGAACCATGTGAAGGATCTTCCTAATTACTAGCCAGACAATGGAGAGTGGAGTCAGGTCCCTGGGATCCTCGAGCCTGCCAGCCCCAGCCATGCATGTTCCTGTTTGGCCTCTGGGGCTGACTGCTCCATATGGAGACCTCCACCCCACACTTCCTCTCTTCCATCTCCACCCAGCTCCCTCCCTGCCCCCATCACCACAACCCCCAGCATGTGGATTTTATGAATGAAACTTTCTGACAGTTATGAGATTGGCAGAAGCCTATTCAGCAAGCTGGGGAATGTGTGAACATCAGGCTTCATTAGAGACTTCTCCCAGTCAGCTGATAGCTCATTAACTTAAAGTGGCCTCTTGTTTTAAAACCTCAGAGACCAGGAGGTAGGGTGTAGAGAAGGGGGGATGGTTCTCATTGTTCCTCTTGCCTCTCTCCCCCTCTGCCCCCTGTGAGATTAGGCGCCCTTGGAGGGGAGAGAGAGAGGCTAAAACAACTTTAATTAGTTATTTTCAAAGATTTTCTCCCCCTTTCTTCCTTTTTTTGTGTGTGTGTGGAGCAGGGGGGGTCTCTCAGCTGGGTTTTTCTGCATGGAGGAGCTCACGTCATTATGCTTAAATCCAGCTCCTCCATCCTTTGTTTCCTGGCCAACAATAGAAGAGGGCTTGTAAAAAGCTCCTTCCAAAACTCCTGGAGACTGTCTGAAAAGGAAGATGGGGTGAAGACTCCTCTCTTTCCTCCCTCAGTCACAAAAGTGACAGTCTGGTGCCTGTGCCAACAGCTTTCCTGTGTTAGTACTGGGGTAAGTAGGGCAAACAGAGTGCTGATTCCTAAACTGCTGCTCTGTCAGATGAAAAGTGGAGCTCAGACTCACTTCACAAAGTGTCTGGTAACTGTTCTCTGTGTGGCTTTAAGGTCAGGCTGGAGCTCTGGACATTGAGGTCAGTCTTAGGACTTCATCTCAAGTCCTAATCCTTTTCTTTCTTTTAAAGAGATCATAAAATAAGTGTAGCAATAGGGCAAACTCCCCTTTCACTACTTCAGTTCAGAAGAACCTGAAATAAACAACTAAATTGTCATTATTGTCACCCATAGGGAAACTGGTTGAGAGCAGCACATTCATTTCTTACAGGCAACCAAACTGCAAACCACAATGGCTTTCAGCAACTCATGCTAGATGGAGTTTGCCAGAATAAAGAAGGTGACATCCCCTCAATTGTGGCATAAGGAGCAATAACAAGAACAAAACAAACAAGAAAAGCAACCCAAACATAAAAAAAAAAACAAACAACTACAACAAAGAAAATCATCTTTGTTCCTTGCTATCACCAAAGCCCAGAGCAGTATCCTAGTGTAGCAGTTGCTATAATGCCAGCCTCCAGCTTCTCTTTTTCAGTACTGTAAAGAACATTTCTTTCCATAGATTCTCTTTGGGGCCATCCACAAAAGAGGTGTGTCTCTGAAGAGGATATAAGTTGATGTTTCAGTGACTAGATGAGTTCATGTGTGAGGCAGAAAAATCTACCATGAACTACGGTTTAACCAGTGCATTTATACACTCTGTAAATCACATTTAATAGCATCTCTTTTGCCTGTTTAAATGCGAAGCTCCCAAGAATTTGGGCTAATAGGCTGATAGCTCTCCAACTTTATTCCTAGATTGCAGCCCAGACACAAGAACTGAGGTGTTGGTGGATGTTGCAGTTGAAGGCTATACCAAGGAGTAGGTGAAAACTGCAACCATGGCTTCATGAATCAGATTCAAAAGCAACAGTTTGGACAACAGGCTTTCCAGGACAAGGATTTCTACTGCAGTTTAAGCATTTGATATCCAATTTGGTCAGCTTTCTTACATGAAACTAAGCAACTTTCGCAAGTTTTTAGAAATAAGGACCTTCAGTCCCTTGCACCTTCTTCAAAACCAGAGCATAAACCTATTTCCTCTCAAGTCAATGGTATTCACTATGGCCTGAGGAACCAAGAGGCAGGACTTTGCCCCTATTTAAAAACTGGCAGGCCAAGCAGAGTGGTTTGGAGTCGTTTGTGCTGTGATCCTGTCAGTTCCCATAAGCAGAGAGACTGGGTGTCTCCGCAGCCCTCCCGGGAGCTGTGCTGTGTGCTGCTGCTGCCAGCCAGCTCTCAGGGGCACCCGACAGGACTCAGACATTCTCCACAGAGGCTGTGAACCAGGCGTTTGCTGCAAGACCTTACAGGAATCTTCTTTTTGGCAATGCCTGTAAGGATGACGAGTCTTTCCCTCCATTGTGTACCTTCCCTTCTATTTTTCCTGTCTTATTCTTATGTCCATGGTTTGTGGTGATTTTTTTAAAGTTGAACATCTCCAGTATCCCTTCCTAGGAGGGACTGTATTTTCAAAGTATTAAACATGATTCTTGTGTACCAATAAGAAGCGGAATCATGTTCTAATCCAGTTGCCTAATGAGCCTAGCATCTCTGAATTAAATAAACTCTGCAAGTATTACTTTTTATTGTGCTTTCATTAAAGCAAAGAAGTTTCTTCCCTTGCTGATTGCAAGGATTTTAAAACATAGATTCATTTGCATTTGTGAGAGTTTCAATTCTCTGCCCTCAGCATCAAAGAATGTACTACACTTTGTAATGAGTCACACCAATTTTCCCTTGCCATGAATTGGTAGGTCTCAATGTTTCCAGGAAAGGCCACTCCCCAGATTTCATTATATCACTCTTGAATTTAAAAAAAAAAAAAGTCTTCAAGCTCTTTTCTAGATTTACCACCAGAAACAGCTGTACTCATCAAAATATTGGGTTTTCCCTCCAGAAAAGCTTAAAGATTACTCACAGGACACTCCCCAAACTTACTAGAAGAAGAAAGCACAGATATACAAAGGTATGGAAAAATACAAGGGTAAAGAAATATAAAGGTGATATAAAGGTAAAGAAAAAGGAGACAGTGCTATAATTCTGTTTTGTTTATCCCTCGGTGGTACGGAAGCATACCAACATCACAACACACCAAGTACTGCACACCTGCAGGCAAAAGATAAGCTATAGATATGCTTGATATGGGTTGATTTCCAGGCTTTGGGTCCAAAACCAGAAGCCCATTAAGCCTGCACAGAAAATCCCCACAGAGAGAAGAGCAGCTCCTCAGCCGAGGCTGTGGCTCGCTGACTGGAAACAGACCCTGCACCAGGCAAGTCTACGTTATACAAGACAGAAGAAAGCAAGAAATAGCTGTTGTTTTCCTCACTTTACAAATGGATAATGCAAACACAGACTATGCTATCCCAAGATCAAAACGCAAATTTTTAACAGAACCAGAAGTAAAAGCTGCATTGCCTGACTACCACTCACAGACTTCATTTAAAAAAGTAAAATCTTGTAATAAAGAAAACAACATAAAGTAGGAAAAAAGCTTAGTTTTCAGACCAATGGATATATTGATACTATTTTAACCAACAAACTTTATCTACTCCATATCTTTGGAGTGTCATGACTGCAATAGAATACTGTTTCACTGAAAAACTGCATTCACCACCTCTTTTTGAACATTTTCCATGACAAAATGGAAGCCGGGCAGAATCTGCGTAGCAGTATGACAGCTCCTATGAGTCCAGCAGTTAGAAAAGACTGAGCAAAAAATGGGTCAGAGCATACAACCAGTGGCAGCAGCAGTTTTGTGCATAGCAGTGGCATTCAAATAGAAATTTTCCAAAGACATACAGCACTGACATTTTAAAATTCTTTCCCAGCATGAAGGCTGCATCATGACGTGATCCAAATTTAACCTCAATAGGCTCTATGCTGCCACAGCTGGGATGCTCCCTGTACCCAGGGCAGCTAATGCAGGCTTTGCTGAATTGATTTATTTCTTGGCATCGGTCAGAAGTCTAAAGCATCTTTTACTTCTCAGTCTAATGCACAATTCCTGCCATATGGAGGCATAGATTGTTATATTACTGTAGAGTGACTTTAGCCAAAATGATGACCAAGTCCCTAGCTGGATGCACCCATAGGAAGAAATTTATTTCTCAAGAAGTTTGTGATAGGAATATTCTGAACAGGAAAAGTCTAGATACACCAAGAGATTAAACAGGTCAAGGTCACTGGGCAGGACAACGTTAGATCTTGCACAGGGTTTAGCTTCCTGGTGTTTCTGCTTCCCCATTAACGTACCCTCTGGAATGGAACAGCTTGATGCACACAAACTACTTGCTCACCTGAAGGTCCTTTTCCTTTCTTCTTGTACAGGACAGTGTGGTATGATCATTTTTTGCCCCAACATTTCATTTTCAAATCCTGAATCACAGAATATGAGGAAGGGAAAGCAAATTTAATGTCTAAACCAAAATGAGTGGTCTTGTATGAGCTGTTAATGGTCCTGGCACATACTGAGGCTACAAGTGTTTGATTTTTAGTTCTCTGTTTTCACTGGAGCTCTGGAAGTGCTCCAGCAGGTGCTGGTCTTAGGTTTATAGATACTGCCCCACTCATCTAAATAGGAACTTTAGAGCACTGAGTATCTCAGCTGCTTTTTTTTCTTTTATACCAAGATGTAACAATCTCTACCTGATTTTTCTCTCTCTCCCCCTTATTCAGTGATGCCCAAAAAATAAGCATGGTACCAACCAGCATGAATCTTTCTACATCAGCTAATGCATTGCACTAATATACCCTGAAGATAAAAGGTATGCCTCATCCCAGCACCAGCCACAGGAAGAAGGTGCTCTGTTCAGTGGAGCACCTCCTGGCTGCTGGGAAATGACATGCATTCTCTGTACCCAAAACTACATGAGGATGAACTTTTGACTTCAACCCCTGCCAGCACTGAAGAACTTACAGCTTCTTTGTCTTCTCCTTGTAAAACAATCCCTTTTTACTGTGATGTCTGTGTGGAGATGGCAACTAAGACTCAGCCTTCTGTCATGGCCAATATCATTTCAGATTTAGCCTGATATCATCAAAGTTCATGCTGAACTGCCAACTTCTCTCCTTGTTTTCATCAATTTAATGTTTTTTTTTTTCCAAAACATATCCATATGTCACAACTCCGACAGCATGCCTTTCCTAGCTGTCTTTTCCTTCTTCACTGTCACTATTTCATTTATGTATATAAAGATTTCTAGATCAAATACAGATCACTCAACATCCTGACATTCTCAAGAGCTAGCTATGAACTCTGATTATCACAGAAATTTTTCCTAAAACAAGTATCACACAGAGTCTATTTTCTCTTCTTGTGAAACCTCAGCCAGCATAATCCTGACTTGTGGAACTTCCACATGCTCAGCCACTGGACAATAGTATGAAATAAGGAGACGGTGAGTCATTGCTCAGAGCTTCAAGTTTCTGCAGGTGTGCTACACTGGCAAGGAAAGTTGAAGTCATAGCTAAGAAAATGATAATCAATTGTGATAGAAGACAATTGCAAAGCATTACAAAACCTGGCCTAATAGTAAAATGCAAAGCAATGCTATGTTCTCACTCCTAAAAAGTGATTTAGGGAAGCTGAGAACATTTCAGAAGACAGGGCACCCCAACAGCACAGTCCTTCAAGAACAGAACTAGTGGCAACTGCCCCTAGAACAACAGTAGCAGTGGTTGGATAGTAAAAGACTTACTTATACTCTGTCTGTTGATATCAAGGTAGAGTGAAATGCTTTTTATTTATGAACAGCCCAGGCAGGTTCACATAACATTTGGGTAGTTATGAAATTCTATTAGGCAAGAGGAATAACAAGTCTGTCACCAAAGACAGCATAAGAACAAAAAGGCTACCAGGAGGGGCACTGAAAGAAGGCACTAGCCCTGCAACTAGGGAAAGGATTCTTGAAGAAATATGAGGGATCAGGAAGTAAAGGCCATCTACTTGATGCCTGTTCTGAAGGATGCAAAGTCATCAAAGAACAAAGCAGAGAAGGAAAGAAAGAAATAAATCAATATGAAGTTCCTTCAGGAACGCAGTGAGCACGAGGGGTGCCTCTGTTTGGCAGCCCCAGAACGCTTGCAGCCCTGGCTCAGATTGTGTGGATATGTTTTTGACTTGTCCCAGTCAGCAGATTAATGGCATTAACGAAGTTTCCATTAGCATCGGAGATTGGGGAGGAGGGCGAAGAGACAGAGGCGTCCAAGCGGAAAGCCACATGACTGCAGAATTGATAAGGCTAAAGATGAAACGGAGCTTCATTGGCATAAGAGAGGCCAGGAAATGCCACTACAAATTAGCCCCAGGCCTCATTTCTTTTCCCTTCATTATCCAAACCCCTTCAGGAGAAGAATGGAGGAGGTTATGACCCTCTCCCAACACACACATACACAGATATTGAGTGAGTCTCTCTCAATGAACATAGACATGGGTGTATCTGTGTGTGTCTAAGGGTCTGTGTGTGTGGTATATTTGTGTCTAGGCAAATCTGTATTAATATACTAAGTAGAAAAATACGTATCAGTAGTCACATCAATATATATCTACCTATTTGTGTGTGTAAGGGATGGTGTTCTCCTACCTACAAGCTTTGCAGTTAAACTGTGTCATTTTTTTCATATAATTGAGCTTTTCTTAAAAGCAACACCATTGAATGCAAAAATCTTGCACAATTCAGTGAGAGTTCCAGCACCTGAATGTGCTGTGTGTGTCCACAGCTACTTTTATATTACTTTCAGCATTAACTGGGCATCAGTTTCTACATACATGTTTTCCTGCAGATTTATCCTTGTGCCTGCTTTTGAAGATCTACGTACAAGGTATATTCTGAGGGCAGCTACACTCTTCCACATGGTTTATTAGTTTTTTTCTTTTGTGTGTGCATATCCTGTGTGCCTCTGTATTCCACCAATTATGTGGTTCCTTGTGTCTGTGTCCCAGCTGTCTCTTCTCTGTGCATGAGTGCCTTTTTTAGAAGTCTGCATACCTCAAGTTCTGGACTGCATACACACTTGTGTATCTTTCTTTGTGTATCTTTGACTTTATGTGCTGGAGAATACACATCTGTATTTGTGAAAAATTTTCTTTAAATTACATGTAAGCTATTCTGTGTAAAACTATGGACAAGTTTTAGTGTCTGTTCCTACACATTCTTGAGCATAAATCAAGAATTCTATTTATTGCACCTGAAACTTAATGAATACAGGTAAATTCAACAGTGAATAATAAGTATTTGTCATAAGAAATACACAAATTCTGTTATACAGCTGTGAGAACTAGCTTAGGAAAATGAACAAAAGCTAAGATCCAGTTTAGCTAGTCATTCAGATCCAGAAGACTATTTCTAACATAGATTAAAAAATAACATTTCTGCAAGTCTAATGACATCCATGTGTCAGTAAGAAAGGTGGGTTCTCTTCAAAGAAACTGTTAGCCATAGGCTACTAACATGAGAGACAACTTTGCCTAGGGGTAAACAAGAAAACAACCTCCTTCTGCGTTTGGAAAACAAAAAGAGGAGAGGAAAAAAGCCGGGGAAGGATGTGTAAATGGAGCTTTGTGCAATGGTGCTCTGTTATGTGAGCTGTATGTGACAATAGCCCTGAAACCCTATGCGAGCAAACTCATAAAAGAGGTCACTGTCTCTTTAATTAAAGCTCCCTGGTTTGAGGTTAAAAACAAACCCAGTGTTTTATGACCAGGTGTGCGTGTGAAAGAGATGGGAACACGATCCCCAGCCCAGTGGCACAGCAGCAGAGAGGAGATAAGGGAGGAAAGCTTTTTATTAAGGTGTTGCTTGAATGCTGCACAGGCAAGGCAAACACTGGTGAGGCAGGACACACAAACCCCCGGGGACCAAGGCTGGAACAGGGCAGCACCAGGCAAGGGAAATGATGGAGAGGCACAATGAACTCCCAGGACCAAGCCTTCAAAATGATCAGGAACAGGAGAGGGGGATCCAGGAGTGTCAGCTGAAGAGATCAGAAAGAGCACCAAGAAGGTATGGGGAAAACAGCAACCATCACCAGTCCCTAAGGCCTACAGAGGCAAAGACAACAGCGATTCAGTAGCATCACTCAGTTGGCAAATAACAGGGGAAGAGCAACTACTGAGCCCTCGTTGGCAGGGCTTGAGAGGGGCCAACCCTTCCTAAAGCAGTCTGCAGACAAGAGCCTCTCATTGTTTGTGAAAACAATAGGGACTAGACTGATCCTAGCATCTAATAAAATGCAAAACCAAGATAACAAGCAGAGAAGTTGCACCCTCTTCCTCAGCCTTTCCTGTCAGTGATGTGTATATTGCTCAAGACATTCATGCCCATGACACCATCACTGACAGCAAATCACACTTGGAAACTGGGGCTTCCATTTGCCATATAATCTAATCTTTAGATCTCACTCCTAAGGTACCTGTCACTATAATATTGAACTCTAATGAAGTGCCTATATCCCATGGGTCCATTTGGTTACGGATCCTTTCTTTACAAAGACTCCAGCTGTCAGTCCCTGCTCCTAAAACTTAGGAACAAGGAAAACATCAGTCATTTCACTTTTATACTCGCATGGAGAGATACAAATGTTCACCTCAAATCCAGAGACAATCCAGAACCAAATCCCTGGGTTGCAGGACAGTTTCTCCCGGGCAGAAACATAACACAAGCACTGTACACCACTGTCTCTGGGCACTTGAAACCATGTGTTTTGAGACACAAAATCTGAGTTCCAACCTCAGCATGGCATCAATACTCCAGAGGCTGGAATGACAACTATGAGATACTCAGCAGACAGATTTGCTACAGTAATTACTAAAAGAAAGCTGAAATGCAACAGGAAACAAAAAAACCTCCTGAACCTCCCACTTTGTTACACAGCAATGTGAATAACAGCAACAACACACACTCTTGAAGTGCTGTATTATGAACAAATTAGAAGCTAGCTTAGCATTTTGTCTATTCGAATGCATGAGATTTTAGAGAAATACATCTTAATTTGTACTTTTCTTTAAGAAAACATAGATAAAATTTTAGTAGGTAGTACTAAAGGCAGTAGGTCAGCACATCATTTACTGCACTCAGTAAAAATATCACTGATCTGAAGACGGAAAAAGCGAAACGAGAAATGCAGAAGAACAAAAGGGATAGAGGAGGGAGCTGACTACAGTCACAGTGTTGTTTTATTTACATTTATCAGTCTTCTGCAATGGAATTTAAGTTTATTATCCTATCTTCATAGGCACGGAAATTAGAGCATGGAGAGCAAGTTTGACTGCCACAGAATTAGGGACAGAATCAAGGTCTCAGCCTTGTCAAAAAAAAGAACATTTGATCATTCTAGCAATTTTCCAACAGCCTTTCCTTGAGCCTTTTCCCTGCAGAAAGACACCTTTCTTCAAAACATACCAGTTATTAGGTTTGATGCTGAATAACTATATGAAATCCTGCAGCCTGTGCTCTGTGGCAGACCACAGTATACAAACTAATAGTTCTTCTGGGCTTGAAAACTAGGAAAACTGAAGATTAAATTAATCCCTTGTGTAAATCCACTGGAATAAACTAAATTTAGCCAAGAAAGGGTTTAAATCAGTTATGGGAACCTGTTTGCTAACAGAAAACAGTCAAGGCCCAGAACTACAATTCCATGGTGTTTATTTCCCTGTAATGCACACAATTCTCCCTCATGGTGTTTCCAGAGTCATGACTGCCACTCTTCTTTTTACACCTGCTACTAAGTCTGACTTCTAATTTCCAAAGTAATCAGGCAAAATCCTTGGATGTGTAACTCTTACTAGCCATAAAGCAAGGCTACAACTGAATTTCCCCTTCCCAGTTTCACAGTCTGTCTTTATTCAACAGTCTGTGCATAATCATCCAAGTTTACAAGCATGCTGTGTATGAAACAGTTCAGAAATAAGAACATAGATGATGTAAAACAAAGATGTGTATGTCTAAAGTGGAATGATTGAGCAAGTTCTTAAAATGCAGATTTACACTGACTGCAAATTTCTTTCAGATTTGTTTAGCTATTCCAGCCTAGGCAAACATTTTGAAAATCCAGATCATTCAGTTTGATATGCTGAACGTGAAATGCATACCCTTTTAAACTCAAATCTGCAATGCTTCCTTAAAATACAGTTCAATTTTACTTTTTCTTTTAACAAAAAGAAAAATCACACTAAATGCAAGTATTTCAGGCCCAAGGAAAAAAATCTGGTTTTAAACTAATAGAATTATCCTCCATTTTGCTCCATATGTTCCACCTTTTTTGGTGTTGCAAACAAATCAGTTATTAGAAATATCCTACTTCAGCATCCAATAATCCACTTCATTTTCCTTGGACTGAGTTTTCTAAGCTTTGTTTGCTCCTCCCCTGCTGCCCCTGACACCGAAGCAAAGCAAATGGAGCCCACGCAGCAACGAGTACCAGCTAACAGGGATAACCCCTTCCACTTATTTTGTGCTTGTGTAAATAGCCACACAAACCATGGGACCTGGGACATGTGTTTATAGTCACCTGCTGAGCAGGAGCATTGCCAGCACCTGCTTTGTGACTGATGTTGGGTCCCCTAAAACAAGATTTTAGTGGTAAGGGCAAGTAAGTTCTTGGCTGGGTTTATTTTTCTTTTTCCATGTCTTCCAGCTTTGCTTCTTGTCTCTTCCACTTTCCTTCCCAGGCTTGAAGAAAATACCATCTCCTGTCACTACAGTGTATTAACTTATATATAATATCTGTGCTTTTTTTTGTATCAGGACAAAAAAAAAAAATGTGGCACAGTTAGGAGCAGACTGACAGCCAGGCCTCACTGACCTCACTGCAGCTATCCTGATTTACACCAATAGGTTATCAAACTCTTTGAAAAGCTATGTACAAGTCTAAATTTTTACCTCCTACACTAGCAAAAGACTTATCTGCAAAAAAACCCTGTGGCTTTGCTCTATTTTCTTTGCCAGGCACTACAGCTAGTTGGATTTTTTAACATATTTTTCAGGGTGAACATATAGATTCAGCAAACCAAAACTTCTTTTCTCAAAGATCAACCACTTTTGACAAACTACATGAATGAAAACACTTGATGAAAAAATATTTTTAAATTTTTGTGAAAAATTTAATATTCAACGTTATTCCCAATACTAAGCTGTTTTTTAAAAGAAGCTATTAATTTCTTTTTCACAGTAGGATCACCAAAACCTTAAATTCTCTCCATATACCCAAAGTAATGCTTGAGGTTTTCTCTCATTGTAATTCATAAAAAGCACTCACAGTTTAATTTCTCATCCTTGCACTACAAGGAAAAGTGTCTTAGAATTTAGAGTTTTTACATCCATTTAACAAGACACATGTTTTCCATCCAGATTTACCATAGTTTTTTTGTACTACTCCCCAGATATCAGTCTTTTGTCTTAGTTCATTATCTGTGCAACTGAAATAACACTGTCCCTCATCAAGGCCTTAATAACCATAAATGTTTCTTGAGATATTTAGATATTGTAGGCTTGCAAGCACAAAACTCTTGTAAAGACGTCTCCAAAGTTATATTTAGCCAATCTTGTATCAAGGAGGACAAAAAGGTGTACAAATTAACTGAATCATAGGGTCCCAGTAGAGTAATGACTAAAACTGAAGTGGATACTTCAGACTGATCGAAACTTCAAAAACTTCTTGACTACCATAGTCTTAACTTTTCATTAATCATTTCAGCATTAGCCTGAAATAGAGGAGTCTTACTTATTTTTTGCTTAAGTCTCCGAGAAGGGAATATATATCCTTGGAATTAAAAGTATCTACATGAGACTATGCAATAAAAACTCAGTTTCCAACTCAGCTACAGTTCTTTGACAATAAAGAAACCATTTGCTTAGTTCCTTAATTTCCCTTACTTGTCTCAGTTTATCAGTCCTGCTCAATAACTTTCAATTCTTTTGAAGATCTTGTCATGTGCTTCTCAAGTCCAACAGTCTGTATTTGTATGGAACATTCTAGATACTTCCAGAAAGTAATGAAGAATAATAATAACAGTAACATTTAGAAAGACACACAGAGAGCTTCTGAAATAGAAACAGAACAGAAATAGATATAAAATTATATAGTGGGGGGAAGAGGGGGCAGCCCTGAAAAGGTTTAAGAGGAAGATAAAAACTGCAAAGGAAACTAACAATCTCTTACATATAATTTCATAGAAGTGAAGCTCTGCTGACTGAGACTACAGACCAAGAGAGATCTAGTGAAAGAATACCTCCAGGGAGCCCCACATCCTCTGGAGAGGAGAGCTAGAACGTGAGACTGGCTGCATTTACTCTGAGCCAAGGGTCCCTGCTGCCATGCCCCCAGGCTCTCTAGCCTCCTATCAGCCAGCTCAGGGACCAGGCTGGCGTGTCCCAGAGCTGCCTCCCTATTGCTGGCCCACCTGCCACTGCAGAGAGCCTAGGGAGAGCTGGTGAAGACTCCAGCCTCGCGCCTCCCTGCCCGTACGGGACAGATACAAATGAGACACTTGGAATGGCAGGCATTCCTGGGCTCTCCAGAAATACTGCACAAATGCACAGCAGCCAAAACTGAGCTGTAAGAGTGGCTCAGAGACAGTTCCAAGAGAAACCACGAAAGAAACCGACTTATTCTTAAATGGTTCACAAAAAGGTGCCTTTCAAAATACCAGCATCCCTTTGTTACAGGAAAGTGTCTGTCAACTTCAGCCACTGACTACCTGCTCCAAATCCATTGCTTTTCCATTACAAAATAAAACTAATGTAGTCCCCCACAGACTCTTTTTCCAAAAGCCAGACAAAATATCTTTCTTCCACAAACCTTTTACCCTAGAAACGGGATAGAAAACGCTCCCCTCCACATTTTGTCCATAAAAGTTAAATGAGATTGAAGTAAAAGCAGGGGCAGTCTGAAGAGTTTCAGCCAATGCCTATGAAATGATAGGCATCCAGCTGCTCTGTGCTACAGCTATGACACAACACTGATACCCTGAAACTCTTCTGAGCTAGATAATGACCTGGAGAAGCCACTGTAGACATCATCTCATCCTGCCCACAAGGGAAAAATGGCTGATCTAATATCCCCTTTTACATCTCTCATTCCCCACTTCTTGTCTCATTCCATTTTTCCTCTTTCAATTATTTGATTTCACAAACTTTATGAAATAGAAAAAAAAAATAGAAATTAAAATAGAAATTAAAGGTAACGTTGCATGAAATTTTGAGAGAGCCAGGCTTTCATTCCCAGTGTCTACCACTGGCTTTTTGACAGTACTTTGAAGAGAGCAGAGGCTGACAATTCTTACCCATACTAGTACAAGTCCTAACAAGCCAGCTCTCCCCATATCCAAGACCCCTTCTTAACCAGCTCCTACCTCTTTCAAAGAGAGGAAGGAATGCTTTTATACTCCACCCTGGCTTTTGCTCATTCCTCTGCTTCTGCTTCCTTTCTTCCCCATTTCCACACCAAAAGTTCACAGTTAAAAGCATTGCCTGAAGCAAGACCGCATCTCCAACATGAGAGGCAACTTCATTACAGTTTAACATAAAAAGATCAGCTGATATCGATCCATAATTTGGACAAGTGCCATGCTATTGACAGGAAGACAAAATAAGTTAGAATGGCCATGTTTCAAAAACTCTGTATGTACACTCAATCACTAGAGCAGAAATTGCAGTCAGGTATATAATAACACAGCCGTGTTCTCTATTTCCCCTGTAGATCAATGCTAATTCGAGGAGGGTGCAGAAGATGGATGTTGCCAACAGAGAACCTTGAAATTCCACATTAGGACTTGGGGTGGCCTCATGGATAAAAGTGTGTGTGCAATGGTTGTGTAGCTCACATGCAAAAGACCAAACTCCTTCCTCAATATCTGAGAATGCTCTACTTCAAAGAAGTTGCTTCTACATTTAAATTCAAGTTACAGAAACCGACCCAACATCCTGCTTTACATCAGTATCCAGGCTTTAGTCACACACCTAAGGGACCCCAGGTGGATTACTCAGTGGACTTAGACAAGCACAGGACAATATACCTTCACATACTTACAGATACACAGAAGGAATACACATGGGCTTTCTGTAAATTACTGAACAATCACTCTTCTAAAAGATATTTTTCCCAGAAGCTAGGTGGTGGTGGGAAAGGCAGAATGTTTCTTTCTGATACTTTTTACTAGAAACTGGCTACTGAAGTGCCACTCAATTTCTAGGGCATGCAGGCTATGTTTCACTCATAGGATTTATGATCCCAATGTAACAGATATTTAGACTGGACAGCAAAGAGCAAGTACAGGAACTTGAACATGAAAAATGCAATCCTCTACCTTTTGAGCTCACATAAAACCTGTTACAGCGAATATCTGTTTATTCGTTGTACAGACCATTAGTGTAGAGAATGAAACAGCCAGACAATGCATTATACTTGCACTTTGCCAAGAGCAGTTATTTTTGAGTGCTTAGCTCTGTAAAGGTCAAACTCACACACTTCTCTACCACAACAGGGTTGGATCCAATCACAGTTCACATGGGAGGGTTTCAGTAGAGTACAGGCCACAAAAGCAATGCTAGTGTTCTTAGGAAGTTAGCACTCAAAAACACCTCAGCTGTGAGACATGTACCTCCACCATTTCTACCTAAAAAACTTCTGTAACTAATAGCAGGGAAAATCTTATTCTCTCTATAAGCCTGCTATTTGAGACCAACATAACTCACTTAGCAATGCATTGCACACTGTTCCTGATTATGTAGGAATACCAAGTAATTGAAGAGAAATAATACGCATCAGTGACTAGGATTTTTACCAGGATTCATCCCTTCCTGCTTCCTCCAGATTGACATGTATTCATTCTTAAGGCTGAGGACTACAAGCCACACACTTCACTCAAAACTATGATGTTGCTTTGGTAAATCCCTCCACGTGAAAGGAAATAGACATATGTTTCTCTGCTTTCACTGCCCTTTTAGTAGCTCATAGCTTCTTCAGTACTTCAAAGCAACGTGTTTGTGTTGCTAATGTTACATTGCATGAACAGGGAGTATGTTTTAGAAAGTGTATAGTATGGGTCACTCACAGGAAGTGTTCCATTTCAAGTTGTTCAGTAAAGCAGACTCACTTCCCAGAAAAGCTGCTGCCCCATCAAAACTGTGTTCCACGTTTCAGCCTTGATCTGAATCCAAATTGCACAACTAGTCTTTATCCTGACAACAAGCCAAACCTTCAGATACTCCTGCATTTTCTGAGCCACACAATACCCACGCTGTGGTTTGTGACTCATGCCCATTATCAGTTTAGTCAGATTATAGTTTTGATACCTGGTTCTCAGCACAATGCTGCAATGTCTAGAACATGTATGGGAATGGTGGAGGAGGGGGTTGTTAACTGTGTTTCTATCCATCAGAGACTTTTAAAGACCTACCTGTAGGGCAACTGTACCAGCAGAAACACGGTAAGAGCCACGGATCTTCAGATCATCCTGAAACTCTCATGAAATCCCATCCAGTGAGCTATAACTGCCCTTTCACCTTGCTCTTCCACCTTCCTTTTGAGCCCATCTGGCTAATAGGTCAGAAGTGGGGACACCTGTGCACAAAGCCATTGAAGTCGGGAGATTATTGGCTAGGTCTGGATGGAGTTTTAGTTCCCATCCGAAGCACCTGCGCTGGGCCTGACTCACATGGGGCCCAAACGCAGCACCGGTGGCCCCTGATTCACCTTTCCGCTGTTTGTTCTCTGAGCGTCATCGGAGGGGTATGCAAGGAGCTCGGCCTGTCTCCCTCCCACACGGGGCTTTCCGAGAGCTCTCCTTCCCAGCCCTCTGTGCCGGGATGCTGCCGAGTTGCCAGGCTCCTACCGTGGCCTCAGAGTGGCATCTAGTGCTCGGCTGCCGCACTGCTCCTCGCCAGCACCCCCGGCCCCTGCCCCTGCTCCGCCGTCTCCTTCCGAGACCGGTTCGCCTGCTGCCAGTCCCGGGGACAAGGACCTGCTCTTGGACAACCAGCGGAGTCACTGGGCTACCTCAAATGAAAGGAGCGCACTTCCCTCATACGCTGCGGGGTTAGCTGATGCCACGGGAAGCAATCAACAGTACAGTGAGACAAGAAAGGGAGTAAACTTATCCTTCTGGAGATCCAGACTCTGCTGTATGAAGTGGATAATTTCTACACAGCCCAGCTAGAATATGGCAAGTCCTATTTAACAGCATTCGCCCTCCACTGCACACTTGGTACAGTGGTTTTACAAATACGTACCTGTGGAAATCTACTTTTAATTACTAAGCCTTTATTCAAAGGCCATGCCTGTTCTCAGGTATTGACTGCACTGTTTGTTCATTGCTGCTCATAACAAATTTATCTTCTGACCCTAATGTTTCAAACTCATTTTTCTTCTTCTTTTATGTTCCAGTCAAAACTAAAATGCAGAACTCTCCAACAGCAGGACATCAAAAGAAGACAAGGAACTGAATGCACTTCCAGGGAGTATTTTCCATATATCAGAAATAACAGCTATCAGAATTTTAAAAACCACAAATTATCTGGAGCTCTTGAGGGAACTCCTGAAGGCAGCATCCTATTTATTATTATTATTGTTATTATTTTTACTACATGACCTTCTCAAGTATAATTTTATGGTGTATAATTTAATCAGAATGCTCTGCAGGCAGGTACATTATCCCAGCTAAATATGTTTCCTTTTTTCCCTTTGTCTGAGATGAAGTAGCTGGATATGTTAAAGAAAAGCTACATAACTGTATAAGAAGTGTGTAGCTTTTTCATATACTTTTCAGTAGCAGATCTCCAAGTGCTTCAAGAATAAAAGGTCACATGTTGCTTTCCTTACTTTGTCCCTCTGTGAAATGAGAATAATACCTAAAGACAGAGGAAGGTGAGGATCAAAGACCATGTCCTGAGCTCTTTCCACTACTGAAATAGTTACATTTTTCCCCATTACATCTGAACAAAAGAAACACATCTGAATAAAAGAAATTAGAGATAGCAGTAAGACAGAGTGCTTAAATAGTGTTCTGATCCTCTCCATATTTTAGTTCTGCTAACTGCAAAAGTCAGGCATTTATTATGTAAATTCAGAGACGTGTTCAAATATAGCTAGTTACGTAGCATAATTTTCCAGTTCTTAAAATTCCTCTAAATTAGGAAAAGCCTTCACACTTGAATTCTGGCTGAATTAGCTGCTACAAAAAATAGAAGACAAAAATTACTTTCACATATGAATGCAACAGAAGAACAGACCCTGTCAATACTTTTGTTGATAATATGCATGACAAACTAACAAGCTTCCAATAAATTAAATTTCAAACAGTTTGGCCTTAACCTTGCAAACTGTCCAATATCTACTTTGGCACATGGCTGAGAAGTATTATGGGTGAGAAAGTTCTTCTTGGCAGCAGGGCCTGCATTCACAGGCAAAATGCAAGAAATCACAGCAGTATTGATGCTGCAAATGTCAGTTTCTTCAGAACGACACAATATCCTTTGGTAGCAGACTGTTGATCAAGGCTAGAGATAAGTACTGAGAAAGCCCTTTATCACACTTGCCAAAGAAAGAAGTGAGCATTGTGAGGGCTGCACACAATGACTAAGACCCAGCCTGCCATGGAACCCTAACTGGCAGCACCTTCAAGAAGCTGGGAAGAGCTGCCCATCATAGAGCACACAGCACTGACAAGACCTGCACCAGGACAGCGTGTCCAAATACTTGGTAGTCCAAAAGCTCCTCCCAGCCGTGAGACCATCTGACACTGTCAGCTGGAAAGTTATTTGCTGTAATACCACCAACTTTAGAGTTACATCACCATCCTATATAGGAGCATCAATAGCCTTTTGCAGATGAAAAGCCTCTTCAGTGCTCCTCAGCATCATCTTCTTACTGGTCCTTTAGAGTTGGCCAACTTGGAGCAGCACCAGACACCCCAGCCCCAGCCCCAGGGTGTTACAGACTACCTTTGCTCAATGTATTATAATAAGAGACTGAAAAAAACCCTTTGTTCACTGATTATTTTTTTCACATCCTGAAAAATGCTCAGGAGTAGCACACTTCTAACTGGATGAGTCAGCGAACACAAATTCCTGATTCCTTTTTCTGGCTCTGCCAGAGACTCATACTGAGACTTTTGGAAATACAAGTCATCACTCTGTGCTCCAGCCTACTGTATATGAGACTGTAAGACAAACGCAAAGCACAATGAGTTCCCTGACAGAAAGATGACAAACTATTCATTTACTTATTATACACACACTTTGCTGTTTATTTTTAGGCAAATTGCTCATTTCGCTGCCACAAAAAAAAAAAAAAAAATCTTCATACCTGTGAACACTAGAAAGCTAAGTCACAATACAGGAATGAAACAGATTCATTTGTCACACACAACCACATAATTGTCTCTTATTTGACTACAAGACTTTTGTAACTATGACAAGGTGTACATAAGAGGAGGCGAAGAGTGACAAAAAAAACCCGAGGAAATATTTAAGTAGAACTCCATGTTACCATGAAAGGGTAAAGACAAATAGGCTCTAATAAACCTAATTGTAACCTAGAGACGCAGATTACTCTACTTGTCAGACTCTGAAATTGCAACATGAGTTTTCCCAGGATCAGCGGAAGGAAACGTCTTTTGGAGAGCCAAAATAAGCGCGTTCAGCAGCACACCCGGGGACGCGGCCGCTGCGCTCCCAGGGCAACGCCTGCCGTTCCACGGCGCGCCCGGCAGAGGGCGCCCGGCCCCCGCGCCGCTCGCTGCCCGGGAAAGCCGCGCTCCGCCGAGCTCCTGGGAAATCGGCGCTGGAAAACTGGAATCTCCTCCGGCTGCAGCAGAGAGCGCGGGAGCCGTGGGCGCCTTCAAAGGGGTGTTCAGAAGCTGCTCAAATTTTTGTAGAGCTCTTGAGTTTGAACACCCATTGCTACTTGGAAAAAAAAAAAAAGGTGGGACTGTTCTCAAAATACCCTCTCTCTGAATTGCAAAAATGGGGGTCTGTAGAGGACTGAAGATGAATCACAATTAAAGTGCAGTTTGGGTTAGTAAAAATAAAAGCACTGGACAAAATGCTGTGTACTGATAAACTAGGCTTAGCAAATACTTAGGGAAGTATTTTAAGCAGTCTCAAGGACACATATGAATGTGTGACAAGATTAACTAAAAACAATGGGAAATAAAGCCTAAATATCAGGAAACACATCCCAGTAAAGTGTGCCTTGCTTCAGATTAAGTCCCATCACCAGAGCCTTTCAAAGCTAGAGTATACAAAAACAGCAATAATACCCATTGTAAGGAACACTAAGTCTGCACTAAGCAGGGGGCAAAACCAGGAAAACCATTTTTCGTTCCCTAATTTCAAGTCAAATATAAAGAGAAGCACGTGTAAAAGTAAAATTTCTCACTTACAAGAGTCATCTACCCACATGTTAAATATCACAGAACAAACTTATTTTGAGTGGCATCCCTGAGTCCAGTGGGGAGCTGATCTTTAAGGTCCCTTCTAACCCAAACTATTCTACGATTTCAAGAACGTTATACCACAAGGAGTTAATAAAAGGTTGGAGAAGGAACAATTTTCCTCTGGCTTGATTCAACACACTTGCATTATTCATCACATTTGTGAAGGAATATAAATCCTATCAAATAATTAGATGGTGTGTTAACCTTTCTGGTTTGCAACAGCCTGCGACTGACGAGTCAGTTCTTGGTTCTCCAAGGACAATTTCCTGTGCTGTGGTTTCCTTCTGCCTGAACTCTCAATGAAGGGTGTATTTTGTGTGTTTGTATAGGGAATCCCTGTGGAGGTCTTGTTAAGCTTTAGGTCAAACCTCTCTGAATTTAACTTAAAACTGGGGAGCTATTGGATGCCATATTTTTTTTGGTATCTATTACCAGTACTACAAGACTAGTCCTCTTCCATTACTGTAATTAAAAAAATCCCACTCTCTTACTTCAGTTTGGTTTAGAGTGACGTGGGAAGGTGGAATATCAAACTGCAACAAAGTACACTAAAAGAAGCCACTACTTCCTAGTGTACTCAATGTACACAACTAAGAAGTTTAAATAGTTTTAGGAGAATCTCAATGGTATTGTAACTTAGATTTTCTCAGACCTCTGCTTCAAAGTCCAGTGTGATTTTCTCCTCCCATCATAGTCCTGGCTGATGGTCACCTTCAAAGTCTTGGTAGTAGAAGAAAACAACAAACAGGGGTCCAGTCTGTTGTTGTTCTGAAATTTGTGATACAAAAATCATAGGATTTGTAAGAATTTAAAAATTGTCCGAACTGACAGTATCTGAGATCCCTTAATATTTCTTATGGGCCTCAAGGTTTCCAAGCAAGCCAAGGAAACTACAAAGCAGACTGAGGCTAAACAAATCCTTAAATTCTGCTGATGAATAGGATGCCATGAACTACCTGGAAAAAGGTGGTAGAACCTCTTAACATAAAGTAGTTTAGAAATGTCTGTTCTAATTCAGATAAGAACTGATGAGGGAAGTTAGGTCAAACAAGGTAACTGCAATTGTTTGTCACAGCTTTAAAAATTGTTCATTTCTAGGGGCTTGTCCTGGTTCAGGGAAAATTTGTGAGGAAACTTCCAAACGGGGTCCCTCTAGAAAGCAAATTCAAGCGGCCCCTCCCCCTCACCAGTTCGGGAAAGATTTCCTTGGAGAAAAGTGGAAAAAACAGTTTATTTAACGAGCAAAGTACTTACAAACATGACAAAATGAATAATATTAAACAATGGAATCTCTCGTTGTTCTGAAGAGACGGCAAATTCAGAGAGAGTTCTTTTTGTGGGCTGTAGCTCGGCTCGCTCGGTCTCTTGTCAGTCCGTCCCGCGCTGGAGAATGCCGCAGCCCGGGCCCGGTGGGCCACAGGTGAGCTCCCGGTGCTTTTCTGGGTTTTCGGTCCAGAGCGGGGCTGATCAGCTCCAAGAAAAAGAAAAGCCACAGTCTGGGGAACTTCTCTGCCTCAGCTGGCTAAAAACAATTAACTAAAAGCAAAGGAGAGCTCTGTCCCGCTGCCAGTGCTGCAGACAGCACAGCCCGTGAGAAGGAATGTGGGGGATAAAGTGCAGTTTCTGCAAACAAACTGCGCGCTTCTTCTCCCCCCCTTCGCTCTCGAACCAGTTTTAAAGGCACAAAACTTGTTTCTGGGCTAAACAGATGAATGGGGATAAAATTCAGCATCATAAAGTCACCCCAGGACAGGGCTTTACATGTGCTACTTCATTTTCTTCAAAAATTCCCCTTCCACTTCACTGTGATGAAGCCTGTCTCAGAAGCAGCTGCATTCTCAGCATGTTCTTCACACAATGGGTCACACAATTTGAAACCTAGAAATAACAGGCTTGGTAGAAGATTTCGAATTGTTTACCAAACTAAGGCAAAAACACAGACTGAAGGAAAGATAATGCAGCATAGTTGATTACTTCCAGGTAATGTATGGATAAGTGCAGCTAAAAACAGTCAAAAGCAGAACAAATGAAAGGCAGTGGACACTCCTACAATGACATATATTCTTACAGTGTCAGTGGAGGAATGTATGTACATTTCAAGAGAAATAAACAACGGAAACAGACTCTGCTCTTGGTAACACTGGAATGAGTGTGATGTTCCCTGTTGTTTTTTGTTTTTTTTTTAAGTGCCAAAGGAAAATCAGGCTCATTCGCTTGGTGTTTAGTAACACATGACTGAGGAGCATGAGTCGGAGAACAACTATGCCTTGCTGCTTTAGGATTTTTCTGAAGAAGCACCTGGCATAACAGGTAGTTCTCCAAAGGTGCTCCAGGAAGCACTGCGTTGTCAGACCAGGCAAAGCAGCGAGCAGCTCACCTGACTGGGGACGGGCGAGTGCAGCCAGCGAGCAAGGAAAGAGCTCCGCTCCTGTGCCCCCAACCCGCTCTGCCCCTGCCCCGCATCCCGCTCTGCTCCTGCCCCCATCCCGCTCAGCTCCTGCCCCCATCCCGCTCTGCTCCTGTCCCCATCCCGCTCTGCTCCTGTCCCCATCCCGCTCAGCTCCTGCCCCCATCCCGCTCTGCTCCTGCCCCCATCCCGCTCAGCTCCTGCCCCCATCCCGCTCTGCTCCTGTCCCCATCCCGCTCTGCTCCTGTCCCCATCCCGCTCAGCTCCTGCCCCCATCCCGCTCTGCTCCTGCCCCCATCCCGCTCAGCTCCTGCCCCCATCCCGCTCTGCTCCTGTCCCCATCCCGCTCTGCTCCTGTCCCCATCCCGCTCAGCTCCTGCCCCCATCCCGCTCTGCTCCTGCCCCCATCCCGCTCAGCTCCTGCCCCCATCCCGCTCTGCTCCTGTCCCCATCCCGCTCTGCTCCTGTCCCCATCCCGCTCAGCTCCTGCCCCCATCCCGCTCTGCTCCTGCCCCCATCCCGCTCAGCTCCTGCCCCCATCCCGCTCTGCTCCTGTCCCCATCCCGCTCTGCTCCTGTCCCCATCCCGCTCAGCTCCTGCCCCCATCCCGCTCTGCTCCTGCCCCCATCCCGCTCTGCTCCTGTCCCCATCCCGCTCTGCTCCTGTCCCGCATCCCGCTCTGCTCTTTCCCCCCAATACCGCTCTGCTCCTGCCCCCATCCCGCTCTGCTCCTGTCCCCATCCCGCTCTGCTCCTGTCCCGCATCCCGCTCTGCTCTTTCCCCCCAATACCGCTCTGCTCCTGCCCCCATCCCGCTCTGCTCCTGCCCCTATCCCGCTTTGCTGCCTTCTCAGGGTGGTGCGCGGTCACATGTTGGACTCGGTGATCTCACCGGTTCTTTCCCAACCCAACTGATTCTGTGATTCCTGGACGGCCCGAGCCTGCTCCAGACCCTCAGCAATCCTCCAGACTGGCAGAACGAACGATTATACAGCAGCTCGTCGAGCCTGGGTGTAGAGGGGTGGCTCTTTAGCCAGGAGACTGCACGCGGGCGGCAGCCTGGGGAGCATCCCGTGACAGAGCTTTGGCTGACCCAAGAGCTGGGCAGCCTGGCCCAAGGACTTGAAAGCGCTTCAGCAGGGAACGCACTCGGCAGGCAGGAGAGCTCCCGGGAGCCTTGCCCGCCGGGAGCCTTTCCCGCCCCGAGCCTTCCCAAGGCGCTCCTGCGCCGCCCCGCGCCTGCCCGGGCCGCTGCCCACAGGAAAGATGGCGGCGCGGGGAGCGGCAGCGCGCAGCCGCCCTGC
>VZSE01006754.1:200094-214921 GCA_013398275.1 Promerops cafer
ACGGGACACAGCCCCGGGGAGCCCAGGGAGCCCGGGGAACCCGGGAGTGGGGCGCCCCTCCGGGGTCCGCAGCGCGGGGGGCGGGAGACGGGCCAGGAGGCCGGGCAGGGTAACGCGCAGCCTCTGCGGTGCGGGGATCGACCCACGGTGCGGGCGGCACGGCGGGGGCGACCCGGCCCGTGCCCCGCGTGTTTCGGACACTCTGCGGCCTCGCTGTCAAGCCCCGGCGAGGGAACCCTGGCCTGCCGGTGGCGGGGAGCAGCCCGAGCGCGGTGAAAGCCCCCAGCCCGTGTTGCCGCTCCGGCCGGGGCGACCTGCACAGCAGGAACACCGGCTGTCTCCTTAAAGCCTCGAGAGACAGCTTCTGCTTGGCCTTGGTGACGAGGCCACCAGTGCTTTTGGAATACATTGGTGATGTGCAGGGACCACTGCTGGCCTTGCTGCGTGAACTGTGGATGTTGAAAAACATCACGACATCACAGTGAATTTGAAGGGTGACAGGTCTACCGTTCTCACAGCCACGTTATCCTTTCACAAAGTACATTTTATTCCAAAGAATAAAGCTGTACCATCTGTGTTAGGGGAAATGGTCACAAGTGACATAAAGCATAAAGACACCAGTATACAGAATTATTCTCTTGTGCTCCTGCTTCAGCTAATTCAGCTTTCCTTTCCCATAAAGGGGTTCCCTCATTCATGGCTTGGGCCTGGCAGTCATAGGATGGACTGTCGACTCCTCTGCAGGCACTGAAGTGACTCCATAAACACTGGCCGTGAGCCGAAGACCTCGCACAGCTGACACATCTGCTCCGGTAAGGGCCCTGTGTCTGCAGAGTATCCAAGTGCAGCCTTCCAGTGTAGATCTAGAGGGGAGGGAACAGTCTGGCCACTGGCATTATTATCTTTTATCACTGTAGTTTACTTGGACTAAGCTATAAACAAAAGTCTTATATTAATTTTAGAGCATTAAGCAGTTAATTGTGATAACACACACAGTGGCCTCAGCTTGCTTTCCCATAGCAGCCACACTGTGAAAGCCCTTTCAGGGACTCCTTTGGGGGAAAAAAAAAAAATAGAAGCACTGAAATTGTCTGTAAAGTGTCATTTAGCCTGGAAAGTTTTCTTTTAAGCCAGCAAAGTTCGAGTTAAGCAGTTCAGTGGAGTATATCCACAGCTGATTCTCTGTCCTGCACATGTCTTTTGAGAAGTTCCCTCTGAGCCTGTATATCATAGGTTGCACTGAGAGGGCCTTGTATCCCAGAGAAATGCACTTCCCCAAGCACAGAAACACCAAGCAGCATAAGACATGCTCTGTGCTTTTTCAGAAAAAGATTTCAGAGAGAGCTCAGTGAACCATCCCTGTCCCATTACTCACTCACATAAAAATAATCACTAACACTTGAGCTAAACAAACCTTCTCCGATCAGATTTACCTAAACTTTCTCTAACCTGTTCTGAGAAACATCCAAGGATACAACACCCACCTCCTTCTGCTTTCAGAAACCTCTAGTCATCGGTAGGTAAATTTATGATCCCATAAAAGTTGATATACAGTTCCTTAGTTCAGAAACATTCTTCTAAATTGCTCAAGTCTGTCTTGTTAGTAAAAAGTCCAAAGCTCACAGTCATTCCCATTCCCTCACATTGACCATTTGAGAATGATTACTGAAGTTGGAGTAGAAAGAGCCTTCCAGAACAATCTATCTGAATGCAAGCAGTTCAGATTCTTGCCCCTTTTTTATTTTTTCTGAGGAAGCCAGATTTCAAACTTTTCTTCAATATAACATAAGTAGCTATTTCATATACCACAAGAGCAATGGTACTTTTAGAGGGATATTATTTCTACATTTGTTTTACAAAAAAACCCCACCAAACCAACAAAATAAATTTGACATTAACATGTTGGGAAGGAGAATACAAGGGGATGGAGATTGCTGAGATTGGTAGGTTCTCCAGACTGACAGTAGGGTGGAAAACCCTGTTGAGATGCTGGCCAAAGTGTCTAATACAGAAAATGAATAATTTTCACATTCACAATTTGAGAACTGATACCACTTTTCTCTGCCTGAAGTGAGGAAATACATATGCTATGTGATGTTATGTGGTTCAGATAAACACTCCTGGTATTTCAAACTAAGCCTGTTGTAATAAGATGACATACAGTGCTCCACTGCTCACTCGATAAAAAACCCCAGTGTTTAAAGACTGGGGTTTGTCAGAAAAGTGACAAGGATTTCCAGGAGCTGAAGGTCTCATTTTCTTACAGTGCAAAACTGTAAGGCTGTAGCTGTGAGCACAACAATAGGAGTATCATTTAATCATATGCTTTTAAAAATAGATTCTGTGCAACATGTTACACAGAACCCACATTGCAACAAGAAATGCAGAAGGACTTTCACAGATATATTTGAATCAGTGACAACTAGTGAAGTGATCTTAAAACCCACATTGCAATTATGACTGGAAGTTTAAAAGTATGGTAACATCTTTTCAGGAAAACTAAGCTCTCAGGAGAGTGACTTCTCCTGCCTTTGGGTTGTAGATAATTTTGTGCATTGTAAATCACTCCCACACAAAACTGAGCACATAGGATAAGCTCTCCTAGTGAATCTCCCCCTTAACTATTGCAGATCATCACTAGAAGAAGTGTAGCATTTGAAGGTATAATGTATAAGGTGTTTTGATGTCCCAAGTTACATAATTTTAAACTTGGCTGAGCATCATGGGGTGGTTTTGTTTATATCCTGCTAACTCTGGAAGACTCACCTAGGGAAATGCCAAACCTTTCTGATTCCCATGGGACACCAGAATTGTCTGTTGCAAGCTATATGAGTATTCCATGAGTTCTGTGTTAAACAGGCCTGGTCAGGTCCTAGTGTGGTTGAAATGAGAGAGCTGCACTGATGGCAGCATGATGACCCTTGGAACCTCTCTGGCCAATGAGCTTACCAGTTTCTCTGGATGCAAGGCTGGCTTCCTTCCTGGGAAGAACTTGGTGCTTATACCAGGAATTTGTCCACCCAGCAGCTCTGTAGACCCCAAGGGGAAGGAATGGTTAAGAAACAGCTTTTTTTCCACCCCGTTCAGTCCAGGCTCAGTACTGATAGCCAGAGCAGGGCTGTGGGCAGCCCCCTTCTGCCACTGCTTCTGTAGGAGCTCTGTGAGTCTTAGAACTCCCCTGAGTTTTGGGGAATCAAGTGCCCCTTGTTGCAGCTGCATCAATTGTAGAATGGCTCATTTACCGAGCACAACAACAGGCTCCTGTTTGGGCAAGATTCCACTGGCAGTCCATGCCTGACCTGGAGACCTTTGATATTTTGGCTGGCAGACTACTTGTCTGTGCCCTGCTTGGTATTTCCCTGTAAAATATACTCTAGGATGTCCTTTATTCAGGAGACACTACCCTTCCTCCCACTCATTCCTGAGTTGAGTCCAAGCATCACTGCATATGCTCTTAGCTGGAAGGTCCACCCCTTTCTGCAGTGAGTGTACAGGCCCACTCCCTGCTTTTTCCTCACTGGACAGCACAGTGTTCCAGCTCAGAAGGGGTCCCTAGTGCCTGCAGCTGGACACATCTGCATTTCCAGCTTTGCTTCCCAGAGGAGACTTTTTAATTGTACGGTACAGCTGCATGCTGACAGCATCAACACAGTCAGGAGGGGCCCAAGATATTGGGCTCCTTTTTCCAGGGGATCCTCATACTGCAGTGTTTTTTGGATATCTTTGCCTGCTGTTACCCAGAGATGACAAGACATTGGAGGAGTTTGTGAATTGTTCTCATGGGAAGAGCACACTTGCCTATACTATACATGCATTTTGATCTTGTTATTTTGATTTTATTAAAATAACATGGCATTTTCTTTTTCCTTCTTTTTTTTTAAAGGAAAAGGTTTACAGAAACATGGAGCTTGAAAGAATCATTCAAGACACACTGACACGCTTCATCCAGTCCCACATCCCTGCAGCAGATCTCAGGTATGTATTGAGATAGGCAGTTCCAGTATCATTGTTCCAGCTAGAACTCTGCATTGTCACTCTATTAATTATACTGAATTCTGTAGTTTTCCTGTACTTTGTGTTGCTCTCCTTTAAGTGAGATCCAGGATGCAGGTAATTTGCACAAGCTCTGCTGGGAATGCTGGAACAACTATAGTTTAGCATTGCAATCTAGCAATGTCATTTCTTTGATGACCAAGATGATTAATTTCCTGTGCAGTAATACCCATTAGGATATGGGATTTCCTTCATTCCACAGCGCCCCCAAACGGCTTTCTGAGCAGGATAATCTATGTCAGGCCCCTCCCTATTCTGCATGCAGAGATACAGCCACCTTGAGGCTGGAACACAGCAGCTAGTTTTGCAGCTGGTGGCAGCAGTGACACAAGCGTGGAGAGCAGCAAGCAGAGAACAGTGTATCCCATAGAAGGTGTATGACCTCACCTGAAAGACCAGTCAGTATAGAACAGCCAAGGTCCTGAGCATCTGGAATGTTTTGGTCAGCTCAGCTGAAGCAGCCACAGGAGCACAGCCTCTGGAACACATGCTGGGGCTTTCATTCAGTGCTGCCCAGGAAGCAGGACCACATGCACTGTTTATCTGCTAATGCTTCCCTCTCAACCACTGACCCCTTGCTATTTGGCCTTACAGGTGCTATCTCCTCGTAACACGCAGTCACGTAAGTCCTGCTGCTGCTCTATTAGAAAGACACAAGGTTAGGCAGAATGGGGATGGAGAGAAAGGAAAAAATGGGCCTGCTGACCCTGCTGCCTGTGTTCTTTGTCTCCAGTGGGATGGATGATGTTTTCTTCTCTTATATCACGGGTGTCCTGGAAGAGCTGGGCTCACCAGAATCTTCTGAAGAGACTTTTGACATGGACACCTTTGTGGAAATGATGGAGGCTTATATCCCTGGTTTTGCAGAAATCCACAGGTACGTGATTGTTCCTGGTTTATATGTGCATGCCATGCACTGGGGGCCTGGCCCCCAGCCCCTCAATACTACAAATTCTTTTGTTAAACCCAGTTGAAAATGTATTAGTACTAAATCTGAGCCATCACGATAAGTCACTCTTTGCCTAGATACACAGATGCTAATCCTAATATACTTTGCAAGTAGGTTCTTGGGCATCTGAAACAACCAGTTGATTTTACTGGGCTTCCCATCAAGCCTTGTCTTTCTATAAAATAGTAGCCAAGTAGGATAGGCTAGTGCTTTTATTCCTCATGCTAATTTTACAGCTTCTGTCTCTTGCAGTGGGGATGTTTGTGAAATGATGTTCTCCCTCTCAGAAAGGCTTGGTGAAGCTCGCAACAAAGGTGAGTTACACAAACAATTTCAGCACAAGAAGATCTGTACATGTTTTTAGTCTTAATATTTGGAGTTGAACAATGTCACAGAATAAAATACAAACTTGTTTGCCACAGTTAGGAACTCATAAGGTAGCCCAAATTGATTGACAGGTTTGGGTTTTTTTCCAACGTTCAGTCAGGTTTTTCACATCAACAGATGGGAGGTTGGAGTCATATGGAATACTGTCCAAGACACACTGGAGTGAAAAACACTTGATCAATTCTCCAAACACCTCTATTGAGATCAAAGCCAGCGTAATAAGAAAAAATAGCCAATTCAGGGCTGCTTGTTAAAATTCTGCTGTAGGTTAATTCTGAAAGTGGGGATTTCTGCCTGCCTCTGGTAGCCATCTGCCTAAGTGGCACTACCACTGAGCAGCCTTTATCAGGTGCATCATCAAATAGAGTATCCAGCTGAATACATGTATCACATCTAACTTTGAGCATCCTCAAAGCTCACTTCCTGTTCATCCATGAACCCTGGCAGAGATGCAAAATCAGTGATGTGCTCTGACCTGCACTGTGCAGGACTGCAGAAGACTACAGTGTTACAATGGCCCTTTCTAACCTCAGCATTCACAGACCAGCTGGATTGCTATAACAATTAACTCCATGGGTACTTTTCACTAAAGAACAGACAGGTTGCAGTGCCTGGATATGAAACCTTCCAGGACATAACCAGTCTGAGTTTTGCTGGTGTAGCAACATCACTGCTGTCTTGCCAGAAGGCTACACAATGTAGAATAGAGTCCTGTCTTACTTGCTGCTTTCTTGAACTTGACAAAATCTACTGCTCTGCTCTGCTCCCCTGCATCCTACCCTTTGAGGATCCTGATGTAGCCAGAGTGTGGAAGGAAAGCACCACCCCAGTCTTAGGACAGAACAAAAGTGAAATGGTTCTCCCTACAGTGAGAAAAAGAGCATGTAAAGAAAGAGATGCATCAGAGTAACCTGATCACAGGATGTCCTGGCTTGCATGCAGCCTGGGGACTACCACAGTGTATTCCCAACTTTAAAATCAAAACTACTCCTTAGTTCAAAGAGCAAATACCAGGGAATTCTTAGAAATGAAAATATGCACAACCAGAGCACTAGCGGACTGAGAATTGAAAAGTATAATTGAATTTGCAAGCAGCCCATGCCCTGTACAGCCTGGAAATGCAGAACTCAGGCACTCCAACATGTGCCTAGCACTGACTTCCTGCAGATCAGTGGGAGCAGAGGTGCAGCTATCCCCGCTCAGGGCAGGAGAAACAGTAGTGCTTCCAAGTCTTGTCACTTAAGAAGATATTTCCTTTGGCACACAATGCACTAGCAATCTAATGCCAACAGAAAGCACAGAGCTCTAGCCTTAGTGGGACTGTTCCTCAGGAGATATCACTGTGTCTTTAAGAAAAACTTGGCCAAAAGGCTGTGGAAAGCAGGAGTGAAGCGCCCTCTGAAGACCTCACCAAGGGCCACGAGGCTGGAGCTGGAGCCTGCAACGGGGAAAGACTGTGCACTCTAACAGACGGAGCCGGGGCCCAGGTATGAGTACCCCGCAGAGGAGCAGGAACACTGGGGACAGTCACACAGCACTAGGCTACCAGCACCACCTGAGGGCATTTTCCAGCTCTGGAAGGAACCACAGCATAGGCTGTGACACAGCATCACTTGTGTCCATGATCTTCTCCATTATATGGCCTGAGCAAGACTGTCAGAAAATTATGTGCTGGCAGACTGTGAGCCAATGCTCTGGCTCATCCTTTTCAGTGGCTGGAAAGGGTAAGCCAGAGAAATGGCTGAGAGAGCCTGTCCCAGTGCCTTCAGAGATCCCACAGCAGCTACAGGTACTGCAGCACCTTCTACATCAACCCCACCTTCCTCCCCCACACCCTGCTTGCTGTTTCTCCAGTACTGATCTATTCCTGCTCTGCAGTACAATCATTCTGTGTCCACAGCGTTCTAGCAAATGCTGCTACGGTGATTCACTTCTGATGTAGCATCAGGTCAGTGTGTAGCAGGCCCTTTCCTTTCTAATCAAAGTACATTTAAGTTCACAAGGTGGGCAGGAGTCAGGCATTTGCACCAAAGGGTCCAGAAAGCTCACTCCTAAGCATGGCCACACAGATGAGTCAGGTTACAGGCGCTCTGCTTTAAAGCAAGTTGAAATACAGAGGGAGGAGATTAAAGGAGAGTGAGAGGAGTTGGTCTTTCCAAAGATACAGTCCCCTGTTAGCTTCAGGAATCAGATTTAGTAATGATGGTAAGGAGAGAGAGCTTTCAGCGAAGCGCAAGCTGAATGTCCTGACCATGAAAAACCAGAGGCCCTTTTCAGTAGCCTCCTCACTGCATCCCCAACTTACCTCTGTCTCTTTCTCCAACTAGGAAGGTGCTGATTTGAAGGATGGGGTGGAGCTGCTACTGGAGATGTTCCCAGCCTGTACCGTGAGCCAGGCAGAGAAGGCTCTCGCCATGGCTTTGGGGAACTTGGAAGAGGCAGTGCAGTTAATTGTGGAGGAGAAGGTGGAAATTGGCCCAGCAGGTGCGAGTGTGAAGGTACTGTACTCTGACTGGGGTGGCAGTGCGCCAAGGAGCAGGACAGAGCTCAGGGACATGCAGGTGTCACAGCTGTCTGCTACAAGCAGAAGTTTTGACTGCAGAAACTTTATGCACAGTAAGCCAGGAGGATCATGTAGAGTGACAGCCCCTCTCCCTCCCCCGGCTCTCAGTATAGGCTGTGCCCACAACCAAGCCAGGACCCCAGCGGAGCTGTGGCTGGCACCCCTTTCCCCCAGGGGCTGGAGTGCTCCAGCAGCAGCTGGGTTCACTGAGCTAGCAGGCAAGCTGTATGCCCCGTTGTTGTGCTATTCACACACCAACTTGTCTCCTCCCAGGAACTGGCACGGCCCCGCAGAGCGCCCAACCACGAGGAGCTAAAACAGGTCATCCTAGAGAAGTAAGTACCCAGCAGCAAAGAACCCCTTGTTTTGCTCCAAATCAATGAAGAGGTTGCAGGTTGGGGAACAGTGTGGTCTATAAAGAACTAGGGATGGGTATTACCTGAACACATCTAAGCACAAATACAATCATCAGCTGGGAAGAAGAAAAAAAAAAAAAAAACAAATGAAAAAAACAACCAAACACACACAAAAACCCCAACAAACAAACAAACAAACAGCCCACAAAACCTAAACAATAGAACAGGTTTGGTTTCTTTTAGAGCTCTGGCACAGAAACACATTACCTGTACCAGCTGGGTCACAGCACTGGCTGCATGCAAGGTTTCAGCCTCCAAAAGATACAGTGTAAGTCACAGTGCTGTTAGCTGAGGTCCTGGTTAAAGGTTCAAGGCACAAACATCATGCTGCAGCTCAGGTAACAAACACATGGTGACCTGTAGAACTGCAGTAATTCATTCATACCTCCATTCTTGGAGACAGTCCAAACAAGGTTAAAGATACCTTCAAGAGACTGCCTGTACAACAGCACTGGGAAGATTAAATCTCAGTTGCTGAAGGTGTGAATTCAATGCATTTAAAGAAACCTCTCTTAAGTCCTCTTATGGACTTCTTGGGAATGAAAGTAGCTTTAGATTAGTTTACCTATACTTGTTTCTAAAAGCATTTAATTCTCAATGGGAGAACCCACACTGTGGTTTCATTGATCTGCTTTAAGATCTCATCTTTCATGAGTACCCTCATGCAGGCATGCAGCTTCCACACATCTATCCAGCCACATCTTTTCCACTTTACATTCTCCCCAGGGACAGGATAAACAGGCCTTGGGCTAAGAAAGATAAAGCAAGGCAGAACAGCATCCAGGCAGAAGCAGTAATCCCTGTCCTTGCCCATCTCCTGTGCAGGCTCATTTCAGAGTAACAGGCAAGGGAACAAAAAACCACCAGCTTCTTGTTATGTTTCTGAGAACTTCACTTTAATGACATTTTGGCAACATCCTGTACTTTAAACATCACTCAAGCACAGGTACAGAAAGCAGATCGCCATAGCTGAAGATACACAAGAGCAACTATACTAACTACTGAGGGAGAAGTCATGGTCACCTGTGCTGAACCAGCACCAAAATCTCAGAGTAGCAACTCAGCAAGACAGCAAGCAAATGCTTGGACCCTGATGTTTCAGTGACATAGGAAATGAGGTTATGGTTTTATCAAGTTGCTTCCAGCACAGACCTGTTTCACAGTCAAGTAGTAGGAGGAGTGTGAAAGGAACACCATCATTCAGGGCAGAAGCAAACAGATTGGTCCTGTAATCTCACGTATGTCTCATTTGGCTGCCATCACTTGGACTGAGAAGGAACAAAGCTGCCCCGATGGCAGAGCACACCAGACCTCAGTACCTCTCTCAGCTCTGCAGTGGCTATCAGCATTCTCAACCACCTGAGTTTTCAAATACCCTTCACATACAGCTAAGGATGCTACTCCGGGAGAATCCTGCTAGATTCTCACCAGAAGGATGACATACTTCTTGCCCATTCTATCCAGAGGGGAACATCAAGTTCTCCTAGCTGCAATCTAGGCAAGTAGGACATATTGTACAGCCACAAACCAGCCAGAGTAGAAGGGACATAGGCTGTGAGTAGCCCCACACAATGTATTTTACAGTGTTCACTAAATGCTTCTTGTGTTTCAGATACATGATGGTGGATAGTGCAGACGACCAGAAAACACATCGGCCAGCTCCACCCAAAGAAGTAAGCAGGCCCAGCTCACCAGCAGTTTGAATGTCCCAAGGTTTAAAGTAAAACCAGGCTGCAAGTCCAAAAAAACAACAGGACAGGCCAGAGGCAGGTCTGTTCATAGAGCCTGTCAGTCAAAGAGGGAAGATAACTCAGCTAAGGTGCTGCAGGAAACATCAGTTCTTACCTTTCCTGACTACCATGGCTCTTGTTCCCTCCCAACAGATAGTATCCCTCCCAGTTTTGGCCAAGATTCCCAACACAGACAATGGTAAAGCAGCCCACCCAGCCACCTCCCATAGTGCAGCTCTGCTTTTGCTTGCCCCCTCCCTTTCTCTAGCAGTGTGGCTGTCCGTCCACTTGGTGTTAATATCTTTCCTCTCCAGGCTCCCAAGAAGTTGATCCGCTATATTGATAACCAGGTGGTGAGTACAAAAGGAGAGAGGTACAAAGACATCAAGAAGCCTGAGAGTGAGGAGATGAAGAGAACCTACATCAGCCTAAAACCAGCCAGGAAGTACAAGTTCCACTGACAGCCAGGTCCTCCTGCTCTTCAGCCTTCCACCTCACTGCCAGGCATGGCAGGAAGGACGTGTGGTGCTAGGAATGAGGTGACTCCACCTGCCACTTGAACTAACCTGGAAGCCAAGACACTGCTTTCAGCTTCCTCATCTAACCTGGCTGAGACTTCTCTCCTTGTGTAGCTATCCCTCTGGCCCAGGGGCACACTGCAGTGGCTCTCCAGGACCTGGGCATTCTCTGCTATTCCTTGCATGGGACATTTTTAGATCTGAAATGTGGCATGTGCTTTGCAGCAACCTTTTTAACTAGTCTTTGTGCACTGATGCTTTGAGTGCCAGTATTAATAAAGATCATGTGAGTTGGTGTGTAGTTTGGCCAGAACATGCACATGCTTTACAACACTGCCTCCCGTCCTTGCTAGGGCCAAAGACAGGAGCAGGGTCATCCCCTCTTCCTCTAATTACTCTCTTCATCACGTTCTCAAGATGCAGCTGCTGTTTGATTAACTGCCTAGCGGATAAAAGGGCTTAGGCTCAACTTTAGAGCTAGGCTCTCCCTGCCAACACAATCTGCAGCTCTCTCCATAAACTCCAGCTGATAGCAGAGTCGGTGCTCCTGCCATTTCTCACCACTGTTGACAGCCAAAGCTCCAGCCACACAACAGGGAGCAAAATACAGTAGCAAAATACCAAGTCAGATGCTGGAAGAAACAAATGACAATGAGCAACTGCTTTCAGTGACAGCACAGCTAGGTTTGGCGTTTTTCTGTTGGTCAAACTGCCATTAGGAGCATGTTCCCCCTGAAAACAACTCTCACCTTGCTCCAGCCTAAACCAGCATGCTAGGCCTGGGCAGACACACTGCCTGTACTGGGGCCATGCTAGTCCTTTGGTGCCAGGCTAGCCAGCATCTGTGGGCTGGAGCTAGGCTCACTGCCCTCCTCCCAGAGCCCAGAGGGGCCTGCCCTCTCCCAAGAGGAGGGCTGGTAGCTATTCTTTCTGCTCCAGCTGGTCTGGTTTCTTCCACAGCTCTGCTGACACACCCTGCACACCCACCCCAGGGGATAGTCCCCATCAAACACTCCCCTGCTTTCTGGACAGCTGCCGCTTAAAGATTTAAAATACAACAAATAATAAATCCTATCTATTAGCTGGCCTGAACAAGGCCTGTTCAGCACCATGGTGTTCCTGCAAATCCCTCGCTCCTTCCATGCCACTGCAGAGGGAATTACTTTCCCCAGAGGCACCAACAAAGTCCACTTATGAACACTCAGTGGCTGCTAAATAGCCCCAGAGGAAAGAGTGAGCCCCACTCAGGCCAGCCTCACCAATGGGACTGACCTCTCCCTCTGCACATCTCCACAGCAGCCAGTTCCGGCATCCTTCTGGGATCCCAGCACCGTGTCAGTCCCCCCCTCCCCAGCAGCAGCAGTTCTAGATCTGAAGGTTGATGAAAGGGGCAAAGCCAACCACATCCTGCAGCAGAACAAGAGCCCTCTGCAGCGGAGGCTCCACATCCAGCTCCACCCCACGGCTTCGGAGGATGCTCAAGCTGGACTCAGCCACGTTGTGGCAGTGCTTGACCTTCAGCGAGCGCAGCTTGGGACAGTACTCAGCCAAGACCCTGGCAAGAAAGAGAGCACACGGCAAGTTTCAAGTCAGGACTCCTAAGTGCACCACTTACGCTCCTCTCTACTCCTAGCAGCCCAGCGCTCGTGACTGTGCCACACATGCACCATCCTTTGGGGACAGCACTATGGTGGTATGAGATTAAGTCAAGGGACATCTGGATCCCAGACCTACCCTCCCTGATATGCTGGAAAATTTGCTGTCAATAGCACACAGTGCCTCCCCTGAAGGCTAGTGGCTTCTCTCCCAGACTAAGCTCTCATTGCTTTCACCTTGAAGAAATCTGACTTTCCTCTCTGGTTCACTTCCTCTCCCCATGCCAGATACCTCCCATCCCCACTCTGGCTCCCCACATTGCTCAGTACCTGATGGAGTCATTCTTGACTCGCAGACACCCCGTGAGGTCCAAGTGCTCCAGCTCTGGGCAGCACTTGGCAGTCTCCTCAACTGCCACATCGCCCACATTGGCATTGACAGCCAGTGACAGAGACTTGAGCCTGCTGCACTTCTGCACCAGGTAGCAGATGGCCTCGTCCTTCAGCTGACGACAGGCCGTCAGGTCCACAGCCTCCAGTGCCTTGCAGTGGTCGGCCAGGCTGCGCAGGGACAGGCTGTCCACCCACTCACAGTGAGCCAGGGAGAGCTGGCGCAGGTTGGGGCAGCTCAGCGAGATGGCCACCAGCGCGTGGCGGCTGAGCTGGGCGCAGCCCTTCAGCTGGATCTGGTGCAGGTGGTGGTTCTGCCCAATGACCGGGAGCAGTTCCCGGTCCGTCAGCCAGTCGGAGCAGTTCTGGAGTGCCAGCTGCTGCAGAACTTCGTTATCTTTCAACAGGTTAACAAAAGCAGCTCGAGGGATGGCAGGTCCAATCTGTGTGGGGAAGCCAAGAAGAATGAGGCATCCCCCCCAGGGTTTCAGATAAGCCTACTCCTCCCCAAACACTCTCTCCCCTCCTCTCTTCTTCTCTGACAATAGTGACCAAAGCCATCCCCTGTCCTCATCCCAGGGCAAACCCTACCATCAGACTTTGCTCACCTCATGCCAAGGCTAATGCCACAAGCTAGATGATACTCTGGTTTCTCCATCCCACATCATCGCTCCTGCATTTATATACTCATGATGAGCTCCACACCTCTGCTCTCCAAAAATCTCTTTGCTAGACCACTCTGTGTCCTCACAGAATAGCAGCTACTCCAGCCTTTCCCAGTCCCAGGCAGTGGCTCCCAGGAATAGCACAAACTTTCCCTGAAGACCAAGCACAGAGTTATCTCCCATCAGACCCAACCTACTGCACAACTTTCATGAGGACATGCCACTCCAAAACTCCAAACTGCCAGCCAGTGCCCCATAACAGCCTGGGTGGAGCTTCCAGGCTTACTCCTCCCACAGCCTCTTACTCAAGACACTGGCATTGCTGGGCCCTGAATCACTGCCTCTCCTCCCTAAGCCCATCTGTCCAGTTTGACACCTGAACCATTAACCCAAGCTCCTGAGCAGAAACTACCCTCCTTGCCAAGGGTTTCTTCTCCCCACATAGATGCTCCCCTGTTAGTTCCAGAGCAGTAGGACATCTGTGTCCTCCCCCAGCCTCAGAGCCATCCAATACCTGGCTTGAGTCAAAGCAGCGCATGTTGGCCAGGTACAACTGGATGAGAGACTGGAACGACTTGCTGACCCTCTGCAAGCTCAGGAGTTGCTGCAGTGGCAGATGACAGAGGATATGTGGAACCAAGATGTCTTCCCAGGGCAGGTCCAGGAGGCATCCCCTGGTCGGGGTCACACTCATCATCAGACACAAGAGAGCCAGGCTACTGCAGGAGCCAGGCAAGATCAGCTCACACCTACTGCCGGGTGCCTCTAGGAGGAACAGCCAGAAAGAAAGACTCAGACTCAGCAACGTTTCCCACAATCAGCCCACAGGGAACAGCCCCCTGGCTAGCCATCAGCAGGGCACGTGCCTGCCGCCTGCATCACCACCTCCCCAGCCAGGGACGTTCACTGCTCAGGCATCCGAGTCTACCTGCCCACAGTGCCCTCCAGGAGAGCTTGGGTGGGGCTTTCCATCAGCTGCTGAAGGAGGCCCTGTCCCTCAGTGAAGCAGCAGGAAGCTGCTGCAGCGTTACCGCACCAGTCGCACAGTACCTGTGCCCAGCATTCATGTCCGAGCATTGCTCTACCTGTCAGCCAGTCCCCGCATCCAGTGCCGGGCCACTCGGGCACCCTGCAAGGGGGAGAGACCAGGCACTTGCTCCTTCCCAGGGAGAAACAAGGCTCCGGGCTCCCCGCAGGGAGTCTCCCTCCGAGGAGCGGACGTTCAGCATCTCTGCGAAGATGAGGCCTCGGGCCGCGAATGGAAGGAGCCGAGGGGTCCCGGCAGCCCAGAGCCCCCCGAGCTGCGGCTGGAGGCCGCGCTTGCACTCGGTCCCAGCAGAGCTCGCACCTGGGGCGTCTTCACCCGAGGCCATTCCTGCCCCGCCGCCCCAAGGGGCCTCGCTCGGCCCCAGAGCCGCCCCCGGGCTGCTCCGCCGCCGCAGCGGAAAGCGAAAGCACCACCGGGACCAGGACACCGCCCCGCTGCCCGCCGCAGCGCGCCGTGGCGAGGCGGCGGCGGCAGGGCAGCCCAGCCCAGCCCAGCCCAGCCCTGCCCTGCCTT
>VZSE01006757.1:0-15036 GCA_013398275.1 Promerops cafer
TTGTCCTTATTATTTTCTGTCTGCCGTATACACACCTCAACCATCTGTGTGATGGACGGCTCTGGGTCGGGCGGTAACGACCGCAATATCTTTTTACAATTGTCATTTGCATTAGTGACAGCCAATTTTTTCAATAGTACTTCTCTTACTTTTGTATCGGCTACTTGCTTTTCTAAAGTCTTTACAAGCCGATCTATAAATTGTACAAATGGTTCGTCTATTGCTTGTCTTATATCGGTAAACTCAGTATGTGTGGTTGTCGAGTCTGGTGTCTGAAATAGAGCGGATTTCGCTGTCCGCATTATGTCTTCCAACACCAAGCGAGGCAGCACTTCTGCCTGCTCTTGTTGGGAGTTATATGGTCCCTCACCCATTAGGTGTTCTTTAGTAAAATGATTTCTTCCTTCCTCCTGTCTATACTTTGCTACCAGCTCTTCTACCATTCCCGTCCATAGGTTCTTCCATAACAAAAATTCAACAGGGGATAAAATAATTTTAAAGAAATGTTTCAAATCATAAGGGGTCAAGATATGGGAGGCAAATAAGGTTTCAAGCAAATCAATAAAATAGGGAGAGCTCCGGCCATGTTCTTTTCGCGCCTTCAACAGATCTTTCATGGCGCTATGTGATATGGGCTCCCACCTAGGGGTAGCCCCTCTCTTGTAAATCACTGGCGCAACTTGAATGCTTTGCATCAGTTCCCAGTCTCCCTTTCTTTGAGCTCGGACTTTCATAGCTTGCCATTGATCATGGCTTTCATCATTGCTCAAAGAAGAGCTGTCATCTTCGGACGGGGGACTGGAGAATCTGACCCTCCGGCAATGTTTAGGCTGGGTCACCTTGGGCTTATCGCCCTGGTGTGGCATATTCAATATGGCTTCCTTCCGGTTGGTGTCGCTTCCGGTTCCGGTTTTACCCAGGCCGGAAGTGATCAACTCGGAAGGGGCGGAGCCTTTTCTGGGGGCGGAGCTAGGGGAGTGGGAGGAACGACGGGAGGAGCCGCAATGGTAGGTGGAGCCCGACGCCGGGGAAGTCGACGCCCTGCGTGAGGGAAAGGGGGCGGAACCCGACGCCGGGGGTGCGGCCGCAGAACTGGCGGGAAAACTCGGGGAGGAAGGGGGTGAGGGGGAAGAAGAGTCATCTAAAATGGCCGTCTCCCTCACGGAGCGGCGGCCATTTTGTGGCTTCACCTTGACTTCAGAAACACGTTTAAAACTGGGTTTGGGGACAAGGGAGGACGGAGAACGCGAAGGAGAAGGGCCCGAGATGGCGTGGCCATCGCCATCTTGGGCATAGGGAGGAGGATCACGTTGAAGGGCTGAGGGATTAGGGATGGAAAACGGGGAGCCCTCTGCTTCCATACCATAAACCCTGCAGTTAACAGAATTTATAGTATGGAACAGAGGGTAAAAACTTGTAACTTTAGACTGGCCCTTAACTTGAGCCCAGTACAAACGTTCCCCAACTGAGTCCCAAAAACCCTTACGGTGGACCGAATTTCCAGATATCTCTGGAAATTCGGCACACAACCATCTAACAAAATTTTTTAACACCCTCCCACTAAATGAAACTCCCTCAACTTCAAGAATTTCTCTAACTGTAACGTAAACATCTCTCTCAACATGGGAAAGTTTAAGCCCCATGTTCTCCTTCTGATGTTGGAAGGATTTACCCTGCCGATTAAAACAAAAGAGGGGAATATAAAAAGGGATTGGCTCTGAGAGCCCCAAAGCCTCAAAGGCTTAAACTACTCACCAACAACGGCGAGGCGGCCGGCCCAAACGCGATGTCACCTCCTCGGTGAACTTACTCGCACACCCCAGGTGTCCGCAGACACCCTTCGAAGAGGGAAGAAAACTGAAGATTTCGGCAAGGATGTCCGTGTCTAGGCAGGGACCGCAGACGGCGGCTACCCCTCCTCTCCTTTCTGGCGGCTGATAAAACTCAGCAGCCTTCGAAGAGTCTTGGCTCACCCGAAGGCGAAATCTTCAAATTCGCTCAACAGTGGACACCTCCTCGCGACGAGAAGATGTCCCTGTTCGGGCGCCAAGTGTCGCGTCGGCCTGCCTTCACTGGCCCGGACGGGCAGGCGCGCGATGGTTTGGCAGTGCGGGTGAGCCTGCAAAGCGCAGCGGCGCAAGGACAACGACGAGGCACGGATGAGAAAGAGACGGGTCTCCGTGCAGCCACTTGACCGAACGAGGTTTATTAGGGAGAGGGTCCAGGGAGGTATAGGGAGGTCAAGGAGTGCCACAACGAAGGCGGGAAGTCTGAGGGAACACAGGGTTTTATAGTGAGGGTCCAGGGCGGATCTGAGGGTCAGGGTCCAATGGCGGTAGGGATTACATAACGAGGAACCAATAGGGAAAGAGGGGTGTAAACTGCGGCAAAAACGAGCCAATGGGGATACAGAACAGGGGGAAACTTCTAGAAAATATTACAAAAGAGCATTGACGGACAGGCCAACGGGGCCAATAGGAATACACACATTAACATATTCATAATTTATATAAACTCAAACTTCACACCGGGTCCATGGCCGTGGAATCTTGGGGGACTGACGCGTCCCCACAAAAAAAGAGAAAGAAAAGGAAGAGAAAGAAAAGAAGAGTAGAAAGGTGTATATAGTCATCCCCCATGGGTCCAACAATGGGACTTGGTTGTTGTAATTTTGATGTCTGTTGGTTGAAGCGATGGTTGCAGTCTTCATCTGTCGGGGTGGAGAAATCTCACAAAACACAAAGTTCAATGTGTTAATATACAGGATCACAGGATATGCCAAGCTGGAAGGGACCCACAAGGGTCACTGAACCCAACTCCTGGGCCTGCACAGAACCATACCCAAGAATCACACCATGGACCTGAAAGCCTTGTACAAATGCTTCTTCAACTCTGTTAGGCCTGCTGCTGTGACCATGTCCTTGGGGAGTCTATTTTGGGTCCTGTCACTGGTCACCACAGAGCAGAGATCAGTGTTTGCCCCTTCTCTTCCCCTCACAGGAAAGTTGCCAAAATCTCTACAGAAGCCCAGAAAAATGTCATCTGGAACCCTTCCCTTGTCCATTGATGTAGCCACTCCATCATAGAACTTCACTAGGTTGATCAGGCAGGACTTGCTCTTGGTGAAGCTGTGCTTCCCTGTCCTCTGTGTGCCTTAGCAGAGGTTCTGGCAGGATTTGTTCCATGATCTTCCCAGGCACAGAGGTGAAGTTGACAGGCTGATAGTTCCCAGGGTGCTCCTTTCTACCTTTCTTAAAGATGGGTACAATGTTTCTCCTTTTCCAATCACCTGGAACTTCACCTGAGTGCCATGACTTTTCAAATATCATGGAGAGTGCCTTGGCAACTACATGAGTGAGTTCCCTCAGGACTCACATCTCATCCTCTCCCTCAGGATGCATCTCACCAGGTCCCAACAGACTTACGTATATTCAGGGTTCTCAGGCAGTCACAAACCTGGTCTTTACTTACAGTGGGAGGGATTTTGCTCCTCCAGCCCCCATCCTGCTGTTCACTGACTTGAGAGGTGAGGGAACAGAGAGGGTAATTGAAGACTTGAGAGGTGAGGGAACAGAGAGGGTAATTGAAGACTTGAGAGGTGAGGGAACAGAGAGGGTAATTGAAGACTNGTGCCTTGGCAACTACATGAGTGAGTTCCCTCAGGACTCACATCTCATCCTCTCCCTCAGGATGCATCTCACCAGGTCCCAACAGACTTACGTATATTCAGGGTTCTCAGGCAGTCACAAACCTGGTCTTTACTTACAGTGGGAGGGATTTTGCTCCTCCAGCCCCCATCCTGCTGTTCACTGACTTGAGAGGTGAGGGAACAGAGAGGGTAATTGAAGACTTGAGAGGTGAGGGAACAGAGAGGGTAATTGAAGACTGAGGTAAAAAATTGTTCAGTACCTCAGACTCCTCACCAGTTGTTACCAGTTTTCCAGCACTGTGTATTGGGGGAGATACACCTTCTTTGACCTCCCTTTTCTACACCTGTGGAAAGCCCTTCCTGCTGTTGTGTTCCTTGCCAGGTTCGGTTCCAGCTTCACCTTGGTCTTCCTTGTCCCACCCCTAAACAACCATACATCTCTATACTCTTCTCAGGTCACCTGTACTTGCTTCAACTGCCTGTGAATTTGCTTCTTTCCCTTTAGTCTGACCAGCAGGTCCCAACTCAGCCATGCCAGTCTCTTGTCTTCCTTGCCCAATTTCTTGCCCCTGGGAACTCCCAACTCCTGTGCTCTGTGGAAGACAGAAATGCATACAGAAACACGCACTCACAAATTCCAAAATCCTGTAGTTTTCTGTCCCATCACCCTTTCTTCACCTTTATTCTCATTTAAAATGTGGCTGTGCTTGGAGAACACATGATAAGTGCACACAAGAAGGAGTACAGGATGTCCTCAGACTGTTGAACACACCTCCAGAGACTATCTGGTAGAGAGGAGGTCACACTCTACTTTCCTTGCATCATCACCTTTCATACCTATCACTGGAATTCGAGTTACTGACTCAGTCTGAAAGCATTTTATTCAACAGAGACTCTGCATTGCTTCCCTTACAGAAAGAAAAGGAGTGACTGATGGCCTGTATGTGAGAAGGACTAAGTTGCACTGCGCTCCTGCTCCCCTCCCCTGCCCTCCCCTCCAAAGGTCCCTTTTTTACCAATGCCACTACTCTATCACCACTCCTCTCCTCAGCAGAGCCTCTCAGAGTTCATGGGCAGGTTGCTGTTTATTAACCTCTGTAGTTTCTGCCAGAGACAGGCACAAGGGACCTACTTGCAGCCCTCTGCTGCAATCAGGAAAGGGAAGAGACAGAGCTGATAAATGAGGGGTGCAATATGCACGCCATGTTGAGAAAGGTAGGGTGAACGATGCATGGAGGTGAAGGGAGGAGCGAAGCTACATGCATCAACACCATCTACTCAGTTCTTCTGCAGAGAATAGAGGCAACAGCAGTGGGGATTTGCCTCTCATACCGACCCAAAACTCACTTTTGGAGTCTAGATGTTAGCAAGTGTTGATGGTGCATGATATCAGCTTCTAGTAGGGTTCTGCTTACTGAAGTACTAAGTTATTTTTTAGAATACTGCTTTTTTTTTTTTTTTGGTTAAAGACTTCATTAAAAAATACTTCTAATTATGTTTCAAAATTACATTTTGGAAATTTGTATCATGAATGATATAAATACATATAAACTGTCACAAGTTTCTCAGAGGCACTCATTTGTGTGAGTGAGTGAGTGAGTGAGTGAGTGAGTGAGTGAGTGAGTGAGTGAGTGAGATACTAAAATGAGCATGTAAAATTCTGACTGAGTCTGAAGTATGTTCTGAAAAGCAGTTTTACTACAGGCATCACTTACTATCAACACACTTCTGCATTACCTCCATCGACAGAGAAAACTTACCCAACATTCTCTAACTTTTCTCCTGGATCTTTCTGATACAACATGCTTTCTTACATAGGAAAAATTAGGCATTACAATATTCATTGAAATGTGGGAGATAATTGCAAGCTCAATTTTCTGTCATAAAGTATCAGATTCAAATACATAAATCAGTATCTTTCCCTGGTATTAGAAGACTACAAAGACATTACAATTTTAAGGGTACTTTCAAGCTTTCTGAGAGGCACATTTTTTAAATAAAATTGCACATAAGAGACTATATTTTTAATGTGTACATTCTCCTTCCCCCTTTTTCTAAGTACTCATCTAATCTATTTTAGATGGAAAAGATAGGTGCTATGACTCTTAAGAGCCTAATTTAGCAATGTCAACAGCTTCACTTTATATTTGTCTGTAAGGAACCGGTACATAAAAGAGAGTGAGAAAAATTTCCAAAGCCACTCTTGAATCTTTCCTATTGGAAAGACTGTTAATGAGAAACAGGGCTGACACAGATGAGGAAACTCACCATAGCAAATTACTTCCCATACTAAATTACTGTAAGGATTACAGCATTTAATCACACGATTTAAGACTGAATTTTTGGTAGTAATTAGTTATGGCAGTTATAGGTTTGCTGCAGTAATAATCAGACAGGACTCAGTTTCTTCATGCAGGAAAAGCCCATTCTTTATTCACAAAGCTCATATTTATAGGAAATATCAGAAGGCACTGTGTTAGACCTAACTGGCTAAAGATACACTGACACTCAAAATTTATTGGTCTGTAAATGGCCAGGGTGTACATCTGTCAAACCTCTCTATTTTTGGTTCGTTTACATATTTTGTTGACTGATTCCCATGGCACAGATTTCTTGTTTATTACAGGTGCAAACGGTTTTCTTACCAGAATAGTTTGCTGTGCTAACTGCTTTCATTCTTATGATTTTTCACATGGCAAGTTGCAAGCTAACTGCTAGCTTAGCTAGAGTAGCAGGGCCTAAACCATATTTTATAAGGCCTTTCTTTTATAATATCTCTACCAATATGCAACATAGGTTCTCTTTTCTGCTATGATATGACCATCTAGAGAAGAACACAACCCAAATGTGCAAGAGAATCTTTCTGGTTTACCTCCTTAAAACCCATTATTTACAGTATATCTGCATCTTGGTGTATTCTCTAGATAGGCCTTATTATGAAATTTTCTGCCTTCTGTAAGGCTCTATTTTCTGGCTGCATCTTGCTTGATATGACACGCTTCATAGGCTCTTTTGCTAAACTTTTATTTCTCAACAAAATGTTACCGATTTGTTTTTTCTGTCTCTTGCATTTCACTGTTGACAGGTGACTACTCCAAATATTTAAAAATAATTAGAAGTATTATCAGCAAACAGCACTCTCCATATTTTCAACTATTATCCCTATATGGTCTGTTCTTCATTTCTCTTTTTCATTCAACATGTCTTTAAAGACAAATAGTAAGGTGTGATAAAGGTCCAGCTGTAAAGCTGTGCTTCTTGACACCTGATTCGTAAGTGTAAGCTGTGTTTGAAAACATTTCTAACTCACTTTCATGTTGAAAACCAGTTAGGTATTAAACCAACTAGTCTTTTAAGACCACGATCTGTTCTATGATTACAGAACAATCTGATAATGAACACTACTTTCTGCATCTTCAAAGTAAAGTTGCATGTAATCTTGTGTGTTTTAACGTAAATTGGTCGTGTGGATAGTACTGAGAATCTAAGTGTCTGAGATTTAATTAATTCTCTGGAAATAGTCCAAAGAGTTCTAAGCAGAAAATTGTGGTACCATTCCACAGTTTCACAGAGGAAATAAAATAGATTCCTGTGACTGATAGAACTGTTGCATTTTTATTGTTCTTAAAACAAGACCTTTTCTGACAAAACAAGAAAAACATCAGAGAATATATTTTTAGTTTGCTTCCCCCCTGCCCCCCTTTGTTTCCCACTTCATGAAAATCATCTTTTGAGAGTGTATTAAAACCATGGATAGTATACTTCACCACTGACACAACATATTGAATTCTTGATGCTTTTGCTAGAAAAAATACAAGCAAGCAAAACACCAAAGTTTTAGAAATAGGCAAACATTAAATGGCAAGGAGTAATGCGAACCTAGATAGTACTTAAATATGGCTATTAATCAGGAAATTTCTGGCATCTAATGGGATTCATAAATTGTCATAGTTTGACGCTGGCCCAATGCCAGTGCCCCCATGAAAATGTATTTTCTTTAACTATCTACTGTGAGATGCGACCAGGAACAGAGCAGAGCAGGGCTCAAACTTTGAAAGAGAGGGAAAAAACTTTATTAACCTACACTAAAATCAGAAACACACAGGAAACAGAATGAAAACCTTCTAAACATTCTTCCTCCTCCCACCCAATTTCTACCAAACCACAGTGAGACAAAAATCTTGGAGTCGTGATCAAGTTACCACCACTCAGATAATCAGTTCTCAGTCCATCAGGGGACAGAGGAGTCTCTCTTGTACCATAGTCCTTCCTCAGTTGAAACCTCTTATGTTTCCATGTACAGTGCTCTCACCACCGTCCATGGACCAAAACTGCTCATAGGGTTCTTCAAGGATGCTTTGCCAAGTGCCAGAAACAACCGTGTCTCATTTTTGGGACAACAGTCCCCCCCATTTTCTCATCCCCTGGGGCCGAGGGTCTTGAGAACAGAGCTCTTCTTCTGCCTGAAGACAGAAGGCACCACCACACCCTCTTCATCCTCCTCTGTTCACTCCTTTATATAATGTCATTGCAGCAGGTCAGTCTCTTGGCTCAGGCCGTCACATCCTCTTAAATGCAGTCTCATGTATTACAGGTCACTTGGTTCAGTCTATGGCTATACAAGAAAAGTCCAGCAAAAAGCCACTCCATCATCTCCTCCCACTTCAGCTTCTCTCCATCTTCCTCTTAACACCTCAGGTCCCAGACTGTCTCTCTTCTCTCTCAAACCACCAGCCAGGAGGACTAATGTTTCATAAAGTTTTCTTCACCCAAGGAAGGATTAAAAGTCCGAGCTCCGCTGCCCTCAGGAGACTGAAATCTCACGGTGGCACTCCCACACTGGGCAACCTTCTCCCCCCTGCCGCCTCCTCTGCCGGCACAGGCGCTCTCTCTCTTTCTCTCTCTCTCTTNTTCTCTGGGCAGCCGGGATGGAGGAGAGGGAACTTTGGGAATTCTCTGCTTTTAACCCCGTGTGTCTTCAGAGGTGACTCAGGTCTTCAGTGGTCACACCAGGTGTCAATATTCAAATCTGACCACTGATTGGTTTGACTAAAACTTCCCAAAAAACTCACTTCCTCCCAAACCGAGATATAAATGTAAATCTCCAAAATGGATACAGTAGAGTTTTAAGAAGTAATCAAAGTGGTAAGAAGTGCTGTTTATTTTGAAGCCCCAACCTCCAGCGCTTTTTAAGAGCAGACATCATATATGCTTTCAGCATCAGGAAACAGCCATAGGCCACTTATCCTTAAAGAGAATATTCAGGGCTTCCAGGAAGGGACGGGACTACCATGGGTGCCTCAAGTACGTGTACTATGCAGAAAGCTTTTACTAGGAGTACCACATCTGTACAGGTGAGTCTCTGTGTACACCAGAGCAGCCTGGAAAAGAAATGAGCTATTGTCATAACAACAATCAGTATATGGCACTCCCTCTACTGAAGCATTTTTTTGTACTTTGGCTAATCACTTGGTCAGGACAGAGCTGTGATTTCTGCAGAAGAGAGCAGAAGATTTTCACAAAGCACTGCAGAAGACAATGTTTGGTAGCAACATGAGTTTACTTCACCTGAGAGACAGAGTGCCTCTAGGAAGTTTACAGTGTCTCTCTGTCAGAGAAGAAGAGGGTGCAATGGTCCACAGGCTCAAAACATGGGGGCATCACAGATTTGGATCAATTCAGTTAAGAAAAAATAAGCAGGGGAACATGATAGAAGGTCACCTATGGCAAAACATGATACAAGCTGGGACCTCTTCTGGCTTTCACCTGTAGGTAGACAGCCTAGATTCTCTTGGAAGCTGTTAGACCTGAAGATAAATGTGAGAATAATGAAAGAAAAATACATTCATTGGAATATCAAAAGACACCATTGTAGAGGAAAACATGACAAAGAACAGTTATCTCAGACCAGCAAAAAGAAGTAATTTGAAAATCCTTAATTAAATTTATTGTTGCTATAAACCACTTTTTTTTTTTTAATAGTTGTATATTGATAATACATTGCCACATCCCATGATCTAATAAGTAACAGAACACTGGCAGAACAACCTTGGAGAAGTCCTGGGGATGTGGGCTGAGCTCTGGGAGCATAGATAAGTAAAAGCAGTCTTGCAAATTGCTGGAACAAACTGCTTGCTCAGAACCAGGTGTCAACCAGCAGACACCACAATTTGGGCATCGAACACCACCAGAGACCCTGAAAGAGACCCCTGAGGACCAAATTAGGACTTCTGATAGGGACTATGCAAAACAGGGCAATGAATATACATCCAGCAAGCGAGGATACCTGACACGTAAGAAATATGTGTAACAAAAAGCCTTACTTGACTGTCTTTGGTTACACAAGACTAGAGGAAAATGTTCCTTGTGTCCAGCAAGTTGTATTAAAGAATGCGTGCTTTCTAATACTTAAAACTGTGTTAGAAGATTCTATACAGCTGAGTTCAGTAACAATATAAAATTATTTCTTCTTTGAAACAAATTAAAGTAGCTTGTCTACCTTCAGCAACTTGCTGTTATAATAAAAGCAGACTCTATCTGGCAACTCAATTTTGCAAAAGCACAATAAAAAGAGCAACACTGATTGTTAATTCTTATGTTCCCCTGCTTAAAATAAGAAAACAGAGAATGCAAAACAATGCAGTGATTTTATTAGCAAGTTTCACCCCAAAATTCAATTCCAAAAGGAATATAAATTTATGTGATATATTCCTAAGTATATGTTCATGATTTAAAATAAAAACCATTTGTCGTCTTAATTACTTCATGTTCTTGGGCACAAGTAATTGATCCTGGCACTCTCAGAGCCCTTTGGTACCACAAGACCAAAAGGTAATAAACAAACATGAAAAAATAATGCTAAACATTATGGGATTTCTCAGCCCCTGCAAGGCGTTTTGGCAAAAAATTAAACGGAAATATAATCAATTATTTTAGTATGATAAGCATTTAGCATAGGAAGACCATGAAAATGACAATATGGGATGGGGANTAGAATAGAATAGATTAGATGTAGTATCCCATGGCAACCAAGAATGGGTGCCGTCGGATGAGACTACCATGCAGTCTCCTCCTCTCCCGGCAGTTGCTCTCCTCCCCGGGTTAGGTCATCCCCTCTCCACCTTCCCTTCTCTATTCTTCCCTAGCTCTTGTCAATCTACCCTTCAGTCATCCCCAGTTCACTCCCTGTTGCTAGAAAGTTCTCCCCTGTTTACTCCCTAGTTGGTTCTCAGTTTATGTATTCCTCCCCCTGTACCCTGATAGGGTGCAGGGCCCCTTGCTTCACCCTGGACCCTCCTCCCTTCTGTAAGCCCACTGGACCCTCTCCCTCAGACTCCACCTACCTTCCCCCATACATATACCTGGACACTCCTTTGTTCGGGGCTTTTTGGCCCCTGACCTGCTGTGGTGACAAATGCAGTCATGTCATGCCATGCCATGCCAAGAAGCCTCTCATTCCTTCATTATTCCCCCTTGCCACTCGCCTCATTCATCACTGCAATGCTCCACCCATCCGGATCGCAGTCCTGAGTCACTCACCAGGAACGGCTACACGGAGCCGAGGGCTCGCGGTGCAGCAGAAAACACCAGGTAGTTCCTGGCTCTGTACCTGCCCAGGAACTGCCATTCCATGTCTCCTCTGGGGCACAGCTATGTGCAGAATTCCTTTCAAAAGCTGGTTTTCGGCAGTATTTTTCAGCTTTCAAAATATTCCTTACCTCCACATTGTAGATACCGCTTTTATATTCAAGAAATCATACTGTCTTTTTCACAGAGCTTTCTTTAAATGAAATAGCTCAATTAGTTTCATCCAGAGCTAATGAAGACACTTCAAACAACCATTATGTAGACCTAAATAGCTAGATTTTTAAAGGCACCTATCTAAAAAGGCACTCAGCTGCATTCTAAAAAGCAGTCAAGTACCAATCATCCATAAATATAAAATAAATCACTTTTTTTTAAGAAAAGTTTACAAAATATATCTGTAAATTCTTTGCAGAGCATATTCTGCAATGTTTTGCAACAGTCTGTAGTTAGTCTGCATATCATCAGAGGAAGAGTCATTAAAAGAAAAGACACTTAACTAATTTTTTTAAAATTGATTACTTAAAAAGATTTCTGATTTATGCAAGGGTAAGTATAGATACATTTGGACAAAAATGTTCTCAGATAGCATAAATAACAGTAGAACATGATTTGGAGACCTAAAGAACTGGATAGTTTCAGGGTTTAAGAGCTTAATATGGCTTACAGGGGCAGCAGGCAGCATGCTCCTTGGTAACCTCCTATCAGAGCAGAAAAGTGTGGTCACTTCTTATGTCTTCATTTCTCAAAATCACCTGAAAGTCATTCCACAAGAACTTCATAAAGGATGAAAACAAACAACTTGAGATCGTTTGGAGAGCGGTGTTAGCAAACACCAAGGTTGTGGGCTTGATGCTTGTATGGACCTTTCACTTAAGAATTGGACCTGATGATCCCTGTTGGCCCTTTCCAACACAGAATATTCTGTGATATAGAGAGAGTGATAGCAGTGAGGGAAAAGGAAATAGATGTGTTGTCCTTTGATGTACAAGTATCAAGAACCATATCATGACATTTTAGTTCAACTAGCTAAACAAGGAAAACAAAGAATATACAGGGCTCTTAAGTGCCTTTCTCCGAAATACTGTTTCATTTCTGATGAGAAAACAGACATCCTTGACACTCAAACAATTGTGTAATTTCTGTGCTTTTCCAATTAATCTGCAAGATCTGTTTTATGGAACTCAAAAAAATTGACTATTTTTGTTTCTCTCAAAGGTAAAACTCAAGTAAGCTCCATTAATTTAATGGACAATTTAACTGTCTCAGGGTCTTTCACTGGCAGTCAAGTTCTTTCACCTTTTAGGTGTAAGACAAGAAAGTTCCATATTCCTTTTGTAAGTGAAAAAGGTTCTACACTTCAACTCAGAATGGGGAAATATAACCCTAAGGTGCATCTTTCAAAAGCTGCTGTATACCATAATGATCACAAAACATCACAATTTTTAAAAATTCTGTTTCCTGTCTTTGTCTCTAAGCAATAAATTAGACAACAATTACTAACAGTCAGCGACTCTAAAATAATCTAAAAATTACTGCCAGTTTCCACACATGGGCTTGAAGTTACGTCCCATTTCATGAAAAAATTATCTTGTAGCTCTCTTGAAGCAAATTTTTGCATGCAAACTTGAAGTTCATTTGTACCTGACTTGAATATGGAACAAATCTATGCATTTCCATGATTAAACAATGCCCCCTCCCCCAAACCAAAGAAACAAACAAATATTCAAGGACTTCAATAATTCTTTTTGTTTCAAAATAAAGAACATAAATTGCTCTACTTTTTCTATCTGAAAACTCAAAGACTATCTTAATGTGCTGATTATTAAGAGCACTAGCTTCTGATTTAGGGAAAAAAAGAACCTTCAAAAAACAACTTTGCCCACACAGCGCTAGAGCCCTTGGTTTTAGGGATGGTAGTTTTGCCTAGAGGGCATTTTAAAATACTAATATTGTCATGCCATAGTTTTTACTGACCAAGGCAATCCTCTTTTCTCTTCCCCTAATGCTTTGCATCTGACATGCAGTTTACCACACTGTATGTCATCATATCACCCTAACTGAGCAACCCAGCACTGTTAGACTTTACACAGTCCATGCATCAAGAACATTTCTGTAGTCTAATTTAACATCAGTGACTGTCTTTCTAAGAAATATTCTTCCTTGACTTCTGAATATAACACTTTCCTCTATCATATGTCCCTGTGCTGCAAATATGTTGCTTGGACTTGTCAAGAGAAAATATATCTCAAGGGAATTCAGAGGATAGAAGCAGGTTCATACATATTGGCAGTAGGAGGACCTGAATCAGTCAAGCTCTGTCAAAGTCATAAACCTTGTAAAAAGCTATCATGGAAGCTTATTCATATGCTCCATCCCTCCAGCACCTTCAGCAAAATCTGTTTTTCATATAATCTGAAACATTATTACCATTAAAAGGCCTACATTTTTTCAAGGGGAAGACGTGATAGTTTAATGGCTCATATGCTACTTAAAACAGGTTTACATTTCCAAAATCAGACTAACTGTGTGACACAAGACCTTGAATCTGTTTTCTCAGTTAATGGACTGCTAAACTTGTTAACTTGTTAACTAATCACCGTTTGTTAATTTATTTGTTAATAAGTTAACTAATGTACTGCTTTTACATTATCTATATATAATTTTATATGATCCAATACAGTTGATACACTGCAAAGTTTAAGGCCTCTGGGATAATGAGTCTGCTTCTGAACAAAATCTGGTTGTTGCCTGTTACTTCAACTGCAGATATATATATGTACAAGGCTTCTTTGCTACTCTGGCATTGTATTCATTCCCTTCAACACGGTGACAAATGTCAAAGAGCTCACCACCAATGTGGATTTCTCATTTTGTAGGCACACTATAAAATCTTTGCTGTAGTGTACACTAACAAAACAAACAAACAAGCCAATAAAAAGAATCTTATAATGGATTCGAACAGATGAAGGATTATCCTATCAGGACAGCGTTCAGTTGAGGAACAATGAGACACAAAGAGTGATAAAATTTATGGCAGAGTCACTCTGTAGCATCACCCTAAGTCAGGGTCCTCTCTTCCAGGTTCACTGGCTGTGTAATACACTGACTGCTCCATCACCTTCGGCTGTGGTTCATCTGGACAACAACTCTTTCCTGGTCTTTCTACCACCAGACCACAGCTGAAGCACAAATTAGAGTTTTCAGGACCTACCACTTTCCAAACCATCCTTTTGCTTATTGTTCACGGATACATCTGCTGCAGGTAGCTCGGCAGCATCGGGCTGTTTCTGTGGTACTGCACCGTCAACAAACGAGACATCTGAGACTGCTGTGGGAAACCCGGTCTGACTGTGTGAGTGGGGTGTGGAGGGAGATAAGCGGGGGAAGGCGCCTTCGGTGTCAGCAGGGACAGCTCTGGCGTTGGGAAGCGGCTGCCCGGGAGCATCATAAATGGTCACACTGGGAACTTTCCTTAACATTTGCTTTCACTAAAGTCAGTTATAAAATTTCCGTTCTTGTGTACATAGAATCAGGCTAAAACAGAGGATTGGTTAAAAAAAAACCTACCCCGCCTTAAATTTGTTACATTCGAAGAAGCCCCTCGCTGGCGCCCAAGCGCCACTGACCACAGAAAAAAGGCGGTGCCCACGAAAGACTTGGAGCGACGCGGAGTGGGAGCGGAGGGGCTTCCGCTTCCGGCGGCCGCGCTGACGGCGGCGGGGCCCGGCCGCGCTGCGCGGCCGTGCTGGGCGGGAGGCAGGGGGAGATGCGGCCGCCGGCGCTGCCGCGGCTCCTGGTGG
>VZSE01006757.1:15053-28444 GCA_013398275.1 Promerops cafer
CCCACGGAGGCTGCCGGCGGAGCCGCCACGCGGAGCAGCAGCAGCAGCAGCCGCCTGGCCGAGGTATCGGCGCCGCCCGAGCAGGGCCAGCCCATGACCCAGCGCGCCCTGTCCGTGCTGGTGCTGGCCAGCGCCGCCCTCATCGTCTACTTCGTGATCCGGACCGTGCGGTGAGGGCGGGGAGCGGGCGTGTGGGCGCGGGGGGCGCAGCTGCGCGGCCGGGGCTGCGGAGCGTCTCCTTCTGAGGGCCCGGCGAGTCGGGCCCGACTGCGCTGGGAAGCTCCCGGTGCCGCCTCCCCGGTGTGCGCGGGGAGCGGCTCGGTCGCCTCCGCTCACGGCACTGAGAATCGCACATCGGTGCCGGGCCTTTCCCAACTCTCTCCTGTGCTCTCTGGTTGGACTTGACACTGCTGGCATTCGTCAGCCCACCCAAATTTATTTTGTACGTTCTTAGAGTGATTTTTGACCAGTTCGCAAACTTCTGTATTGCTAAACTACCAAAGTTGTCTTTCTTCCCGACTTTGTAGTAAACATGTTTCTTTTATGCTTTCTTTAACATTAAAATTAACCTATTTTGTGTCTTTTTAAGGAAAGGGCCCTTATAAAGCTTGCTACCACTTAGCTGCCTTTATGTTTCTTATGGAAATTATTCTCCACATAACTCCACATAACTGTGACAAAACACACTGTGCTTTTGCATTAAAGTACAGTGTTTGTCACTGTATATTTTTGTCCTGGTAGTTTTGCTTCTCTCTCTCATGCTTTAATAACTTGAATTCTTCAGAGCAAGGCCCAAATGTATGATTATGCATAAAGCACCTCAATTATGCAGCAAGTCCTCCATGTACTTTTCATTACATTTAGATATACCCATTGTGTCTAGTATCTGCATCATTTAGTTTAGAAAGGCAGTGGAAAGACTGTTTGTGTATGTCAAGTACTAAGATATACAGTCCAAGTAAAATAGGGTATTTTGATTGTTCCATACATCTTACAGATCACTCTTGAGAAGCCTTGAAGGCACTTCTCTGTGTCTTGTAACACCAGCCTGTTGGATTTGGAGATGTGAGTAGTATTGTGGAAAGGCCAAATATATAAATAAATAAATAATCTGTCATTGCAGGAGCTGAAGAGGAAAATTATTGTCTAGTGCCATTATTTTCTGGATGAGTGGTAATTACTTGATACTCCAGTTTTGGCAGTAGGATGCTGTTCTGCATTTGCAACTAGAGTGCTGTCTTCTAGGTGCTACTGTAAACTGGAAGCTCTACACCTTACTTATTCTGTATTTCTGCTGCATCTTGCTTCTGAAGTTTGGAATAGGTGAAGTGTATGTTTTTGAATTCAGACTCGTAGCTGAAATGTTCTTGCAGTGGTTATATAAGAAATACAAATATTAAGTCCAAACGACCCATTTTTTGGATAGGTCTCCTTGGCATGAAGACATATCTTGTTACAAGACATAAAAACTTCTTGAAAACTTTCTACCAGGTTGCCTGATGAAGGGAAAAAAGTGCATGTAGTTTTTCTGGATTTTAGTGAGACTTTTGATGCTGCTCTTCACAGTACCCTTGTGGACAAGCTCTCCAGCTGTGGGGTGAGCAAATTTGTGTTGCACTGGTAGAAGAGACAGCTGAATGACAGGCACATAGGGTTGTAGTAAGGAGGGGTGCATCCTCAGTCACCAGTGTTCAGGTGCTCAGTTCCAGGGCCAGCTCTGCTCAATACTCTTACCTGGAGACAGGAGTTGAATGTGCCATTAGCAGCTGGGCTGATGATGCCAAACTGGGAGTTGCAGTTGGCTCTCTCAAGGTGCAAGAGGCCTTCCAGAGGGATCTAGCTAGATGGGACCATTGGGCAATCACCAGTGGCAGGACATTTAACAAGAACAGATGCTGGGCTCTGCAGCTGGAACAGGGTAACACTGGACACTGGTTTTACTTGGGAGAGAAGTGACTGCAGAGCAGCCATGCAGAGAGGGATCTCAGGGTGCTGGTTGACAGCAAGCTCAGTATGAGCCAACGTGTGCCCTGACAACCAGGAGGGCAGACTTCACCCTTGGGTGCATCTCACACTGCACAGCCAGTCAAGAGAGGGGATTGTCCAACTTTATTCAGCATTGTCGTGGCCTTCCTATGACTGTGTGCAGTGAGAAGCATACTAAGACCCATGAATACAACCAGATTGGGCATCAAGCTGGTGAAAGAGCTGGAAGGCCTGTCCTCTGAGGAGTGGATGAGGGATCTGGGTTTGTCTGCCTTGGAGAAGATGAGGCGTGAGGGATGACCTTACTGCTCCCAGCAGGTCCCCCAGGAAGGAGATGCTTATCCCTTCCTGCTGAGATCCAGCTCTAGGATGCATGGGAGTGATTCAAAGTTGCACTAAGAGAGGTATAAATTGGAGATTAGGAAGCATTTTTTTACTGGTAGGGTGGTCAATGACTGGAACAGGCTTCTTAGAAAGGGGGGGGTCAGTGTTTAAGAGGCATTTGGACAATACCCATGGTACCATGCTTTGAATTTTGGATTGATCAGGCAGTTGACTTGATAGTAGTTGTAGGTCCCTTCCAACTGAGCAGTTGTCAGTCACAGAGTAAAAGATTTTAAGTTATTTTTGCTAACTCAGGACACTACTTTAGAATCATGCCACTTCTTAATTTCATATTTTTGTTGTATTTAAAATAGTTTCTTACCTGCTAAGATATCCACAATGCTTGTCCTAGTCCCAGTTGCTTAGCTTTTACTTTAGTGAAAACCAAAAGGCACAATATACAAGAAACAACCCTATTTTTCATCACACTGTCATCTTAAAAGTTGTAGAATTTTATTCTACATGGTCCTTTGAAATGTGCAACTTTCTTCTATGTTGAGTAAAGAACAGGTGAAATAAATGAAGAACATGGAAGGGACTTTGTCTTGAACTGAAAGGTGAAATTTTTGGTTCTGGTTACTAGCCTTAGCTTTAAATGAAAAAGCTGGGTATTTTGTTCTTGTCTAAAGCACTTGAATGCCTGGGGTAACAGTTGCTGCATTTTCACATCATAATTGAGAGTGGAGGAAATGGTCGCGTTGATTATTTCTTATAACATTAGAAATTGGAGAACTTTGAAGCAGGGTGTGTACTTTATCTCTTTCCCATTCTTACAAGGTTACATTTGCTTCTCAGTTCTGAAAGGAGCTATATTTTATACATTGAAGTATAGTGAAAAGATAAACCAAGATTGAATGCTGTTGTGTGTTCTTTCAAGAAGGGTATTTAAACAAGCTGTGTGAGTACACTGGAGTTACAGGACAGGATTTGAGGCTGAAAATCTCAGTATTGTATTTGATACCTCTTACAAGATAGTTAAAATGGTGCCTAAATGTGAGACAGAGAAGTCACTATGCACAGTATACAATAGTGTAATGTATTATACATAATATGATAGCAATACTATAATACCGTAATATATTAGTATTTTTTTTTATTGGCTCAGAAATATTCTGTGTTGAAGTTCCTGAATGTTGTAAACATGTTTTGTAGGCACCTAGCTTGGGGTTGTAAATTCCGTAGTTTCTAAATGAAAGACCTGTTACCACCTTTGCGTTTAGCACTAAGTACCTAGAAAGAAATTCTTTCTTTTTTTTTTTTTTTTTTTTTAAGTCTTATAGCTTTCATGTAGTTGTTTGCCAGCTACTGAAAGTGATGCTGTTAACAGATGCCTTTGCACAGTGTTTGGTGAGTGGCTGCTGGTCTGAGTTCCAGAACCCGAGCAAGGCTTCTTCCATTGGGTTAAGGAGTAGCTCTCAAAAGCCAGATGGAATGTTTCATTGCACGTGGGACGCAGGCCCATGCAGCAAAGCTGGGGAGCTGGGAAAAGCAGATGCAGACAGTCTGCTTGTCTGTGATAAGCACCGTGCCTTAATCCTGAAACATGAGTCACTGCCTCTTCCTTCCATACTTTGTGACGCATACAAGACATTGACTCTACAAGATCTGTTTTATTCTAAAGTGTAGTTATAGACGATTTTTTAAACTTGGTATCTATAAAAGACTTCACAAACAATAATAAAAGTTTCTAGTGTCAGCCATGACTTGTGTTACAAGTTATAGCTTTGCTATAGCTTTGTTTGGTTTCTGCCTGATTTGATCTGCTGTTTCTTACAGATGCATAAGACACATAGAGAATATGTAGCAAGGCAAATTTTTTTCTCAGTAGAAGTATGTTAGAAGTATGCTTTTGCATGTATTTTTATGTGGCTCTTATATTTAGATGCTAAGTGCCATTTTGTATTCACTACGTTAGTCCTGTACAAAACTACAGATGACACTCTAATTGGCCTTAATCATTTCGTGTAAACTGTTGACACTTAGAATTGTCTGACATCTGAATTTCATAGAGCTAAGTGTGTACACTTAGGATAGATTCTAGAAAACTTACACTAAGTATCAATATAGCAGTATTTTACATTATTGGATCAGAAAGTAGCAAAAGATTTACATTACTTGAATTTTTTTAAATACTTTTCAGGCTCAGAAGGCAAAATAGAAAAACCCGAAGATACGGAGTTTTGGATACGAACATAGAAAACATGGAGCTGACCCCGTTAGAACAAGATGATGATGATGATGATACAACACTATTTGATGCCAGCCATCCTCGAAGGTTTGTATTTAGAACCTGAATGTACTTCTAGCAATAGAAGTGGAGGAGTGTGGGTGATAAGCAGTTTCTCTGAGAAAGCTCACTACTGTGTTTCATATGCATAGTTGGAGAAGGGATGTCAAGATCACTTGAATTTTAAATGGGCAAGAATTTAGTGGGCAAGAAGATAAACACCATTTGTCTTCAACATGTGAGTTCCAGAGAAATGGAGAGGAAGGTAGGATATTTTTGTTACAAATACAGTGTCATTGAAGCTAATGTGAAGTCAATAACTAGCTTTTACCTTTCTCTTTTCTTTTTATTTCCTAATTTGGAGGCTCCTCAGTTTTTCCTGTGTATTCTCACCTATGAGTTCTGCTTCAAGCAGCTTTGCTTCATTCTGCTTTCTTGTTGTTAAAGTAGTCAGCAGTTAGTTGATGATGATCCTGCACCAGGTTTTACATTTGGTACTGCTGCACTGAAAGATTCATATTCTTAAGCTACTCTCTGTAACTTTGTAGATACAGGAAAAATTTGTTGTATTTCCTTATTGTGTTTAACTTTTTTTCCGTTTCCTTAGTGTCCTTAAACATCATCAATTAAAACTTAAATTGATGCAATTCACACTTAAGTTTTTTCCTTATTGAGTAATGCCATCACATTGCATGTGCAGATACAGTTAAAAAATTGATTGGATTATCATGGTCATAGTTCATAGTGAAGACTACTTGACTGCTGTCAAGTATCAGAAGAGATCAGATGAATTCTTCCAGTCACAGCAAGTAATTGATTCCCACTGTTTAATGTGAAATCAGATTCAAATCTCAAGAAAAACAGTTTGATAAATGCAATACGTGATGTCTCAAATGAATTAAAAGTATAGGAGTAGTAAGTCAGGTGTTCTGCCCTTTATCAGGAGGAACTTTGGATGCATTCTGGAACTTGAAGAGGAAGGTTCAGTCTGCTTTAACTTTGTCTCCTTAATGGGAATCTTTCTGATCTAATTTTTTTCATAAGTCAAAGCCTCTCTTGATTTTTTCCTCCCCCATACATTAAAGTAGCTAGAATATCTCCACGTAGCATTCCTTTGTATTTTAGAATTATGTGACATTTACCATTACCCTGTATTACTTGTCTTGTTCCAGTGTGTGTGTGTGTGTGTGTATATATATATACACATATGCATATGTGAAATGTAATAGGTAATTGTCACATTATATCCAGGAATTCCCTCAATGTCTTCCTTAAATCTTTTAGCTTCTGTTGTAATTCAGTATACTTGTTGACATTGAGGTATTTGATGACCAGTTAACATGATACTCTTTATAAATGCTTATTTACTGGAGTATTAACTATGTTTTTTAGCAGGAAGTAAAATGATAATATAGGTAGTCATCATTAACAAACAGTATTACACAATTATAACTTTCAGAGAGCTTATTTCTGATTTTTCTTCCTTCGTATTTCCTAAACACTTCATTTTGAGGGAGAAGAAAAATTTGTTGAAGTATTTAATAGTAGAAGTGTCTAAACTGTTGTTTCAATAGTGCTATGAAAGTATGTGCCTAAATTATTGAAGTTCTTCTTTTGATACTTGGAACTCAGGAAAACAAGGACTTCAGTTACATTTACTGAAGATAGTGAATTTTCTCTGGTTTTGTATATTGATATCTTCCTGTGTTATCTTTTATGGGGAGAAGCTCTTAAAATGTTTAGAGCTACTTTTTATTTTGAAATAGTGTTCATGTGTAGGATGAAAGCAGTGCTGAACAATATGAATTTACTGCACAAATCTCTGTAGAGCAGCTTGATAAAATGGTGTTCAAACTTTGCAAAGATATGTGATTGCTGGGAGGATAGTTTGAAAACTAGAGTACTTGAATTTTTCTTTTTTTTCTAAATCTTGATTGGGAATGTACTTTTTAAAGTTAATTATCCCTTGTTTCAACTTGTTTGCATCTGCACTGAAGCTTAGTAATCACTCTTCATGTTACTGCTTAATCACAATGACCAAAGGGAGTACAAAATGCCTAAGTGAGCAAAGACAACTTGATGCTGAGGACAACTTCATGAAAATGATGCTCATGTATTCTCAGGAAATGTCATTACACTTTGTTCTGACATTTACAGTAATTCAGAGGTGTGATTGATTGGGGTTTTCTTAAGGGAGCTTGAATACAGGCCTGGAGCCTGGGAACAAGGAAGAGAGGCTTTTAGTAGTTTTTTGAGTTAGTGCTTTGTTAAGTAAAGAACAGCTTCAGTTTTGCTTAACTTAGACTAAACAATTGAGCTTATTTAGTGCTTAAGCACTTTAACTCATAACAGAAGGCACTGAAAAACTGAATGCAGTTACAGGAAATTCTTATCTCCATATTTTTTACATTTGTTATTGACATCAAAGTAGTCAAGTTTTGGTATATATATAAAAGTATTGTTTTATATATAAATATATGTCTTTTTCCTAATTTCTTTGTGACCTGTTAAAAAACTGTAGTGGCACCCACTCTGCTTTCATTTTTCTTTTGTGAAAGTATCAAGCTTTTTTTAAGGTGATACTCTACAAAATAGTATGCCTATATTAGAAATCCCTATGGGCTTATTTTGGATTAGCTGTTAACTGTATTTGACCCTTTGCAGGACTAGGCAGAGAAACTGGCTTATCTCCTAAAAATCACCATGGGAGTGTTAGTGTCCAGATACATTACACCTTTCAAGGGTTGCTGTTTTCTTTCAGAGTGGTGTGAAAAAAGGTCCCCAGTGCCCTCAGCTGTAACACAGACACAATTTAAGTGTACTCCCACTGTCATCATCACCCCTGTCACTAGTCTCTGTTCTGCTGCTGCTTGGGGCTGTTTACCAAAACAGTAGGTTTTAGCTATTTTGCTTAGTAGCTTACTATTAAATGCCCAAGTGTGAAATTCTAGCCTTTGGTCTCTCACAATACAACTTTACATACATGCTAACTGAGGAACACTATACTAATATCACATCTTTGTTTTTCAAAATTATATCATACTAGTAGTTAACAATCCTCATTGAATGACTTTGTACAGAAACTACTTGCTCCGTGCTGCAAGGCACAAGGAGAAGAATTTACTCCATTTTTTTATAGTATTCCATAACTGGAATGCTACCAAGACTTGCCAAAGTTTCAGTAGGAACTCGGGAGCCTTGAAAGTTCAAAAATATATTCATCATGGTAAATCCCTTTTTATTTTTGTAAATGAGTTGTCTCTCTCTTTGGAAAGGTTGAATGAATGCGGGTTTATAGTACTTTGCTTCACAGTAATATGGTAACTGTGAGTTTCTCCAGTCAAATTTAATAATAAAATGTCATGTCTCTCTGGGTTCTTTCATAATGTGTGATCTTTTAAAATGTAGGCTAAATTCACCTTGAAACAGGGCATTTCAGATTAATGCATCTGTTTCTTCTGTTGTAGAGAAGTACGTGCCTTTCAATGAAAGAACTTAATCTTAGAACCAGAGAAGGAGACTGCTTCATGGGAGAAATAAGAAGCAAGAGGGTATGCAAGTGGTGGGGGAACTAATTTAATTTGTGTATTTTATGGCATCCTTAATATCTTGCAATAAGTAATGTATCAATTTGTTGTATGTTTTTGTATATAGAGATTCTCAATGTATAGCCTATGGGGAGAGAGTACTAACTGCACTGAGATAAAAACCTATTTGAAAGGGAGATTACTTCTGAAACAGGGTATTTTTTGCTTGTTACAAATCTTGTATGCCATTAAGTGTGGCATACACTTCTTTTCTACAGTAACCTGGAATGTTAATTTTTTCTTCTGATATTAAATTGTAAGTAAATATAGCCACTGTGGACTTCTCAGAATTGTTAGAACTTGATTTTAATTGAGGAGATGATTTATTGTTTACCAATAAAAAGCCAAACTACTGCCTTCTGTGTTGAGAATTTAAAAAACTGAATTAACATGTTTTGTTCATGTAAACTTCAGTGAAAAAAATAAAATGTATTTACAGTGTTCTTAGCATTTAGTGTGATACTCCAACACTATACATTTTAAGGATACTTGGGATATTAATATTACTATGTAAAACACAGTATTGCAACATCTTCTTGTTGTTGAGACTCCTGATTGCAAGTGTTGAGTTAATTTTTTGTGAGGTGTACCTTCAACTTTTGTGAAAAGATGTGGCTCAGTGACTTTAGGGAGTTGCTGGAGTAATCCATGTGATGTCAGTATTCAGACCTGTAGTCAAGCAGAGATAAGCCTTTGGGAAAATTCCACGTATTCTGTAACTCTAAAATGAAACATTTACATAAGCAGCTGCTCTCACTGAAATGTGTGGTAATACTCACATGAATGTAGTTGACATACAGCAGTTATGTTTATTTTTTGGCTAGTGCCATAAAAATTATTAGAACAATCTGTAAGATCTGGAAGATATACTTATTTTAACGTGTTCCAGTTTCCACCGTAATTCCTCTGTAATCTTGGTGATGTAGACAAAATGTTCAAATTCTAGTTTAGAATTAATGTGCATTTTTTTTTGCTAATTCCATATATCCATATATATCCAGGCATAAACTTGCTACAGCAGTATTGGTGGGGGTGACTGTGTATCTTCAAAGTGCCTAAGTTATGGGCTACAGAGAAAGAGGAATAATTTTTCCTGATTCCCTCTTGGTGCTTGAACAAAATTGGAGTACTTTCCTTTGGGGTCATTTTTACAGTGATAGGGTGGGGTGGGATCCTGCTGTAGATTTTCTTTACCTCTACCAGCTGATTTGTTAGATTGAAACCTTCTTACTTGCTCTAGTAACAGGTCAGATGAGGTCAAATCAGCCTCCCAAGGTAATTTTCACCTACAGCTGCCCATGGGCCACACACAGCTGGGAAATAGATTGTATTTACAATAAATGCAAGTCTTTATTTTGCTTCCTGTTGTACCTAACTTTTTCTGCTTATGTTTAAAGATAGAACTGAAATGAAAACACAGCACTAATTAGTGGAGCTCCTTAGTTGAGGTATCTGGAGACATAGTAAAAAAATAGCTTGGTTGTAGACTGCAGGTTAGAGAACAGTAAATGATAGAAAGCAAAGTATGCTGTTTCCATATATAAAGGGGACCATCAGTGTTAAACTAAACAAAATTGAAATCTTCCAGAAGTATGTCTTCCTGACATTCTAGAATTAAAACATGTAGAATCTTTCTAGGCTTTGAGCCACCCTGAGGAGGTGTTATGCTTGTTATGCACAGATATTTGAACTGTTTAAGCAAGTTAAAATCACTGGAAATGCAATCAATCTTTAAGCTCTTGTATATACTGCAGGTAAACCATGATGCTTTCCTGCAGAAAAAACAAAATGGAAAAGGTTATTTATGTTTCCAAGCAAATTTTCTGTTGGAATAAAAAAAACAGCCACAAATTTTCTCAGAAATTTTATATAGGCTTTTTTCATCCATGCCTCCAAAATTATGAGGCTCTACTTACAGGAAAAGCATCTGTAAAGCAATCATACAACTGGTAATAAGTTTTTGGACCAGTTTTAATTTCTGATATGTCCAATACCATGTGGTTGATGGAGCAAGCTTCCTTGGCCTTATTCAGCTTGTATCTAATTTCAGTAGCTGAATTGGTTCTCATTGCATTTACAGACACAAAACTAGTCAGAAAATAGTCATGGTTTTGAATATGTTGGTCTTAACAGTTGGAAGTTGCAGCTGTGAGTTATGTACAGCCCCTGTTGATAGGTGCAACACTGTAAGTATCATTTCCAGCTACTTGTGAAAAGCTGTTCTTAGAGCTGTTCTAACATACTTTCAAAAATTTGGGAAGGAATATGCCACTACAGAGCCCAGTAACTGACCCGTGCATAAACAGAACTGAAGTTTGTATCAAGCTTATTTATCACTTCAAAATTTCATTAAAAAACAAGATTAAAAATATGAAGACAAATAATTATGAAATGCATAACTGACTAACTGTGTATGGAAAATTTTATCCCCATTTGAACTAAAATATTAATAGGCCAGTAAAGAATGTGATCTGATCTGCTGATGTGAAGCTCCTTGAAGACAGGAGATAGCCTAAGTTTAATGAGAAATAAACTGGGAGAGAAGCTAGATTTCTTCTGTAACTTGAATTTCTGAAGACAGAAAATGGAATGTGGAGAAAAATCTTGGAAGATTGAAAAAAGAATAATGTTTAAAGATACTTCTACAATTTTTACAGTGTTAAAGCTATCACAGCATCTATGTTACTGTTTGTTAGGACTTTGTGACTTTTTTCCTTCACTACTGTAATTTGAGGCACAGCTTGTACAAGAATATGTAGTTCCTGATCAAGTCTGAATGTATTAGTTCAGTGCATTGATATGATAATGGAGCCTGTGATACCATGGAAGGGTCCGAGCATGAGAAATCCATGTGACTGAGAGGCAGAAAGCATTTTCATTTTTCGTGTTGACCAGTAAGAGCCAGGAACAATCTTTTAATACATAAGGCAACTGAAAGACTTGAGTCTCAAAGGACCCAGAATATGAGTGGACTGCTTCATAGTTTCAGAATAGACTTCTGTTTGCTACAGGTGTCTTGTTTCATGGTACTTCTGATGATGGTGTTCCAAACTGTTAGCTGTTAAACCCCTGCAGACCTGATCCAATGCTCTGGAGTGGTGTCCTCTGATGAGATTTTTGTGTGATTTTTCTCTGTCCTCAATTATTCACCATTTCCAGGTGGCTTGCACTCTATTTAGCTTCCAACTTGAAACATTCTTATTTTAAGAAAGGATAAAACAAGAAGATTTCTTCAAGGTATTATCAGGGTGGATGGATACGTTTAAGGTTTTATTATGAGATACAAAGAAGGTTCTTAAATAATGAAATCTTTTGCATGTAATTTCCTACTTTCTTTAGTTGGGAAGGTATGAGCTAATGTTTTTGACATAAGCCTTTTCAATGCTTATGGCACTATGCTTTGCACAAAGTGCAATATATAATGTTTTCCTAAGTGATGTGGACATACGAATCAAATGCACAGTAACTAAATTTGCTGTCGCAACTAATCTAGGAGGAGCTGTGGGCTCTCTCAAGGGTAGAGAGACCTTTCAGAGAGATCTGAATAGACTGTGGAGCAGGATAATCACCAGGCACATGAAATCTAATAAAGAGCAAGTGCTGCATTCTCCAACTGGAATGAGATAATAATACATACAAACTGGGGGACAAGAGGCTGAAGAGCAGCCCTGCAGAAAGTTATGAAATCTGGGGATTTGAGTTAATGGCAATTTGAATATGAGTCAGCAGTGCCCCGGCAGCCAGGTGGGCCAATCTGGGATGCATGCAGGCAAGGGAGGGGCTTGTCCCACTCTGCTCTGCTTTGAGCACCACAGTATGAGAAGGACAGGGAACTACTGCTTCGTTCAGCTTGGAGAAGAGAAGGCAGTGGGCAAGAGGGGCAGCAGAGGGGGAGATGCTGATGTCTCTGCTGACCAGTGAAAGGGCAGATGGGATGAGGGTGCATCCAGTGGAATTCAGGTTGGACATATGGTGTAGTCTGAGTTCAAAAGTTATGCCAGAGTTCCTTTTGATACCTATTTATATCAATCTAGGTAATGGGCACTTTGTCTATCAGTTTTCTTCCCTAAGCTTCGCCCTGTTTAATGGAAGCAAAGATTCATTCATACTAGCTTTTGAAAACTTGATCCATAAAGACAGAGGATGACACAGTACTCGTTCTCACCCAAGCATTTAATTGTTCATGTTTTAAACAAAAGTCAGTGTTAGTTCAACAGCTGACTGGATCATGCATTGTATATAGAAGTACTAATTTTTAAGAAACAAATTCTTCATTCTTTCCACAGCTTTTTATTAATAAAAGAAAATAGATCCAGCAGAAAGCCTGTAGGGGTAAGGTAAATGGCATTTATGAGGAATCCTAATGAAACTTCTTCAAGAGATTACATTACTGAAAGGTCTATATGCCACATTTTGAACCTTGAACCTTTTGAACATATTTCCTTCACAGGGAATATGTTTGCGCTGATGTTACTCCTTTTACCTGCCTTAGGCATTGTCCAAAAAGAGATGAGTGACTATGTGGATTTCTATTCAGACCAAATATAGTAATTTTTATTCTGTGTTCTGATAGAGTCCAAAGGCCCCTCATCGTTCTAAACAGAAAACACAGTTTTACAAAGATACAAATTAAACCTGCTGAATCAAAGCAGACATATATAATCAGTGTTTTTGTGATGTTTCTGAAAGTTAGTGCACTTCCCAGTAAGAAGATTGCTCAGGTAGGTGGTGAAATTTAATTAAAAGTGTAACTGTCCTTTCTACCAGATCTTTAATTTTGCCTTTCCTGATATGAAATCTGAATCTTGTTTTTAGTCATTTTAAGCCTATTGCACTGAAGCTACAGTGAATGATAAAAAGAGCTTTGTTCTATTACAGATGTGCCATTTCTTTCAGGATCATTATATTGCCTCTCCATCTTATCTAAACAAGACACCTTCCTTTATTGGTTTTGCATTGGGTTTTGGTAGGAGGGGGTGCTACAAGGGTGGCTCCTGTGAGAAGCTGCTGGAAACTTCCACTGTGTCCAGCAGAGCCAATCCCTGGTGTCTCCAAAGATGAACATGCTGCTGGCCAAGCCTGGGCCAGTTAGAAATGGTGGTAATGCCTCTGTGACAACACATTTAAGAAGAAAGAGAAACAAGAAGTTGTTGCACAGTTTTAATTCCAGCCAGAGGAGAGCAGGGTGAGAACATGTGAGAAGAAGA
>VZSE01006757.1:28789-121152 GCA_013398275.1 Promerops cafer
TTTTGTTAGTAATAAATTCACTTCCTATCCCTAAATTGAGCCTGTTTTGCCCATGATGGTATTTGATGAGGGATCTCTTCTGGTCCTGATCTCAACCCATGAACTCTTAGTTACATTTTCTCTTCTCTGTCCAGCTGCAGAGGGAAGTTAATGAGTGGCTTTCATTGGTGCCTGTCATCTGGCCCAGGTCAATCCATGACACCTCCCAAGATAGTTATAATTGACAAACTTGAGTGGTATGCCTGCAAATCCTGCATCTAAATCATCTACGAAGACATTGAAGAGCACTGGATCTGGAATGGAACCCCACTAGTGACCGATCACCAGCCTCATGTCACCCCATTCACTGTCACCCATTGTGCCCAACCCATGAGCCAGTTGCTGTGTTTGTGATGATGTGTTTACCCTGCTGAGTGCTGGACATTTTCTCCATGACACTGTGAAAGACAGCATTGATGACTACTGAAATCCAAAAAGATGATTACATCAACTGTCTTCCCTTGATCAATGAGGTGGAGAATCTTGTCATGAATGGGTGTCAGAAGGACTTTCCTCTCATGAACCCATGCTGGCTGTGAAGGATGACTGTGTTGTCCTTCAGGTATTTTTCAATGACTCACAGAATAATCTTCTCCAAATTTTGCCAGGCACTGAGGTGAGACTGCCAGGTGGGTAGTTACCAGGGTCATTCCGCTTGCCCTTCTTGAAAATTGGGATGTTTGCTAGCTTTCAGTCATCTGAGACCTTCTATGATTCTATGTTTCTGTATATCTGACACCGATGTGTGGCAGCAGGTATCCATCCCATCATCACTGACAGAGCAGATACTAACCTTACCAGCCAAAGCCAAGTGCCCACTTTGTTGCCAAACAGTGAAATGTTCCTTCTGGAATATGCTGCCTAATACTCTGCTACTAGCTCTGGCTAAGATGGCTGCTAGCCCAAGCCTCTTTTTCTTCTTTATTTTGAGTATCTGCAGTCAGTCAGCTTGGACTTCAGCAGCAGCTCCCAAGCTGAGCTGTAATCAGCCAGGCTTCCTCTTCCTTATCAGCCAAGCACTCAAGAAACATACTTGATCTAGGATTTTGTGGATTTTTCTCCAGGGCCAGTGTAACCCCAAAATGGGCTCCTCCAGCCATTCTGTGAAGTTGCTGTGAAGAAGGACTTGGTCAAAGCAGGCAAGCTCTGTGACCTGCTGCTACTAACATGAGAGGGCAGTACCCTTCAGTTATAAACAACCATCAGTGGAACATGGATGAAGTGCTGCTAACATACTTTGTCACCTTTAATTGTAAATTTAAGTACATTTTTGGCACTTCTAACAAAAAAGTATTTGCATGTTACAACATACAGGTTTTCTGTCTTAGAAGGGCATTTGTTTTCTTCCTGCCTGTGACTTGTAAATGCTGCACTTTATGTTGTTCTGCTGTCAGCTTCTCAAGGATGAGAGGCTGTGTCCAGATCACTTAAAGGAACATGAAATGAAATGGACTGCAGTGGAATATGAAGAGGCCTTTGAGGAGCCATGGAAGGAATGGAAAGGTGAACCTTCTTGCATAGGTATCATTCAGAGGTGCCATTAATGACTATATGGACCAAGTGATTGCATTTTGCTGGACTATAAACATAGTCTTGCCTTCTTCCTTCTTCTCTGCCTTCCTTCCTCTTTCAACAAGGGAACTTCTTTCTGTTGTGCAGTAAGTGCTGACAAGGAGACATATCCTTCCTATGAAATGCTCTCCCAAGCACGATCACTATCCAGAATCAAAGTCAACCTGCCAGACACCAGGCTCTGAGTTTCCCAGGGAATGCCTGGGGGCTCAGTTCATGGTCACCTGGCAGAAATTAAGGACCCACTATTTCCAGTAACATTGATGGTTAGAATTGGAGCCACTGGATGTTAGGATGTTAGCCACTGGAGCAGCAGTAGTAAGGTAATGCTGTTGATGATGTTGTAGTTGATGTCCCATGTTTGGAACAGGTGCCAGCTTATCACAGGAGACACCTGCTGGAGTTCTGACACGATACACATCAGTTTTTACAGCCAGTACCTTAATGTGAGTGTGAATGAAACAGTTCTGCTGAGACACCCCTGTCACCTCACTGTTCTTTTGATTGAGACTGCAGGCTCCCTGTGTTAGTCACTGGATTTCTCATCTGTGGGCTCGCATGATATGTGGGCATCTGAATTCTGTGACACATATTTCAGGTGGTGCCACAGGTCTTTGTTGTAACTACATTAACTGACTGCAGTACTGAACTGCCATGAAGCTCATCCCTTGGAGGCTAGTGTTGCCTGCTTCAGGACTGGAAGAAAAGCCTAGAAAATGAAGGCTGCCGAATTGAATAGAGCACTAGCTCCAAAAACTAGCTCAGGGATGCAACCAGAAATTTATGGGTACAGAAGCTGAGGGGATCAGCCTGTATACCTGTAATTTTTTAACAATGGTGGATGTAGGCTCAGAAACTGCCAGCTCAAAAGCGCTCAGACAGCAGCTTAGTCTTTTTTTTTTTTTTTCTGCCCAAGTTGCTGCAGATTGAATGGCTGCCTCTCCCATGCTTTACTAGATGTCTCTTGCTTGGTAAAAGCTTTACCTTATCTACCTTCACCTTGTCAGTCATGGCAGCATACTGCCTCAGTGAGATGTGTGTGGTCGTTGAAGGTAAAGGGAGACAGACCTTAAAAAACCAAGGTAGATGAGAGAGGAGCTGATGAGTTGGTGAGTTGGTAGTGAAAGGAGGCCCAGAAAAGACTTGCCAAACTTAAAGCAAATCTTGTAAATTTTGCCTTAAATCATGCCTTCTTCATATCTTAAATCTTGATTTAGTGGTCCCTCTGTGGTTTATTAGTGTAGGTGTGAGTGAAGATCTACTGGTGTCTTTCCATGTGGGAATGTTTTGTGCATACAGTTGAAATGTATAGCCTAAATAAACCCTTGAAAACCGTGTCTGGCTGACCTATACACAGTCACTCAGGCATGTGTAGGTCCTTGGCTCACGTTTGTGACAGATTACTTTTTATAAGGTGAATGCATCTGTGTTAGCAAGCTCATTTTACATAGATATCAGCACAGGCACCTGCCAGATAATAACATTTTCATTTAGAAACTAGATTTGATGTGAAGGAGCAGTCTAGACATGATGGTTATATCTCATTACAATGTATTTAATTCTCTCTTAAGGAGTGGTAATCGAGATAGATTCTTCTACATTGTCAGCACAGTGTACTAAGAGGAGATACTGTTTACTTAGAAGCTGTGTAAATATTTACCACCAGAATAGCTGCACTACTCACAGCTTTGCCTTGCAATTTTCTTACTATGCAATAGTATTGATGCTTATTTGAAATAAACAAAGTTATCAAAACACCTATTCACGTGCCTAATTTCCATAGAGGTCAGCTGGATTTGACTTGATGTCTAATGTCTCACCTTAGCTTGAAGCATTTTAAGTTGTAGTAATGGGATTCCAGTTTGTCTGGCAGAATCAGGTAACTGCAGCAGGCCACTGCAAAGCCATTCCCTGTGGAAGGTGTGCAGGCAGACACCATATCCTGTTCATGTCAAGGAATTATGTACTTAGTTGTCATCAGTGAGCCTTGACAGACCAGAGTTCTGGCTTAATCTGAAGTAGATATATTTAAATTATCATTTGCAACATATGAAGAACTTGCTAACCACTTTGATTGTGTGTGTTGCTCCACAGATATTCAGAAGGCCAAATGCTTCAGTGTACCAAAAAAGGAACACTTAAATTAAAATTTACAGTTACATATTTAATGGTAGTATGCAGTATCAAAAAATTCAGTTACATGTGTTAAACATTATTCTTTGCTTTATACTGAAGTTAAAATTTAATCAGTTTTTACTAGATAATATTTTTTTTTTTATATCTTCAAAAAGAAATGAATTTGCTTGAAGGTTCTTGTTTGATATGAGTCTCTGTTTAAGACAGATGGAAATACTTACATGAATTCCCTAACAGCTGTTTCAAGTAATCTTCACTGTTGCCATAAGGGGGTTTTTTTGGTCTTCATGGTCAGAAGTTTGGGGTTTTTTCTGCTCACTTTCATTTACTAAGAGTATCAATGGTCTGGGTTTACACACTTGCTTTTTTAAATCTTAAATTTTAAATCTAACCTTTTTCAGTAACATATTTGATCACTTGGTGGAGAACTGATTGTTGATATTTATAAAGGCAGTATTTCCAGCAGAAGTTCTCTGACCCTTGTTAGGTTCTTTCATGGCTTGTGTATGTCCTCATTGCCTATAAAGCAATTAGAATAGGTGAATTTACAATAAAAGATCAAGTGCTTAAATTTGGTAAAGTACAGATTTTCTCAGCAATCTTATTTTAATTCTCTACACACATAATGATAGTATTATTGACTGTGTCTCCTTTTTCTTTCCACAGGATTTTTCTTGTTTACTGCAGGATGGAGAAAATTAATAAATAAACTTCCACTGTACTGTTTTCCTCATAAATTTTGCATGATTTAGACCATATTCCAGGATTCAAGTATTTTTCTACATAAAGAGTAGTTACTTTTAAAGAGTACATACTCTTTAAAAGTAACTACAGTTACTTTTAAAAGTACATACTCTTCTACATAAAGAGTAATTACTTTTTCCTTAGCTTTATTTCAAGACACCCACACCAATTGTGTTTTAGGCCTTCAAATGAATAAAACCAAATAAATTTTTACAGAAACACCAGAGGTTCTTATTCCCACTCTAGTTAAGGTACCGAGACCATGAGAAATTAAATTGTTACTAATTTTAGTAAGTTTTCTTTGGTAAAAGCAGCTAGAGATAATTTTCCAAGGTGTTGAAGCATTTAATATGTTCTATGTATGTGCTGGTTTTTTTGTGTTGTATGAGCTTTTATAGAGCCAGAATCCTAATCTGACTGATCAGCAGCTGAGAACTACATTGTGAATGGTAAAGTGGACAAATTTTGAGTTAAAAGATTTCTGTGACATCACTTGGAAACTCAGTGGCAGAACGTGGAGTGGAACCAGTTTCTCTAGAGCATTGTTCAATTTTGTTTCCCTTTCTTTTTCCTTTTAAGCTTGAAATAAAGCACACAGATGTGTAATCTCCGAGCATTCCTGGTTCATTCCTCACTTGTACCAAGGCTGATATGCTGAATGAAGAGGGAAAAAATACTTTCTAATTATGTAATTAAGGGCTGTACTGCAGTGATATGTGCAAGGTGGCAACTTTCTTCTGCTATGATTAAAGGAAAGTTATTTGTGTTTGGGCAACTGAGCTACTGCTCAGAAGTCAAAAAAAAAAAATGAACTTCGCAACTGTTGAATTTGCCATTGTTGTGCAAGACAATACTTTATTAAATATTCTTCTGAAGGAGGAGGGATTTCTTTAAGTTAGGGGATATGAGATGATGTTTTTGAGGGTAAAAAACAGTCCAGAATGTTTTCCACAGGTTTCAATTTATTTCATTGTCCAAGAGAAACTAATTCTGAATTGATTTGCTTTGAATAACCTCTTGCAAGTCTGGACAAAAAGGCTGAAGGAACCATGTATCTGCAATTACAAATTCTAAGTTCTCTCTGAGGATATGCTTTGTTCCAGTTTCTGTGCATACATGTCAGCAATCTGTCTTGCTCTGTCTTGCTATGTGCTCTGTTTGGAGATACCTGTTTTGTTTCCTTCCCAGCTGTTGGTATTTGGTTTACTTACAAATAAATATGACTAAATATGACTTTGAAACTAAGTAAGTGAAGCAGACAAGGTTTAATAGACAAGAAGCAGCAGTGTCTTACCACCAGCAGCAGTGTCTTACCACTATAATCTGGAGTGTCCACTATGATCTGCCACAAAATTTTCATTGGGAAGGGCAAATCATGCATTCTTTGCTAACCTGGTCTGATCTTTCATTCAAGAAAAGCGAGAGCAGACGCTTTCCTTTTCCATTTCTTTTCTTTTTTTCCCCCTAATGAAGGAGAAATAAAATAACACAGCATTGTTTAAGGGTCAGTTTTAAGTAAGACGTCTTTTCTGAATTAGCAAAAGGTATGTCCCATCTTACCATGTAACACAAATTAGGTGGTTGGGTTCAGGCTTTCTCTACTAAAGAGATTCCATTGAATGTCTAACCAGTGTACTTATACACAGATAAATAATGAAATACGGGAATAAGAAAGGTTTGTTTTTATTCTGAATGACAAATAAATTTACCATCAATGCCTAAAAAGCTAATTATCAAGGTGGATTCCAGAGGTCACTGCCGAGCCTACAAACTGTGCAACCCTTGGTCTGTGTTAAAAGACAATTTAGGAGACCAGGTAGTGGCCAAGAGGAAATAGCTGCAGCACATCAGTCCTAGGCATAACTACTGATGTGTGGAGCAAAGATAAGAAATAAATGCTTCAGATTCCCATTTACATGTCTGAGTGTAATACTGGTTGGTCACACTGGGTTGAATGTGGACACAGACACGTGCTAGTCAGAGTGGCTGCAAGTGAAAAGCGCTTCCAGCAAACCCAGAGGTGGCATTTGACTTCCTGCAGTCAGAAGTCCTGAGAACATTTTGGATACCTCAGCTGCAGAAGGTACAACCAAACACAGTTTCAACTCCGCTTGTCTTTGAGGCCACAGCAACAGCAGGGAATAATGGATAGCCAGGAATTAGCATCACTGGTGACTTAATCCTTCCGAAATGAAGTTGAATCCCACAAAGGGATGTGTATACAGAGGTGCACTTGGCAGATAAACCAAATTTAGTTACAATGCATGTTTACTAATATCTGGTCTGACTCCAACGTTTAACAATTTATATTTGTTATTTGGTATCCAAGATTTCCGTGCCTGAGTGTTTTTCTTCTTTTCCTTTAACTAAACATGATTTAATTCTCTAGGAGTATAAACATTTCTCTCCCCCATCCCCCCCATTTCCAGTTATTCTGATGTGTAATAGAGTAGAATTTTTAGGGACCATCCTTAATCATTTCCTTGGCCACGGGATGGCAGCACGAAGCTCAAGCCTAAGGCTCTCTTTTTCTAGGAGTTCATCAGCACAGGGAGGAAGGAATCAGGAGCACCAAACCCTCTGAAGAGCCCCACATACAAATGAAGGGCTCTCAATAGCTCCTTTTTTTTTGTTTGCAGACTCAGTTCTGAAGCCAAGTGTAAATTCTAATTTCAGGTTTGTAAATAAATGAGGTTTCTGACACGTACATCTTGACATCAGCATCCAAAACAAATTGAGGTGTTTACTTCTGCTGAAAGCAGCAGGAAATAAGTATTCAAGTGACAGAAAGACTTTTTTTGAGCTGTCAAGGAGGAAATCAAGTAGGATGCAGCAACTATTAGACTAAGAGAATGAGTTTCCCAAATTCACACCAGACTGTATAGCAGAGAAAAATTGGGTACTAGGAACAAACCACCATATATTTTAGGTAGGAAGGATGAGGAGAACAATAATTTTCATTATATTTAGATAAAATACAATTTAGTTCTGAAATTATCCTACTGTTCTCAGTTGAAAACAGCTGAAGATACCTTTTGTTAAGAGATAATGCAATTTTTATTGACTGATGTATTAAAATAGAATCAGAATCACAGAATGGCCTGGGTTGAAAGGAACCCTAAAGATCACCTAGTACCAACCCCTTGCCAAGGGGAGGGACATCTTCCACTAGACCAGGTTGCTCCAAGCCCCATCCAGCCTGGACTTGAACATTCCAGGAAGAGTTCTTCCCAGTTTATAGTCTCATGACAATTTAAAGGCATAGTTCAGGAATTAGTATTGGCTAGAACAGTATGGTTGTGTTTAAAACAAATGGGTTTTGTGTGTATATCTAAGTTTTGTTTGAAGGAAAAAAAATCACCCCAATTTGATAGAAAATAAATATTCAACCACTGGAGACATTTATCAAAATGTTTCAATACAGGGATCACTGTGAAGAATCCAAGCATCAGAAATCATAATAGTTTTCATAATACAGACTAAAAATAGTAGTTTGGAAATGTTGTTAGCCAAAAATATTACCTGTTGAAGGTAAAACAAGACATAGAGAAATTCTTGTTTCAGCAAAAATGTTTTCTATTTTTATGGGTCTTCTTCCAAGCAAGAAAATCCTACTTTTTTTTAAATTCCTGATGCAAAGAAAAATTTAAAAATTCGCAAAATTTACAGTGTCAAATAGGTATCTGTCTTTCCATTTTAGCTCTCAATTACATCTGAAATATTTAATTTGAAATAATGAGTCAAATATTCAAATGTTCTTTAAAGTAATAAAATGATTAATTTCAGTGAATTTTGGAAAATAATTTTAGAGTGTACTGGCATCTACAAAATGTCTATCTTTTTCAGTTTTGTTCTAAGCCGAAAGAATAATTCTTGCAGTATTGGAAATTTCTGAAGAGTAAAAATGTCCTTGTAGTAACACGGTTAACATTTTTATTTCCCCCCAACTCCAGAAGTCTGTTTCTTTTTCATGAAATACAAGCCTAGAAGAGATTTTAATGACAGTCAATTACTGAAGGCAAGTCTAACATTTTGATTGTACAAGTTTGATCCTGTAGTTCCAATAAACCTAAACATTGTTTGACTCAGCAGGGCTGGAACTAGACTTTAAGAAAACCTTCATTTCTGTTTAGGCACTTAAATACCAGATGGGTTTTAAGAGAGAAATGTGGTAGTGATTTAACAAGCATGTCTAAATTTAACAAAATAACATTATATTAAAACCACTAATAGTTGCTTTTGTTTCAAAAACACAGCTATAGACTATTCATAGCCTAGACAGAGTTTCAACAGACTCCCAGATGAAAAGTGAATCATTAAATGTGAAATACTAAAACAGAGCTGAATAAGCAACCAAAATATGTACTTGGCAGCAGAGATGTCTGGAATTTTATTGGGTTTTTTTCACTTCTCTTTTTCTCTGCTGCATCTGTTTGTGATGAGAGATGAGATGACAACATCGTTACAGAAATACACAGTCTGACCAGGGTAACACACAGCCAAAGTCTCAACTTCCTCCTTTCTCTCTCTGAATGTTGGTCACACAACCACTTCAGCTGTGATCATTGGGTTCGTAATTGAAAAATTGAGGAGGTACAGATGCTGAAAATTCCCCAGGAAAGGGAAATAGAGGGGTTGGGTTTTCTTCCTCTGTGTGTATACGTGTTTACATGCAGAAAGAGCACACCCTTCCTTATGGTTTCATCCCCTCTCCTGGGTTCCTATAATTAATATTGCAGGCACCAGATCACTTTATAATATATCACTTGCACTTCCATATTTAGTGGCATTTCCTAGCATTTAGCAGGTTCTGCTTAACTCTTATTTTTTCATCCACGCTCTTTCTCTCCCTCCCTTCTTCCCACAAAGAGTACAGCCCTTTTCTTTATTAGCACAACCTTTTACCCTTCTTAGACAAAGACAATTGCATTATTCTTCAAAATATTTGGAACTCTGACTGTGCCTGTGTATTGCACACTCAACAATATGAACTAAGATTCTGCTGCCATGTTATGTCTGGCACAGGCATAAACCAGTAATTACATGAAAAACTTACTGTGGAATTGTTAAGGAGGTCTGTGCTATGGTTGGTTCAAAGAGATAGGCAAAATAGTATGCAACTTAGGGGCTGGGAAAAAATGCAGGAATTTCTTCCCTTCTGTGCCACAAACAACAAATCACATTTATCGGTTCCAGCCTTCCAAAAGTCCTTGTATGCTCTGATATCTCCTGTTCATCTTTGTCATGCACAGATTCTCCTACTGAGGCTTCCCAGTACTCTTCTTGCTCTTTGGGTGCCCCTGAAAGCAATTACTGCTACCCAAGATTGTTTGGTATGTGAAAATTCAGCCTGACTGACAAAGCTGAGAGAGGCTGGTCATACATGGTATGACCCAGGTCTGTGAGCTACTAATTAAACACTCTAAAAGTGTCAGATTAATTTTGCTAGTTTATGGTGCTGATTCCTCAGACTGGCAGTGTTCTTATGAACCTTTATTTCTCCTGTAATTTCAGGAGTGCACCCTCAGCAGGTTCACAGACAACACCGAGCTGAGAGGGAGTGTTGACCTGCTGGAGGGCAGGAAGGCTCTGCAGAGGGATCTGGGCAGGCTGGATCGATGGCCTGAGGCCAGCTGGATGAGGTTCAACAAGGCCAAGTGCTGGATCCTGCCCTTGGGTCACAACTGCAGTGCTGCTGGCTGGGGCAGTGGCTGCAAAGCTGCCTGGGGAAAAGGGCCTGGGGGTGCTGGTGAACAGCGGCTGAGCATGAGCCAGCTGTGCCCAGGAGGCCAAGAAGGCCAAGGGCATCCTGGCTTGGGCCAGCAGTGGTGTGGCCAGCAGGACCAGGGCAGTGACCATCCCCCTGTACTCAGGACTGGTGAGGCCACACCTCGAGTGCTGGGTTCAGATCTGGACCCCTCAATTCAGGACACTGAGTGCTGAACTGAGTCCAGAGAAAGGCAACGGAGCTGGATAAGGGGCTGGAGCATCGGGAGCACAAGGAAGGGTCTGATGAGGAGCAACTGAGGGAACTTGCATTGTTTATCCTAAAGAAAAGGAGGGTCAGGAGGACCTTATCACTCTGTGTAACAACCAGAAAGGAGGTTGTAGCCAGGTGGGGATCAGCCTCCTCTCCCAGGCAACAAGTNATAAGGGGCTGGAGCATCGGGAGCACAAGGAAGGGTCTGATGAGGAGCAACTGAGGGAACTTGCATTGTTTATCCTAAAGAAAAGGAGGGTCAGGAGGACCTTATCACTCTGTGTAACAACCAGAAAGGAGGTTGTAGCCAGGTGGGGATCAGCCTCCTCTCCCAGGCAACAAGTGACATGGTAAGAGGAAATGGCCTCAAGCTGTGCCAGGGAGGTTTAGATTGCATATTAGGAAAGGTTTTTTTACAGAATGAGTTGTCAAACATTGAAACAAGGTCCCCAGGCAAGTGGTGAAGTGACCATTCCTGGAAACGTTCAAAATATATGTGGATATGGCAATTGAGGATATAGTTTAATAGTGAGCATGGTGGTAATGCTGGCTTGACAGTTGGACTTGAGGTTCTTAAAGGTCTTTTCCAACCCTAATGAATCTGTGATTATGTGGTGTAGAGTACTTCCTCCAACAGATGAAAACTGACACTGAATCTTATTTCAGTTGTTAGTCAGGCAGCAGGTATGAAGATGCCAGGACACAAGCTATCGAGAAACACACCAGAAGAAATGTCCAACTGAAGGGGACTGCTGTCTGCCCCTATTGCAAAATCTTGAAGGCTGTAGATGTGAATGTAGACTTTGTAATTTCCTGGAATGTGCGCTAATAAATGTTTTTTACTCTTGAGGCTGAGGCTAGCATACTCATGGTGGGAAAAAAAAAAAAGAAAATTAAAACCAGCCAAAAAAACCCTCAAAAGCAGCAAGTTTGTATACTGCTGTAGTGAAGAATGGAATAAATGAAATAGGAAGCTAAGAAATATATATAATTTCAGAGTTTAAAAATCATTAGGGTTTTACTGAAAAAGAGTAAACATTCGTCAGTCTGAAAGGGTGGCTGATTGCCTAAATTGTAAGTACAATCTTTCTTTCAGCCTCAGATGCTTAAAATTTCAATAGCATACATTTCTGCGAAGTTTTGTACATTAGCTATTCTGGATGCTAGCTTTTCAACCAACAGGAGAAAACCTGTGCTGTAAACTCAATTTGGAATAGGTCAACAGCCTGAAGACCTATTCGAACTTTTAGCAGACTGTATTTATAGACGGGATGGGAAAATACTCAGTTTACAAAGAGATGTGGTATTATTCCTGCTCACCCGTGTTTTATTTCCCTCTGACACACAAAGGCTCATCACTTTATGTAGAATCCTAGAATCATGCACTCATAGAATATGCTGACTTTGAAGGGACTCATCACGATCATCGGGTCCAGCTCCTGGGCCTGCACAGGACACCCCAAGAATCACAGCATGGGCCTGAGAGCATTGTCCAAACACTTCTTGAATCCATCAGACTTGGTGATGTGACCACTGCCCTGGAGTGCCTATGGTGAAAGTAATATATAATTAATATATTAATATACTAATACGCTAATATATTAATATATTAATGGGTGGAGAGGAGGATGGATGGATGGATGGATGGATAGATGGATGGATGGATGGATGGATGGATGGATGGATGGATGGATGGATGGATGGATGGATGGATGGATGGATGCTACATGATGGATGAATGTTAGTTTGATCTACTCCCAGACAGGAGTACAAATGTTTACCTGACTGCTCTAGATGAAGAGTTGAGGGAATTTGGAAAGGGAATGCTTCCACCTAGCAGAGTAAGTCTCTGAACATATCATTCAAGAATGTCATATTTTGCATGAAAAAATAAGCATGTCTGTGTAAGCAGCTCAGTTTCACAAGGTCTGTTCTACCTAGGTTTGCAAACAGATTTTTGTGTTTGTGTGGTACACCAGTAAAAAAGAAAGAATCTGCAGTACAGCCTGTAGGTTCAGATCCAAAATCTCTAACACGAGATCAAGTGTTTTGGGATGAAGGTCAAACATGAAATACTCACATTATTAATTATGTATGTTTACTTCACGAGAGTTTAAGTTTTTGTCAGTGCATTTTTGTATTTCACTTTTATATTTTTTATAAATCTGAAACAATATCAAAGCAAGGAGGTAAGACAGTAATCTTTATCCTTTGGATATTATTCATTGGCTTTAATTTTCTTTCTGATTCAGGTATTCAGATGCCTGTACAGCCTCACCTTCCTAGGTATTTTTGTTCTCTGAAATGAACATTGCTGACTGCATAAGTGGTATGCAGATTGTAAACTCTTTATGCATTACAATGCATTTATGCTTTGATCACCAATTCTGTCATTTCCACAGGCAGATACTTGTGATGTCAAAAGTGATGACAAGACTTACTGGCAATGTCTGCAGCAAGTTTATAGTCTAAGACAAATGGACAGATTTTTGTAAATTGCCGCAACCAGTTTGGCAAAGATCATATTTTTTCTGAATTACCTTTGTTTTACTAGGCAGCACTCCTTTTACTGAACTTTTCATTATGAACAAAATAATGCATTTTAATTTTTTTATAATTTTCCAGATTTTTTTTCCTAATTGATTTTGTAAAGCAGCTGCTTAATCTGCTTTATATCTATGCATCCATTCAATGGCCTTTCATGTTTCCTCAAGGTCTGAGCATTTTTTAACATTTCTTAAATTTCTTTTCTTTAACATTAACTTCCTTGTCCTCACCTTGGCCTGCTTTAAAGTCGACCCCTAGGGAAAAAGGTGCTGCAGAAGCAACTTTTTAAACTATTCAGATCCTTATCATATGTCCCCTTTAAAACTTCGTTTTATATTTGTCTTCAGCAGAAAACAGTCATAGATTCTGTAAATCCCTTTTTATGATGGCTTCTATTTACTGCACATATCTAATAGAGCTGCATGTCATACTTCAGTTACTTTGGAGAGCATGTTTAATAATCTGCCATATGTTGGAGAACAAACATTGGTCTAAGAGCCTTTGCTCTTCACCAGCAGGATTAGTAACACTACTAAGACAGAAAATGTCTCTTTAAGCACACGTTCAAAATTTGACAGGTGTGATAAATATTATGTATTAATAAAAATCCTGAGTGTCCAGCATTCTTTTCTGTCTGCAGCTGTTATTAACAATGGAAAAAATAATTTGTAATACACACAAAGAGTATCTTGGAATTGAGTAGTTTTTGAGCATTTTTGACATAAGTAGGACAGGTATTTGTCAACAATACACATTCAGAAAGTCTTCAATTTAATGAGAAATCACCTATAGTGAGTGAAAGGACATGGAGAAATTTGTAGCCTTCCATATAATTCCATATAATTCCCTGATCCCTACATAACCATTCACCCTCTTTCCATTCTTAGTTATGTTACTTAAACACACACATACATGCACACTACGGCATTAATTCAGCAGCCTTCTATGAGAATATGCAACAGCAGTTAAGACTGCATAAGAAACCTACGTGTTTCACTGAGCTATAGTTTTAATTGTTTTCTATTTCTCTTCGAAGAAATAAACTGGCACTTCATTGCATATACAGTGAGGCACAAAGAGATTTCTTGTACCCTGCCCAGTGTCCTGACATTATTTGTGTACTACTATTCAGGAATCATGTCACTCCTGTGTTCCACTTTCAGTAAAAGCTTTGTCTACTTGTTTGGTGGCTAATAAAAATTGAAAAATATCTATTATCTGCCACATTCAGACTTTACTTTCTGTTCCTGCCAGAGCATTTAATATAAGGAGAATTCAACAGGACAGAATAAAAAATACCTGAGGAAAGAGGAGGACAAGATCATCCATTAAGTTTAGCCTTGCAGGTAGCATTCTTTCCTCCCTTGAAGAACACTTTTTTTGGGTTATAGTATGTATTTTAAACATCATCAAACACTTGAAATTGGATTTGGGTTTTTGAGTGTGAACATCTATTGGATAATTGGATAATATTCAAAATTATAAATTTAACATAAATCTGAAGTACTGGTATCTCATTATGGAGAGCATTTTGTATTTGAATCTACATTACCAAAAAATGTGGTATTCCAAAATATGTTTTGAAAATAATACAATACATAGAAGTACACTTTTGTATGACAAATATTTTGTACTACTGGATGGACTTTAAAGATTGTTTTTATGCTTGATAAAATCCTATTCCTATTTGTGTGTAAAATTGCACCTTTTCCAGATATCTTTTGTTTTAGTAACAATTACTGTAAAAGTTTTATAATGTCTGTCAAGCAATTTTTTGATGCAAAGAATCATTTGCAGTAGAACGAAACATCAAATATCTCTGCTTTTCTTTGATTCTCAGTTTGATTACATGGCACTGCAGTGGAATTGTTATTTTAAGTAAGTTCCTGGGTTCAGCCTATCTTCCTAAGGGAACAAACATCATGACCACATTATCTGCATGGGTACAAAGGTCTTTCTGCCAGCCTCTCTTAATAATGAAAATGCTGGCCCATTTCATCCAGATGTGGCAGAGAGAAAGGGAATCCTCAAAAGCATTATCTTCCTATACATAAAAAATAGAAGAAGAAAAGAGGTGATCAAATAGAGAAGAGAGAAAACCAAAAATTTAGTTTATTAAGCAGAACACCAAGTGCTCAGGAGTAGTGCTATGGAAACCAGAATGTGAAAGTTTAATTGAATATGGAATTGTTTTTTTCCTTTGGCCACCCTATCAGTGTATGTTCTATCACACTGCCAAAGCTTTCATTATGCATGTATGTATGTATGTATGTATGTATGTATGTATGTATGTATGTATGAAGATATTGGGAGTTTCTCCTGAAGAAATTAGGAGAACAGTGTTGACTTTTGGGAGCACAGCAGGTATTTGACATTTGAAGTCAGTTTTATTCCTGTGAAACTGTTAGGCAACCTCGTCACGACATCTTAGGGTTCGTGCATGACAAAAATCTCAACAGCTTTCCAGCTCCAAAATTCTTTCAAATTTGTTTTTCACACCACTTTGTGTGAACGTGAGATTTAAAATTATTTTATTTTAGATTCATTATTCCAATGCAATTATTCCTCAATAGAGAGGGTTCTTAAAAAGCAGAAACAAATTTCAAATACTACAGTAGCTCACCATGCTGTGGTCTGAAAAAAATATCACTTTTTACAACGGCCCATACCCATGAAGTACACAGGGATTGTTCATCTAAAAAGAAAGATGTTTATTCCAAGAAAATTTATTAAAATTTATTTAAATGTGATAAAAGACTGTGCTCTTGGCAGGCAATCTAGTGTGGCAGAAGAAGAATATATTTCTGAACTAAAACTTGGCAAAGAACATGGCATATACTGGAGGTCCAGTATTAGCACCATTGCATGAGGCTCTAAAATAGACAAGGATAAAATAGTTCAGTTGGAGGGGACCTATAGTGACAATGCACTCCAAGTGCCTGACAAATTCAGGGCTGACCAAAAATTATAGCATAGTATTAAAGATACTATCTAAATGCCTCTTAAACTCTGACAGGCTTGAGGCAAAGACCACCTCCCTAGGAAGCTGAAACTGCCTGTCTGCACACACTCCACAAATCACACTGACTACAGATTGCACCTAGCATCTCATGTTTACATCACGGCTAGACTAGATTTTCTTCCCTTTTTCTTTCCAGTCCTGATTTTTTTTTTCCCCTGATGGTTTTACCTTTTCATTCAGTTTTTCGGGGTTTTTTTCTGTTTGTTTTTGTTGTTGTTGTTGTTTTGGGTTTCTTGGGGTTTTTTTTGGGGGGGGTTGTTTTGGTTTTTTGGGGGGGGTTTTTTGGTGGTGGTGGTGGTGGTGGTTTGTTTTTTTTTTTTTTCCTGAAGCAGTAAGTGATGGAGATCCTGTCACTCTCTTGACGTATTTTTCCCATGCCGGGTGGCACTTCTAGGAAATGGCAGCTGCATTCATGGTTGATTTTTGCCTAATTTCACTTTCCAATCATTTCTTCTTATTGTGAACGTCACTGAAAGACTAAAAAACTCCACAGAATCAATGGTCTTTCCCATGTCTGACTTATCAAGTTACTTCTAAACCCATTTTAGAGAAATGGAGTAGACTAAATTTTGATCTCCTAACACAGGCAGTCCACCCCAGCAGCTGGCACCACACAAATGAGCTGAGACTCACTAACCATTTGACCATTCACAACTAAATTTTATTGAATCTAAAAATTTTATTAACAGAAGTAATGCAGTATCTCTACTGTAGTTGGGGATGACTTTCTTAGTATGCTTTAACTATCTCCTATTTCACTAAGCATTTGCTTATGTTTAAAAAACCCCAAAAAACCATAAAAATCAGTTTTGAAGGAGCTGGTAGTAGAATAAATCCTTAGTTAGTTAAACATAAAAGTTTACTGAAAAATAATGGTTTTCATGTTCATTTTCAGGGGGATCAGGTTATCCAATACAAGGTAGAAATGAAAGGTAAAGAAGAAGTAGTCAGACCTAGAGGACCCATTAAAGAATAGAAGGAGAAAAACAAGCCCTGATAAAGATCCAAGCTTTAAGTTATACTTTGATTTTTCAGATTCATGGTGCTCATTCAGAAGATCTTTCCTTTCCATCCCTTCCTTTGCAATTTCCTTTGCAAACATGGCTAATGAACACAAACTGGGTTTTTGGCACTCTAGCAGTGAACAGCCTCCATTCTTCCTCCTAAATATACTTTACTTCCTAAAAAGGATAGCAAGCCATCTATTGGAGTCTGTTTTCAGAACCCAGTTTCTAAGTCCTAAACTGGGTCTGAGAACCTCCTGGAACAGAGTTTCTGGTCCCCTAAAATTGCCTGTGAAAAGTTTAACATTATGACATAATAGCTTTTTGAATTTTGTTACTGGAACACTACCTGCTTTAATTCATAGCACAGATGAAGTGCTGTTGAAAGTCCCAATACCACTTCAGTAAGATAATGGGTAGAGTGTAGGAGCCAACACCTGGTACTCTCCAGACATTTCCTCCAAACATTAGCTATCAAAAGCTTGCTGCCAAGGGCAAGGGTCCTCACGGAGCAGTTTGAGAGGAACTGTCCCTGCTTGGAGGAAGAAAGGACTTGCCATTACTCCTCAGGACAAACTCTGCCATCACAGCTGACCCTGCTGTAGTCAGGAGCAGGGCTTGAGATGTCCCAAGGCCTCTTCCTGCTGGAATTACTTTCCATGTGTGTGATGTTGAGGTGCACTGGTCCTCAGTGAGCTCCGTGTAGCTCATTTTCCTGAGACTCAGAGCGCAAGGGACCATGCTGCAAATGTGGCCAAATGCCAACGCCTTCAAAGGCAGTGCCCAGGTCTCAAAACACCTCTTTTACATCTCCTCCTGTTTTGTTTTACAGCTGTTCAATAAGCTGGTTCTGCTTCTGCTAATAGAGACTATTATGGCAGTAATGTGTTCATGGTGTTTGTCCACCTTATTTTATTAATGTGTTACTCAAAAAAGCCTCTGAACCAAACCTGAAGGCTGAACTCCTAGGATATAGGCTATTTCTACTGACAGGTAATGAATTTCAATGTAATAAGCAGAAAGAAGAAGTTTTGTTTATTTTTCTTTTTCTTTTTTTTCCTGTAAGATAGTCTTAAAATGTTTTCCTTTAATATTTTTCTCTATAACTACCACTAAGTTTATAGTTGGATAAGTCTAATTAGTTATGCACATTTACCAGCCAATGATTTTCACTTCACTTGCTCTGAATACATATCTAACACATATAACTTTTATCTTTTTTAATATAGTGTAAGGGACTTTTATTGTCAACAATAGCTAAGTGGAAGATATTCTGCAAAGAATGTCTGAAAAGAAGTACAAATAAACCATAACTTTAAAAGATGTGATTCCACCAATTTGTCTTGAGAGAAGATTTTTTTTGTTGTTTTATAGCCCAATCTTTACTTACGAATTCATTATTTAAATGGTTAAATATTACTTTTCTAGATTCATCCTCTGTACTTAGCTCTTTGCCTCAATTCCAAAATCAAAGATAATCCCTTCACACCGTCCAACACTCCTAATTTTTATGTGAAAATAAAATTTTTTACTAAATTGTCTAGCCCAATTTAAGTTCTCAAACAAAGCCTATGCCAGAGTTTTCCAGCTTTATATGACAGAAGTCCACTCCAAAATCCAGTTTATTTGTATTAAGTTAATGTCTCCTGAACTGTAATTTAAATAGCCAATAAAATTACATTGCATTAAGTTACAGCACATCCACTATAAAAGTGGCTGAAGAAAAGGAAGGCATCTTCTTATATTGTCTCTAGGAATTTTGGGGAAAGAAGTCTGTTTTATTTTGGTTTTGCTAGAAACAATAAAAGAAAAACCCATCCATCACTGACAATATGTCAAGCTCCCAAACACAGCAGAAAAATTGACAGTCATAGAAGAGGAACGGAACTCGTCAGATTTTTTTTGCATAAACATTTTCTTTAGTAACTGCCTAATTCAAGGCAAAAATTGCTTTGATAAATGTGAATTTGAACAGAGGCTGAGTACCCTGTCTATTCGGATGATAGGCTGCTTCTAGGTGGAAACAATAAATATGGACTTGAACAAAAGAGAAAGCCAGCACAGGGAATTTACAAGATTAGGATAAATAGATGGGATCTACAAGTATTTCTGTGCTAAATGTTTAATTATTTTTAATAGCATTGTCATTTTAGTTTATGAAAATTAACAGCATGTTTTCTTGCTTAAATTTCTGATTATAAATCATGCCCCCCCCATTTTTAGTGAAAGTAGTAGGTTAACAAAGGGTATATACTGTTTGCTCATGCACAGTTTAATCTCTGTAAATTTTTATTTATATAATCAATATAATTAAGTAAAAGGATGATAGAAAAAGATAGTTTTCTCAGAGAATTAGAGGAAAATTTTATTTTCTACTGCAGAGAGCAAGATTGAACAGACAAAAGGAAATTTCTAAAATTAACTGTTGGAGTCTGTTGCCATCATCTCCAAGCCATTTGATATAATCAAAGGCAGCCCAAAACCCTGTCCAAACCCTCAGCTATTCCATGCCTGCAGTGAGACAAGTCACATGATCTTTGCCAGTCACTCTCGACCCATTTTGTGTGCTTTGTTTAGTTTTATGGTTTATGCTAGTCTATCAAGCAGTTCAAAACATTAGGCTGGCCATTTCATTTTAGTTGAAGTATTATTGGTGATATTATAGATATCTTAGGAAGCATCATTTACTCACACAAAAGGAACATACTGAAAATATGAAAACACAGCAGTGCTTGCTATGATAATATTTTGGAATACAGATTTCATGATGTCTGTGAATATCAGTAACATTACGAGTTTCCAGTTGTTTCAAATGTTTTACAGAAGATGCGTTCAAGTTGAAACAGTATTTCTCCATTTCTGAAAAATGTAAATTTTAAACTCTTCCATACATATGACAAATGTTTCAGTACAAAATCAACACTCTCTACTTTTTATGTTGCTTAAAGCTATATGGGGATGCTGAGAATACAAAGTACATAAGGACAACAGCATTAGAAAAAGGTTATATGAGGAAATACAGAAAATATATTGAGTATATTCTGGACTTGATTACAAACTGTAAAGCATATAGTCTGGAAGTACACAAAGTGATACCATTATATTCATTAAATAACACTAGTAAGGATAGCAGTAGTGATAAGGATAGTTGTATAATTTCCCAAATATTTATGGGGCTGTCTGGTTTGGCTGCTCTTTATCCAAACCTTATTCAGTTTGCAAACTGGAAGCATGCAGCAGTGCATGAATAAGACATTTATTCTGCTTCAAAGTCAACTTTTTATATTTTTTTAATGTCTGCACTATTAAGAGGACCAATTATTCAGAGAAAGCTACCAAGAGCAAAATTTTAATACTAAGAGAAAGAAAATTCTGTCAAGTTAATCAAGAGTGTTATTGTAGTTAAATGTCCCTGAACATTACCTTGAACAGATACACTGCAAAGCACTCAACATTCCTTTTATGAAAATAAAAACAAGCTTACATTAGGTATTAATTAAAATCCCAGACTGCTGAATTCTTGAAGCATTTGACTGTGATGGATTTAAAAAAATATTTTATTACCATAAAATATCTCCATTTACCCTTAATAAATATCTCACATATGACACTACCAGACAGAAAATGTTTTCTTTCTTAAATATGAATCATAAAGAAAAAAATCTACTCTATTTGCTTTAGGTTCATACCTTTTGGATAGAAAGGCATTTATTGAAGGGCTGCTGGTCAAAACTGACTTCTGCAGCTCATTGCAATTTCAGCAAAATTCTCACAAGCTGAAGTCTTGAGAGACAATGTCCAAGCACTGGGTTTCTCATCTGGCTACTAAGAAATACTACAATGTTTGATACAACCAGGACTTATTAAAGACAAACAGCTTACTGATGTTTCATAAATTCCCCTAAAATAATTTCAGGAAAGACTACGGCTGAAATACTACTTTCAACTGATGCTGCACTGAAGTGTGTACCTGTTTCAAGAAAGCCTTTGTAAACTACCAAACACTAGGAAATTTGTAAGAGCAAATCTAGTTTAACTTAAAGCCTGAGGAGCTTTTAATATATGGGGTTTTTTTTATTTTAGGTGGTTCAAAATTTTCACATTTTAAAAATATCAAACATCTCAAAGATCTTTTATGTGCCCACAAAGGCTTTCACATGAATAAGAAGCTGGAAATGTTGAAGCTGTTTATTTGAGAAAGTGAAATATAGGGTTATGTTTAAACAATGAGGGTTTTAGGATATTTTTGCAGTTCTTCGTCTGTGTACGATAGTTCAAAAACTGAATAGGAATTCAGCTTTCATTCTTTCATTTCTTTCTTTTCTTTCATTTCTTTCATTTCTTTCTTTTCTTTCATTTCTTTCTTTTCTTTCATTTTTTGTTCATTATTTTTAGGTGGAAACATCATCGTCATCTCATGATAAGTTTATGAAGTCAGATTTTACAGCTTTGTAGGAGAAACACACCCAATTCTTGTATCAACACACCTGAAGAGAACCAGAGATGAGGTTTTTCAAGGTGGTTCAATCTGTCTTGCTCTGACACTTTTTCTGCTGTACAGTGTCCTGGTTTAGGGCAAATTTGGGAGAAAACCTCTAGCAGGGTCCCTCTAGAAAGCAAATTCTATCGGTCCCTCCCCCAGCTGGTTCAGGANCGGTGGGCCTCAGGTGCGAGCTGCCGGTGCTCTGCTGGGTGTGCCGTCCAGAGCAGGTTTGAACAGTTCCAAAGAAAAGGAAAACCACAGTCCAGGGAACTTCTCTGCCTCAGCTGGCTGAAAACTAACTAAAAGCAAAGGAGAGCTCTGTCCCGCTGTGTGTCCGTGCTGTGGACAGCACAGGCCAGGAGCAGGAATGTGGAGGAGTGAGTGCAGCTCCTGAAAACAAACTGTGCGCTTCTTTTTACCCGCTTCTCTCTCAGAACCAGGCTTAAAGGTGCAAAACTTATTATCCAGCATAAACAGGACAGGCCACTGGGGATACGAGCATCATACAGCCAACCCAGGATATAGTCTCAGCGCGATTTTGCTGATTGTCTTTTATACTGTAATTTCTATAGCAAGATCAGATGTTTTTTACTTTAACTGCATGGCATTGGAGCACATAATGGCTGAAGATTTTCTCTCCTTGTGCCTCTCTGCCATGTCACTGGTTTACCTCCAAAGAAAATAAAGCAGGTTTGGATAGCCTGTTACCCACTTTGCATGCATAATACCCAGGTGTATGTTTTGTGCTCAGGTTTGAATAGCTGCTACTGTAGGAACTTGGGCTAATTAGTTTTAGAATTTAATCATTTCCCCAGGGTTTGTGAAGGAGCTCAAGCTGTGACTTCATCATTAGGTAGATAAAGTAGGGTAGAAAAATCAAAGATGCACATTTCTTGGAAGTGGGAACTTAAAAATTCCAAACAATGAGCCATGCAGCCAGAAGATAATGTATCCTTGGAGACTTACAGAGCTGTCAGTTCTCAGACCTCCTTTGACTCTTTTTAAACAAAATTTTCAAGAAAGTAGATTCCAAAAAAAATTTAAACAAAGAGAAGATGAAACATTATATACCATTGTACTCAGAATGAAGTAGTTATTATGGAGAGTTTCTTACAGAAATGTACCCTTCAATCAATGTCTATAGTCACAAATATGATGGAAATGCACAGGGAACACTTGTTCACCACTTACCAGAACATCCCTAGATTAAGATGCCAGGCTTCAAAGGAAGTAATTTTCTACTTAACATAAAATTAAAGTTGATTGCCTGACATTTTGCTGCAGAATGTTGTGCCTGAAAAACGTACAGGCTTAACAAATTAGAAAACCAAAAGTACATAGATATGGGATAACCACAAGAGCCTTAGAAGAATTTCTAACAGGGAAACTTTCTGAATCATGCTTTTTCAAGGCAAAGAAAATGTTTCCTATACTTGCCTCTTCCTACCTTCCTTCTCTACCATTTTGGTAGTGTCTGAGGTGACATATCTGAGCAGAAACAGCTTTGATCTTCTTTTCTTAAGGCTGAGATGGCACAGAAAGGACAGATTTGCTGTGAATGGGAAGGAGAACATTTGCTGGAAATACCAAGAAACCTGGAGGTCAGATTTTGTTGCAAGAGTGTCTACTTTTCATGGTAAAAGCATGGAGAAGTCTTCAAACCCATTGAGATCAATTGTGATTGCACAGATTTACAGAGCCATTTAAAGCACACGCTTAAAGGTCATGTTAAAGGACAGGAGAATTACAACCAGCAACTTCAGTTTTCATGATCCATAAGCTTTAGTTCAGGTTGAAATCAATTTATTTACCTCCTAGTGAGAAATGAAACAATGGAGTAAGTACTGAGATACAGAACTCTATACCAACTGAAATACAAAATGCGTAAGTTTCTAATTATGGGCCAAAATTTTAAAGACTTTGACTTTCTCACAAAAAAAGAAAAAAATCGTAATTCCGTCCAAATCGTAATTCGAAAGCTGCATTCTACTGTTTCAATTTGTTTATTTGTTTGGTTTTTTTGTTGTTGTTGGTTGGTTGGGTTGGTGTTTGTTTGTTTGTTTGTTTTCATTTTTTACTTGCTTCAAATAAATAGCTTCAGTTTTGGTATTTGAATCAAAACTGCTAAAGAAATTTTAAAGCTGAGATAAGGTTTTCCATTTTTTTATGCAGCAAGGAAACTAAAGATAAATAGTTCATTAGATATAAAAAATACCCCAGAAAATAAATATTTAAACAATATCTTTTATTTGTAACCTTTGATAAGGGTTGTGAAGAAACTTATTGACAGGATATTACAACAATCCATCTTATAATGATGGGCTTCATTAAAATGTAATTGATTTCAGTAATTTTTGCAGTCCCCAGAGCAAAAGCAATGATACTAACAGGCTAGGACCTAGTATCTGTACATACCCCAAAGAAGACATTATTATTTAATTATTATTACAAAAATACATTAAAATGAATGTACACCCAAAAACCCCTGCCAAAACATAACCAAAGAGAAACACAAACTTAAACCCAAACCAAACAATTGAAACCAATTGGCTTGTACGCATTTGGAATAAATTTTAAAAATATTATTCTGTCTTTTCAATATGTGAGGGCACTTCTAGCAATTCTCAAAGATTTATTCACAGAATACAATGGGACCCTAAATTAGCCACAACAGCCTGTGAACAGTAATCAAACTGAAAATGGTAAGTCAGTTAAAGACCTACCTTATTCATACAGAACCTTTCACAAATTACTCAGTTCATGGCACAAATGAAGTGTATTAAACTTTCTCATTTTATCTTGCTCGGGGTAATGATAAAGAACATACAGTTTTGAAACTAATTAAAGGGAAATTCTAAACAACAGCAAAGCCTAATAAACTGAGCAGTATTCCCAGGTCTGTGTCAGGGGAATGTTTGAAATTTTTAATTTAACACATGTCAGCAGTGAAACTTGCTCAAAGGAAATATTCCTGTGCCCAAGCTAAAAACAGGATCTATATCCTGTAATATAGAAACAGCTATAAATCACAGCAGTTCACTTTTTTTTAATATAGCTCTACAACTGGCACCAGCAGAGACAATACTAGCAAACTGGAACTTGATGTATTGCTGGTACTGCAGCCACGCACCATGTGCATTTCCTTCCCCAAGCCCGAGTCAGATCCAGCTATTCCTGAACCCCTGATCAAACACACCAAGGTTGTAAAGTAATTCTTTGAGACACTCTCCTTGAATAATGCCAAAGGGTCAGAGCTTGGCTTGTTTTAGTAACAAAAAATTGCCAGGGTAAGGCCTGTTGCTTTCCAACCTAGTTATATTTTGAACCTTGTTCTATAGATGAATATTAAATGTCTGTCACTTATGCAGAGAATACCATAGCAGTTGCAGCTAGAAACTGGCTGAGAGAGAAATCAGGGATTTGATCCTTATGACAGAAGTTAGAGCAAAGAAATACTGCCAGCTTGTTTTTTGCAGTATTTTATGTACTCGGTGCATACAATTTGACATATAACCTCCTCTAAGAAAAACAACAACAATAAAAGAAATTCATTTGTTGGTATTGATGCCTTAAGTTTTAGCTTTCATATTTTTCAGATTCTGTACTGCTTTAGTGCATAACTCTTAACTTCATATCAAGTGTTAGTAAGCTCTCTTCAGAGGGTAGTCAGACAAAACAATTCTTCTCCAGCTTGAGAATCAAGGACAACCATTAAAGCCTCAAGCCCAAAAGCATAAACAATGGCAAATTGAAGAAAACAAACCAGGAGGATGGGACTTCATAACCCAAAGCTATAACTGGACAATTAACCCCAATATGTAAATGGACCAAAACTTATAAAATTGTGAAAGCTCGTGACTGGTTGTCCATTTGTGACCATCTTGGGTCCATCTTGTGCAGAGCCCCGGCCAGGCTCTTGTACTGCCCAAGGTGTATCCTTGTAAGGCCTTTTGATAAATACCTACTTTATGCCTTTAGCTCTGCCTAGCCTCTGGTCCAGATCAGCTGCTCAAGGCATCAGTATGAAACATTTACCAAAACCATTTTTCTATACAAACTATTTTGATCTATTGGACTAATGTTACATACATAAAGGTTTTGAAACTAAAGCTTAAAACCTAGTAGTATTTCTTTGATGATTTTATGACAGGACCAAAATGATTTTTCCTTAAGGTAAAGACCTTTCTGTTTGTTACCATTTTAGTGGTTTTTAACTTGGACTAGGTGAGGGAGTATATATCATGTAAATAAAGAAAAAGAGAGGTTTAGACATTGGAGCTATGTTTGAGCAAATTAAATGCCTGTAATAGGACGACAACGAACCATTAATGGCTTCTTTGGAAACTTCCACTTTTCTGTGCAATCTTGCTCTTAGCAGGAGTGAACTTCTGAAACAAAACTCTTCAGTGTCCCCTTTTATCGTGCTTTAGTTCATACTGTGAATGGCAAGACGAAAACTTGTGCCCATGTGTATGATCCCACAGGACACATGTATTCTGGAAATTCAGCTGTTAGGATCCAGCTACCAGTGGTCATTCAGTCATTGGAATCACAGTGGAACCTGGGCTAAACCCCTGAACCCCTGAAAGGCATGTAGGATAGCAGTGGTGTCTCAGCATTAATTTTTTTTTTTCCTGTACAGAAGTCCTTCTTTTTGCTAAGGTGAGCACAGCCTTAAAGCAGGTCATCTCCTTGAGGGAAAAATAATAATAAACTACTTACACTGTCTGTATTAGATGCTGACTCTTTTCTGAAGCAGAATACATTATACAGGAGACCTCTTTCCTGCATCAGGAGGGTTGGAAAAGAAAACTTGGACAGCTTCAGATAATACAGTGCAACAGGGTTTTAAAAGCTCTGTTAAATGCCTAACCTAACAGAAATGTGAACAATGTAAAAAGTCAATTAAGTGTAATTGATGTGCATACTTTTTAGTTATGGCAATCTTTGTTTTTATACAGGGCTCATAAAGAGTATCAGTTTCCCTCGGTCTGGGTATAGAAAAGCCATTTTGCTTTTGTTTGATGTTTTGTGTTTGTTGTTGTTTGGGTTTTTGTTTGTTTGCTTGTTTTGTATATTGTCTTTTTTTTTCTTTTTTTCTGTTTGTTTTTTTGTGTTTTTGTTTGTTTGCTGGGGGGGGTTGAGTGGCTGGTGTTTTGGGGTTTTTTTTTTGGCAGCACTTTAAAAATTATTTGATTCTTGTAGTTCCACCAGGGCTTTTCACAACAACACTTATTTAGAGAATACTTGCTTCTCTGAAATAGAAGAGGTTTTGGAAATGAAAAGGAAATATAAAAGCCAGACAGTCAGATTCCTGAACATCAGAACAGAATTTGCATGGCTGAAATGGTTTAAAACACTATTCAAAAATGCCACCCATTGCATTTGACTGTCCCTAGATAATGCATTACAAGAGCTCTGACATGGGTGTGGGGTCTCCCCACAGTGCTCAGATTCACCCCCCTCACCTGGTTTGTTCAATTACCTCTGCTGGGAGATGGCAAAATGCAAGGAGGAAACCCTGAACAGTCAACTGAAGGAACATGACAGGGAGAGGTTCAGATATGATGTTTCAGCTCTTCCCTGTGTCAATTCATAACACCTGGAGGGAAGCTGCTTGATAATGAAAGAGGACCTAGAAATGTTTTTCTCTTCTTCATTCTGAAAAGTGACAGTTGTTTGTTTTCTTGCCTGTTTAATGCTCAATACTAAACCCTTGTTGTATCAGGCAATAAGACCCAAGTATCTCTTTCCTTATTCAGAAAATGACTGAAAAAATATCCAGGACTTTTCATTCTCCTAGGCTTTTCAATGCCCCAAACAAAATGGGAACTTGGCATGAGTCCCGACTTCAATGCATGCAATTGTTTTCATATTTGTCATGCCTAATAAAAGTTTCTGTCACATTCAGATTCAGAAAGCAAAGGCAGAGTGGAAGTGGGGACAGAGAGGAACTTGTGGGCTCTAATTTCCCTGTGCAAAAGAAGAAATGGCAAAAGGGAAACAGTACAGCTGTTTAGAAATGCTTACAAAAGGGTAGTTGCTGCTCCTAGAATTGTTAATGGAGAAAGTCCAGGCACAAATATCTGACTTCAGAAGGGAGTTCAAGACTTCAAGTGATAAATCTCAGAGATTATCTGGAGGTAGATGTGACTGCAGTCTTTCCTCCCAGGGGTTTTGTTTGGCTGTTTAATTCCTCATTTCCTGCCTTGGCTGTTATGGACCACCTTCTGAGATGTTTATGTTGCTTGACTCATCTAGCCACGATTTAGTGACTACTTCAGTAGATAAGGGAAGACCTATCGATCTCACTAAACATCTCTAAGGCCTTTGATATGCTCCCCTACAACCTTACCTCTAAGCTGGAAAGATATGGATTTGGTGTGGAATGAGAGTGTCTTCGCTTGAAAGACAGATATTTGTCAAGAAAGGCAGAAACTTCCTTTGGAAAGAAAAATATATACCCCCTTTCCTCTGAATTGTTATAACATTGAAATTAAGGGCCTTTCAGGCGAAGGTAGGGGAGAAGGAATAACAGTTCTTCACTCGTGTGTGTGTGTACAGCAAGGCAATCAAACAACAACGAGGGCAGCAACAGCGAACCCAGCAAACCCAGCAAAGTCTCTGCGCGCCCTCTCCGCGCCTTCCCTTGCTGCAGTTCCGGGCTCGGCCAGCAGGGGCGCTGCCGGCTCCCGGCGGGCAGGGCGGGTGCGGTGATTCCCCCGCGGCTGCAGGGGGCGCTGTGGCGGAGCGCGGCCGCGCCTCCCTCACGTGGCAATGGCGGCTGGGCTGGGGGCGAAACGGGCTGCGGCGGGAACCTCGGGGCGGCGGCTGGGACGGCAGGGGCAGGCACGGCCCCTGCGGCGCAAACAAAATGTAACAGAAAACCGCGGTCCTAGCAGGAGCTGTGGGGGTCGGGGGACACGTGTTGGGTTAGAGCGTGGCGGAAAAGCCTGAGGCAGTGGCCCAGAGCAGCGGTGCCGGGCAATGCCAGCTGGGCTGCTCTGCAGCCACTGCCGCACACGGCCGGGGAGATGAGCCCAAGGGGGCTCGGGGTCCCGGGTTTTTCTCTGGAGCACCCAAAGAGATGGTGAGAGTCCTCTCCAGTGAGATCCGGTGTTAATAAGGTCCCAGTCCAACGGCTGCTCTTACAAGCAAAGGCTCACCCTCAGTAAGGAAGAAGCTGTGCAGGGCTGGGCTCTGCAGTGACAGCAGATTCTCCCTGTGGTAAGCAACAGTTTGACTGTCTTCCTCTGATCCCAAGGGCCAGAGAGGGAGAGAGCAGCCCAGCCCATCACCCCCTGTCACTGATGCTGGAGACCGGCACGCTACAAACCCACACAGACTTCACGCAGCAGCAGCTGAGGTTTATTGTTGGGCGTCCCCTTTTAGAGGGGCTCCGGCTTTCCCGTGCTCACACACCTGATTGGTTGGGGTCTCAGCACCACCCACTCACTGGCCAATGAAATCCCTGCATTCATGATCCCCTGGGATTGCCTGGGGACCCTGTTTGAGTTTGACTCCCACCTATCGTTATCACAGCCGGGGACTTGATCACTTCTATTCTCTAATGGCTAGGCTGGTCCAGGTGTCTGTTAGGGCCAATTTATCTGTGCAGCTTACAGACCAGCTGTAGCTGTCACAGCTCCCCAGCCAAAATCTTGCAGTATCTCTGCCCTTCCCAAGAGAAAACCCCTCAGGTAAGACAGTAGCCAGCTGCACCCTTCCCCCTCTTCCTCCTCTCAGCCACATCTTTTGTTCTCGTAAATATCGGTAGTTATTGTCTCTTAGCAACAAATGGGACAAAATTCCATGAGAGAAAGAAAAAAAGGAAAAAATCCTAACCTCCAACAGAGAGGGAGGTGAGACAGGCTAGACAGCCTTATCCAAAGAGTTACAGTCAGTGGTTCAATTCCAGCTAGAAAGCAATAATGAACTGTGTCCCTCAGGACTCAGTATTAAGAACCATGCTATTTAATAGCTTCATTAATGACATAGACAAAGAGATTGCACCCTCAGCAAGTTCTCCGATGTCACCAAGCTGAGTGGTGCAGCTGACACTCCTGAGGGACAGGATGCCATCCAGAGGGCCCTGGACAAGCTGGAGCAGTGGCCCATGGGGATCTCAGGAGGTTCAGCAAGGCCAAGTGCTGGTGCTGCACCTGGGTCAGGGCAGTCCCCGGTGCCAGCCCAGGCTGGGCATGAACAGATGGAGAGCAGCCCTGGCCAGAAGGACTTGGGGGTGCTGTGGGTGAGAGCTGGACATGAGCCAGCCATGGGCACTGCCAGCCCAGAGAGCCAAGGGTGTCCTGGGCTGCAGCCAAAGCCCCGTGGGCAGCAGGGCAGGGAGGGGATTCTGCCCCTCTGCCCCGCTCTGCTGAGACCCCACCTGCAGAGCTGCCTCCAGCCCTGGGCTCCCAGCACAGGAAGGACATGGACTTGTCACACAGTGGGTTCAGAGGGGAGCCACAAAAATGGTCAGAGGGAAGAAACACCTCTCCTGTGAAGAGAGACTGAGACAGCTGGGACTGTTCAGCCTGGAGGAGACTTGGGGCAAACTTTACTGCACTCTTCCAATAATTAAAGTGGGCTTATAAGAAAGATGGAGACCTACTTTTTACCAAGGCCCATAGTGAGAGAAGAATGGTTTCAAATTAAAAGAGGTTACATTCAGATTTGATTTAAAGAAGAAATTTTTACAAGGAGGGTGGGGGAGACATTGGAACAAGTTTCCCCAGGAAGTTGTTGATGCCACAACATTGGAGGTGTTCAGGTGTGGATGAAGCAACCTGATCTAATGAAATATGTCCTTGCCCATGGCAGGTCAGTGAACAAGATGAAACTTCAAGTGTTCTCCAGCCCAAAGGCTTCTGTGATTCAATTACTGTATCTTCATTTGCACAGATAAAGCCTGTATCCAGGACCAGGTGCAGTCTCTCCTGATAGCAAAGAATTTAAAATCTGAAAGGTATCTTAAATGGACTAAATATAGGCTCACTCTGCTAACTAAATACAGAAAAAGTCTATGAAACACATTTTTTTTCCTTTTTCAGTTTTAACCTAAGTCCCCTGCCATGAGTCACTAACTTAACAATGCTCACACTTATCCAAAGACCATATATTTCCATGTTTTGATGTCCCCAAAAACTTTGCAGACAGATGACCAAGTCCAGTAATGCAACCTTTTCAGGGAATATTTCCTTGAGCACTGTCCACGTCTTGATGTATATCAGCTTGATCTGCAGTTTTGGGAGTCTAATAGGACATAAAAGAAAAGTTATAATAAAATGCAAATCATTCAAGCTCTCCAGTGGTCTTTTTTGTTAGCTGAATAACTGCTGAGAATTTATATGACACTTCAATAACTTAGGTGTTATGATCTGAATGTATTTCTAGCTAATGCAGAAAAGAGATAACTTAATAGTTACCTGGCCGTAATTGTTTTCAACAATAAGGTCAAATTGAACACTTTATTCTGATACTAGTCTCATTCGTTACACCAGTTCTGTGCTTTACTAATTTATACGCTGGTGTCACAATTTTAATTCTTTGTACCCTTACAAGCTATATTTTAAATGTCAGATTTTAACTTTGATTGTGTCTCTTCAATTATTGAGTAATAATAACATGCTTAATTAAACTGTGTGACTGTTAGCATTTAAAACTGCATCTGGAAGGCGTAGTGCATTTAAAATGAAATTTTTTTTAGACAATTTTGCATTGGACTTGGGTAACTGTTCTTTTAGAACTTCTCAATAATGCTTAATTATACTAGCTAAATATATAATTTATAAAACTTAATTTAACAAAGTGTCGAAAATCACCTTTTTCTATTAAACGCAATAATTAATCTCAAAAAGCCCAGGAGGTGGAATCTTTCACATGATCATGTAGTTTGATGCCATGGGTGGTTTCACAGAAGCATGTCACATCCTCTAACATAAACAAGTCTGGTGTGTGTCAGCATTGAACATGAAGTCATGCAGACAAACAAGTAAATGGTTCTCTGTGTGTTGTAACAGACTCCTTGAAAAGAGGTTCTAATTTCTTTGGCCTTTAAACATCTGCTAACTCTTGCTGAATATTTGGAGAATGCTTTATTCTGTCTTCCGATCGCCACCAAAAAGCTTCACCTTTCTGAGCACTAAAAGTACATGACGATCTAAATCATCAATGGCTCTTTTAGTTAGACAACAAGATGCTGTTAGTAGTTCCTCAGTCATCTGCTAAGATTTACAATAGCTTTACTGAGGAGATGAACTGAGGAAAGATGGGAAATAGAAATTAAATATCCATAAGGTTTCATTTTGTCTCTTTCTCTAAACCTCCATTTCCCAAGAATGTGAATCTCTCACTAGCTATTTCAGTTTTTCAGACAATTTTTTCTCTAGCTGCATGGGTATTAAGACAATTAATTTCTTTAAGTAAATCTTATCCCTGATTTGTTTTTTAGAAGTAATGTTTCAAAATGTTTTCCCTGTGAAATTTGCGAAATAATGCATTCAGAGTGTTTGGATACCTGCTGTGTGGTTTTAATGGTCACTGTCAGGAACAACAAGCAGGAATGTGTGTACTCATATACAGTATTAGGTTTAGATTAAGGTTCATTCTTATCACAGAGGGCAAAATAAATACTGGTAACTTACTTATTTAAAAATATTTCAGTGGGCAATAAGGCAAGGTTTAATTGAATAAAAATCACTTGTTTGCAGAAGATCAGCACAGGACATATACAATACCTAAGCTCATGCTGAGGCTTTAAATGGGTTTATACAGATTTATCAAGGTAATTGGGAAACTTTGTTTGGTTTTTCCATTTGCATTGTATCTTCTTATTTGTGCTGCTGAAGATGCAATGTCTGTTTTGCTACGCATGCTCTTCTGTACAATCACAAAGGCCACAATTATCAGAGAGGCAACAAAATTTAAGTTGTTTTAAATATTACAACACATTTTGTATCACAGTCATCACAGCTGCAAATGTTGTCTATCCACGCACCTCATTGTTACGTTTTATTTTATTTTTATTTTATTTTATTTTATTTTATTTAAGGAACCAGTTTTTGCTGAATTTTGTTTAGAGTTGCCCAATATACAATTTAACTAGGGAAATGGCTAAAAGACCTAGCAAAAGTAATTTTAATAATTAATTAATTACAAGGTAATTGTGTTTAGCCAACTTTATTTGGAAAATAAAAGAACTTTGTACAATGATCTATGAAAAATTAGTAATGCTGGTATTAGGATTCATGAAGTGAAGCTGGTTACATGAGATGCTTGAGTACATGAGATACATGAGTCCGATAAGCACACAGATATAATATTAGGAATTGCCAAGAAAGAAGTTGAAGACAGATTGATTCAAAGACAGCTCAGTGAAAACATTCCTGCAAAGGCTTTGCTAGTAAGTTTGTAAGTGATCACACTGAGGTGAGTACCCGGCAGAAGTTATTTAGTTTTATCTACCATCTATTTCCTTGGCGCTGCTCATGAGTTTAAAAGCAGCCAGAAACAGTTGCAGCGGGATTTGAAGAAGGCAAACTTTGCACACATTTTCACTGAAACGTTTCACTCTAATTCTCCCAAGCTCCCCAGAGCTTGTGGAACAATTCAAGTAATGTGTTTCCACTGCTCTGCATAACAAAGATGATTTCAATATTTAAAATACTTTCTGCATGTAGTTGCACAGTGTCAAGCTCTTAATTTGGTCATTATATTTCAAACTAATAAAATCTCTTTTTTCTGAAAAGTTTGTCTTTCCTGGGAATAGCTGGAGGGTGAATTATGTGCAGTCAGTATTGGTTTGAAGTAGACTCAGACATTCAGTATTTTGCTTTTCCAATTCTTTTGCTCAGTAAATGGGGACATTTTGATTTCAATGCATTGTACAGTGCCCTAAAGATTTCCTTTTTTCTTTTCTTTTCACCTGACTACATTGTGTATTGCTGAAGTGTTATGAAATAGCTTTGCATCTGTATCATGCTTACCTTGACACTGACTTTGTTAATAGCTCGATGATTCACTGGCTAAGGACTGGTTTACAAAACAACAGACAAGAAGGGCATCAAAGAATTAGGCAGCCAAATTCATCAAAGATATCTAAATCAAGGGTATAAATTTACTCTGTAAATATCTGATAAGATATTTACAGAATAAATAAGATTATGAGATAAGACTGATATCTTATCATGACTGATAAGATATCCCGACTTTAAATTATAAGACATTTATGAATTCTCTCCAAACACTGCTTAATCTACAACTTGGAACACATGCAGAAGCCAAGTGCATTTTCTACCTGCTGCACAGAAACACAGACTTTTCATTGCAAATGATGATAAAAGGGCTAATATATGTTACAAAAAATAGACATGTAGACTGAGAATATGTAGTTATATGTTATATCAAAAAGAGAATAATCAGAAAGCAAGCGCACCTAGAATTGCTCCCTAGAAATTTGGGGGTTTGCGTTTTTGTTTTGTTTTGTTTTGTTTTGAGTTTTTGTTTGTTTGTTTGTTTGTTTGTTAATTGTTTTTTTCTGATTTTTTAGCTGAAATCAGTGAGTTTGGGTCAGAACTGAAGGATGCTCTAATATATGTAATATATTGCTGTAATATATGTAAGTTTTTGGTTGTTTTTTCCTGAATAGGTGTCACTAAAATCAGGTTTCGCAATATTTCATTCTTTCACAGCAGCAATATTTCATTCTTTCACCATCACCAAGATGTAAGAACTGTGCTATCAAAATCCTTTTTTGTATATTTTATGTATCTTCATAATGTATCTTTGTAATATCTTAATATATATCATAATTTATAATATCTTCATCTCGTCTTGCTCAGTATCTTCCTAAGTGACCTGGAAGTTGGAATCAAGTGTAACCTTATAAAGTTTGCCAGTGATACCAAACTGAGTGGTGAAGTGGGCACTCTGGCAGGGAGAGCCACTCTGAAAAAAGACCTGGATAGGCTGAAAGAGTGGGCTAACCAGACAAGTGTGAGATATTGCTCCTGGAAAAATATAACCCAGGAGTGCAGAACAGGCTGGGATCTACCTGGCTGTGGAAAGGACCCGGTGGGAAACAAGGTCACGTGAGTGAACATGAGATGATGCAGGAAAGGAAACCAATGCAATGCTGGGCTGCATCAAAAAGAGCATGACCAGCAGAGCAAAAAACTTATCCTTTTAATTTACTCAGCTCTGGTCAAGCCACAGGTGGAATATTGTGCTCAGTTCTTATCCCCACTATATGAAAAGATGTGGTCAGGCTGGAAAAAGTCCAAAGAAGGGCCACAAAGATGATCAAAAGGCTGGGCTGAGAAGAGAGCTGGGCTGAGCTGAGATAGATCAAGAGGCTGAGAGAACCAGGTTTGAGTAAAAAAGGCTTAGGGGAGGCCATATTTCAGTATTTAAAAGATGACTGCAAAGACAAAGGAAACTCCATTTTTATGAGGATTTACATGGGAAAGACAAAGGGATAATAAGTGCAAGTTACTCGTAGTGAAATCTCAATTAGACACAAAGGGAACATTTTTCACAATTAGAGCAGTCAGACATTGTATCTCCCCTGAGAAGTGGTTGATTACCCCAAAACTGAAAAATTTGAAGATAGAATTTTAAGAGGTGTGCTGAATCAGATGATACTTGAGGTCCCCTTCCAACCTATTCTATGCTTCTATGATTGATATCACCAGGAATCTTTCTGCTTCCTTCCCTTAACATTCAGATGTAGAAAAACCAAGCCAGATGCTTATATTATAGAAATTCTTTGTCCTCTGTACACACACTTGCAAAACTATGAAGACAAACTCAAATTCCATGATAACTTGACATATAGATAGAAATAGTGTTTTCTGCTTTGAACTTAGAAGAGCTTTTTATTATGTTTTTCTTATAAAGAAATAGAGAGAATTCAGAGAAGGAAAGGGTTCATAGTAACACATAAAAGTTTTTATTACTGAATTTAACAAGCCTCAGCATTTTACAGGAGGAGGTGTTTCCTCCCATTTATCCTAGCAGCTGGTGTTATAAAAAATAGATCTGCAAGTTCACAGTAGTGAAGATACTTTGTTGTGACGGCTAACAGCTGGCCTGGAAGCCTCACAGTCAAAACTAATCCTGACCATAACTCGAGCAGCCTAAGCCGTTAAGGGAAAGACGTAAACATCTCTTTGAAGAAGAGCTGAGAGATTCAAATTCAAACAACAGATGCCAGCCAATTCCTGATGAGCATGAACAACAGGCAGCTATTGGCCAGCTGGGTGATAACCAAATTTTAGCCAATTGAGATCAACCGCACAGTTTTTTGAAAACCCTATAAAAAGGAGCTGTACTCAATAAAATTCGCTATTGCCATATGAACTTTGGAGTGACAAGTCACGTCTGTCTCAACTGTGACAGTTCCTTACTGTGTAGGTTTTCTTTTTTTCTTCTCTGGAAAACAGACATGAATCTCACAATTTTGGTTAGCAATATTTCATATTTTTTTTTTAGCAGCAGCATCTTGGCAGACAACTCTCAGTCTTGGTGGCAGTGCCAGACTTTCCCTTGGTGTGACTAGAATTAGTGGTCTGAGTTATCATCTTTCCCAATATTGTTCAATAATGAATAATTTTCTTTCAGCTACCATGTTTCCCTTTGTGCACCAAATTTCACAGACAGATCTGCAGTATGGAAAAGGCTAGGAATTGCTAGACTTTTATGACCAGCTGACGTTGTATAAAACCATTTAATCTCTATCACTTTATTAGCATATGTTTCTGAATTTTTTTTTTCTCTCCCATTCTTTCTAAATCTCACCTGGAAAAAAATCTTTTTTTCCCTTCAAATTATTTAAATGCTTTGTCTCAAATTTTTTCACATAAATCAGTTCACAAAAAAGCAAGAAAAGCATTTGGTATAGAGCTTGCCTGAAAAAAATGCTGTGAAATATTTCCCTATATTGTAAAAACTGCAGCCTAATTTTTTGCCCACTCTGCCTCAGTAGATACTTTCATTTTGCATCAGATTTCATGTTATTTAAATCACTTTGCGCCTACTTGTTAATACATGAGATGCCACTTGCTGTGCCATATTAATCAAGGAAGAGTTTTTGGGCCTGATAACTTCTTTTACTCTATTAATATATAATTCATCTTGGAAAGTAAGCAAACTTTGACCTTACTAACCTTTGAAAGTGAGAACAGGTAAAAAGGCCTGGGATCAAAGTGAGTATTTAACAATCACTCCATGATGGGACCAGATAAATTGAAATAATCTGTTAGTCTCCCTTGACACTGCTTTGCTACTGGAAGGGAAAGAAGGCAAAATTGCAATTTACTGGAAAGCTCTGCAAAGAAAAATACAAACTACATTTCTAGAACCTTGGGTTTAGTGGCAAGCATTTATTTATTTGTAGAGAGATTAAGGAAGGAACAATGAATCAAATACAGATTGACTCTTTCCTGTTGAACAGAGGAAATGTTTATAAAATGAGAAGTTTCCAGATTTGTCTGTTAAGTACTGTGAGTGAATCTGTCATATGCACATGGGAAAGCTGCCAGCAATAGCTGGTGTTTCGTAGAGGCAGGAAGAGAAAAAAGTATGTGTGTGTGTGTGCGTGTGCATGTGTGTGTTTGTGGGTGTGGGTGTGAAAGACTAAGAGAATGATGAGCCAGTTATGTCTAATAAATAACAGAAACATGAAACCTGACAACTGTTTGCACAGTTGCATTCTCAGAATCCCCAAACCCTACATTTTCCACAAGAAAATCACCATTTCCAGTGGAACCTGGAAATTTTTTAGATGAGTGTATCCAGCTAGTATGAGTAATACTCATCATGTATTCACCAGTAAGCACTGAGCTACTATGCAAAAAGAGGAGGTTTCCTCTTACATCTTTACTGCTTTTGTAAAAGAGAAGTGAGCCATTGATGTAAATTATAAAGACATGAGTTAGGTGCTTCACTCCGGAGGGAAATTTGATGGTGAATCCCCAAACTAAATAATCATCTCACAGTGTCTTAATTCAGGAGGGGAGAAATGGGAAGATCTCTTGCATGTATTTAAGTGTAGAAAACATGACAAATAAATATCAAATGGTTCATCCTGTTATTTTGTAATCAACAATTAGACTGAATGCAGGTTGTTTAAAATACCTTAAATAAACTGTCCATTTCTACATGCACCTCCCACTTCTCCACATGCCTTTTGAGAAAATATTCTTTCTGAGAAAATATCTTTCTCCTGTTCTCCTGTAAGCTTAAGAAATTTCTATACCTGATTCCATAGGAAAAAAAAAGAAAGAAAAAAATTAGATTTTTTTTTCTTTAACTGCAGCAATATGATCAGAACAATAATTCTTGAGTCCAGAGAGAATCCAACCATCTAACCTATTAACTGCCATCCATTTTTTCCTGTGGAATTGCATCTCTGAAGCATTCTAGAGAAAGGAGATTACTTTGCCTGTGATTGTCACAGTTGAGATGGACACACGACACAACACTCGAGGTTCGTGTGGCAACAGGCAATTTTTATTGAGTGCAATTCCCTTTATGTAGTTTTGGAAAGCCCTCACGGTGGTTCCTGACTGGCTGAATTTGGTTGCCACCCGGCTTACTGGCCAATAGCTGTCTGCATCCCCAGTGGCCTCAACTGGTCTCCTAAGGGCCTAGACTGGCCAAGTTATATAATTAAGGTTACTTATGACTGTGAGGCCTCCAGGCCAGCTGTTAGCCACCATGGGGCAAATTTGTTTATTATACTGGAGCTTGCTTGGGGAATGACATACCACTACACTGGGCAATGTTTCAGGAATGACACATTTCGAGTTACTGCTTAAAGCATACCCCACATGGAAAATGTGTATTTGGTGGTTGAAAGCACTTTGGTTAACACACTTGAGGAAGCTGTTGCCTAATGATTACTCTCCTGAAGACTAAATAGACAAAATCTCACATATAAACTACGTGAAATTACATGAAGAAAGTAACAGTGCTTGCTTTCTTTAGTGTCACAGCATCAGAACTTGAATGTTTATAACTTCTTCAAGACAGACTCTGAGAGATGCTAAACAGAAACATATTCTCCTAAGCCTAGGTGAATCACACATTCAAGAATATGTCAATTGGATTTTAACACAAATATCAAGGCCTTTACATATTCTTGGGTACTCAGGAACAGCTCTTTTCATCATTGAAGTCTGAGTATTCAGAGTTGAAGGCCCTGTATAATCTACTCCAGTTACAACTCTTTTGAAATAACAGTTCAATCCCTACTTTCTAAGCAATTTTTACTCCCTAAGCACAAGGCCTCTGAAATCTGTAACTGAGAACCATGTTCCTTAGATTTTCCTAAAGCATTTTATATATAAGCAAAACTTCTTCATAGCATCAAAAATGGAATAAAAATAAATAATGGCAGTGCAAATCACGACTGAATCAACTCAGTAACCCTTTGTAACCCTTCACATGAAGATTGAAGCTGGACATTCAGAAATACAAAAGTTTTCATTTATAACAACTACTCCAGAAAATGTTGATCCTGAAATACCATGACAACAGAAACAACATGTAGTGAACCTCTTCAGTACATAGAAACAAGAAATAATTCCTCAATGCAATAAAATAAATAGCATGGTGTGAGATTTAGTTTTAGTTATTACTAGCAGCCCAGCAGAAAAATGCATTTTTTACTTTTAATTAGATGGTGGCATGGAGAAGTGAGATTTGGAGCACCAACTCTCAACTAAAGGAGCATGAAGGATGAAAGCTCCTTCTGGAAATACTCAGGGGGCTTAGCTTGGAGAGCAATGTTTTTTGAAGACAGGCTGCCAAACTTCTGTATTTTTCCTGATTTTTAAACACCTGCCAGCATCCAGCCAATGTCCATTCACAGCTTGTCACGTTGCTCTCTGAAGGCTTACAAAGATTTGCAGTCTCTCTTCGCATTTTACCTAGCATCTAAACATCCAAAAAGGGCTCACCACGTGTTTTTCACTTCTAATCTTTCCTACTTCTCTCCATCGTATAACTCCAACTTCTTCTAAAATCAGGTATTCCTAGCCTTCCAGTCCTAGCCCAAATGAGAACAGGATTTGTTCACCAATGATTCAAGAGGTTTGCTTGTGACTCTGCCACGGAGAACACGACTGTGGGCTCTGGCAACTCCCTCTCAGCAGCAGCACCGTGACTGTGAGTCCCTGTCTGCCTCACCCATTGCCCTGAACCAGCTGCACTGAATGCCATGGTAACACCAGCCTTCTGAGAGCCACGGGAGTCACAAGTGGGAGTCTGTGACAGTTTTCTAACCAGCAAATTCAGAGTCATTAGTCTCCAGTGAGTTAAACAGCATTTTATTTATATATTTGAATTTATTTCTTTCCTTTCCTCGTCCTGCTCTAAGTATTAATCATATACTGCTACAAGGTTTGCTGGCTTTAATGTTTTGCTTAAAGCCCTCCTGGCCCATAATGTTTTGCTTAAAACACCCCTCTGTCAGTTTTTCTGATTCTTTTCTAGCTATATACTACATATAAATTAATTTAACTGCAATTAGTATGTGAACAAAAGTATTCAACACAGGGGAAAGATGTTCAGAGTAATTTTCCCTTGTATGATTTATTTATGAACCTAAGTTATAATATTTTTAGCAGATTTTTCTAGATTATTTTCCTTAGTTCTTTTTCATTCCCTTAACTTTTTAAGCCACATTTCATAAGTCTTCTCTTGCTTTTTATATTTTAGTAATAATGTCCCAGTGGCTCATTTTTGAGTGTATGGCATCCACGTATTTGTGGCCAAGACAGAAACTACAATGAAAAGATGTAACTGTACCTCAAATTCCCTGTAACAAGGCAAATGCCACCTCTGACTTCTTTCAGCACAGATTTCTTGTGCCTGTGTTGTACAAAACAAGGTCTTGCTAGAACATAAAATCTGCATACATGATGCTTAGTGTATCCAAGATTATAACTTAACGGCATAGGTATGCCATAAGCCTTTCTTAGGCCTCTGTCACGTACCCCAAACCACAAAATCACAAAATGGGAAAGACTGGAAATTTTTTCCCATTTTTCCCACAAAATGGGAAACCACCTGGAAGTCATCTGGTCCAGCCTCCCTGATCAAGCAGAGTACCACAGAGCACATTGCTCAGGATTGTGTCCAAACACACTACTTGTCTACCTCATATCCATGACATTGAATTTACCATCCAAAGAGACACCTTAAGTCTTTGTGGACTGTGGCACATGGCCACTTAATCTAGTCCTGATTTGTCAAGAGTTGTTACGGATCCCTCTGTAGAAGGAAGCCAGTTGCACCACCTGAATATACACCTGGAAATGGCTGTCCTGCAGGTGGTGACACAGCTACTGCTTGAGACCAGATTTTGCAGCAGCACCTGCATCCATTGCAGGTCTGGATGACTTACTGACTCATGGGAACACAAACTGTCTTGCCAGGATCGTGCAGGGGCTTTGGCTGATCTGTGACTTGCTGACAAACATGGAGGATCAATTAAAGGTTATTAAGTGACTATTACCATCAGTCTGTTTCTGTCTGTGTAAGGATGTCACAGAGCCAAATTAAAAAAACTTTGTGTATTCCATGCCGTGCTTTCCCAGTTCTTACACCCTCTGTAGACACACAGTTTTTTCACCATTGTCATGCTGAGGATATTGCTGGAGGACACAGGACCAAATGGACCCTACCAGCTGTGCTTGCATTCATCTACAGACTCCTTGTATCCTACTAAAAGAAAAAACAAAACAAAATAACCTTTCCTTGCCATTCCTTTCTTGTCTCACTACCATTCCAAAAAACTCAACCTGAATTCCTGTATTCTGATTCCTCTTCCAAAACTTTCAAGAATAAAAAAGACCCCAACAACATGATTTTCCTTTCTTTCTTTGCCAGGGTGCTTTTTCAGCCTTGAAAATACTTTCTTCTGTCAAAAACTGGGAGAAAAGGTGTTTTTTTTTCTCCCTTCCAGTCCAAAAGATGGTGAGATGTACTCCAGTCAGTCCTCTCCTTCCCCAGCAATCCTGCACAGATTGTTACTCTCCTACAAATCAGAATATCCTGTTAGTTAGCTACCTAGACTTCATTCTCTTTTATTCACTAGATAACTCTTTTTTCCCAAAATAGCCATGTATGTATTGGTCCACCAGTGAATAAATGGTTACAGCCCCTCATGTCAACACCCGCCTTGGGATAATAAAACAAATAAACTTACAATGGTGACAGAGCAGAGCACAGCTGAAGTCAAAATATCCCTTTGTTGGATAAAGAGTGCAAACCCAGAAGATTTTCTGATCAACAGCAAAGAAGAATGAGTCAGGGAGGAAAATAAAAATCATAGCAGTAAAATCCCTGGCAAAATGAACAAGAAAGAGAAGTTATTAATAGAAATGGCAGGTGGCAAAAAGTCTGGGGAATAGGGAATACAAACCTCTATGGGGTTCTGCAAAACATAATGAAAATGAAGGTGTTTTGCAACATGGTCCAGGAAATGTGTCCACTCTCTCCAGAGCAGTTCTATTACCAGCAGAGGTCCTCTGCCTGAAGGTTACCAGGGTAGCTCTTGGCTAAGCAGAGGGAGCAGGAGAATGATCAAGGGGTTTTGGCAGTGTCATAATAACACACTGCAATGCAGGGTTCAGGTTTCTCCCTGTTCCTGTATCTTCCTTTCCTTGCAATCCCCATGGTAGCCTTCACTGTAAGATACTAGCAGGAGTTGGTGGCCAGTCTGTTCTGCAGTGCCTGTCATGCTAGCAAGCATTTCTTAGTTGTCTTTTTCCACTGTCTCATTGGCATCCCTTGTCATGCAATAATCTAGGGAAAGAGAGAAAGTACCTCTTTGCTACGGCCTGGGAACTCACAATAATTGATATGGTTGCCCAAATCAGTCTTCCCAAAGAGCAATCACATGTCAAAATCCCCTTTAAGAATATGTCTGAAGATGCCAAAATGCCAAAGCACTGGGCAGGTGCTTTACAGCTTTTCTTTCTTTTTCTGTCCTTTGCCCCAGAGAGACAGCAGTGTGCCTGAGACTGCAGCTCCTTTGGGAATTTATCCATATATAAGGGTTTAGAAGATCAGCAGGAAACAGGTAGGTAATATGGTCGGGAATTACATTGCAAGAAGTTGGTTGGTTATTTGAAACTCTTATAAATTAACTGTCAATCAAATATAGTGTAATTTGAAGAAAAGGTAAGGGAGACAGAGGTAAATAAACTGCTAAAACTTAGTAACACAATGGCAGATGAGAAAATACTAAATATAAAAATCTGACTCCAATCTCATACTTTGCATTTATGTAAATAAGATTTATGCACATAGAGTAAAAGAAAGGACAGTCACACCCAGCTATGACCTCCCACCTCTGCCCACAGTCACACCCAGTATGACCTCCCACCTCTGCCCAACTTTTTGGAGTGAAATGCTTCTTGCTGACTACTTATGTTAGAAGTTTTGGAGTCTGGCAAGTTTCCGGGCTAATGGACAGGTTCTGCCCATCCTCAGGAACTATGACTAAATTCCTACTGAAATGCTCCACAGAGAGAACAGAAGCAGCTAAAGACCCCCAGTGTGCTTGCCAGTGGCTTCAGCCCTTATTGCCCCGTGGGGAAAGTGAGACAAGGCATCCCTGTGATCCAGTTCAGACTGGAATAGCCTTTTTCTATACGAGTGTCATGACTTCCAACAGAACTACAGGAAACAGAACCTAGAAATACATTTATTACTGTAGAGGGAGGTGAGATATAATAAGACAGGTTGTGGGAGGTGCCTGCAGAAGGCCATGGCAGCACAGAGAAGCTTGTCTCTGCGTGACCTTGGCAGGAGGAGATGTGAGGTGGCAAATGCCCTACGGAGAGCAGCCTGACAGAGCCTGCTGGACGGGTGGGCAGCACGTGAGCCCCCCCATGTAAGAACATTAAAGTGTGTTGCTGATGTGGCAATGTGTGACAGGTTGTTTAGTGAAAAACACCATGCAAGGAAATACTGTGTTTTGAAGAAGTGTGTAACACCAGCTTGTTTCTTGTGATGTACATCCCAGTATCCCCACTGCTGTGAGTCTGTGCATCAGTTGATCACAAATTACATTTAAGGACAGAACGTGGATTGAAACAACACCAAAGTCCTTGTGTGACTGTTTATTACCCTGACAAAAGATAGGCAGACTCCTTGTGATGTGACTATACTTCTGAGAATTTTACTAAAAAGTCTCAGGCTGACACTTAGAGAGTGAGCAAAACAAAGCTCAGCAGATGCCAAAATTAATGGCATTTCAATTCCCTTAATGGAAAGCGCAGCTTTCACTACAGTATGTCCTCATGCTGTCAGAAAAAAACCATCACCCTTTTTCTTTAGTGGAGTTCAGTAAGTGAAGGAATATGAAAGCTGTAGCTAGTCTAGAGCTGCACAGATAGATTGGCATTAACAGACAGCAACTGGACCAGCCTAGCTGGTTAGAGAATAGAAGTAAGCAAGTCCCCAGGTGTGTTACTGATAGGTCAGGCTCAAACTTTGAACTAGGAGTGCACCCATACCATTGGCCAGTGAGCTGGGCAGAGCTAAGACCCTTATACAATCATGTTTGTCAGCACGGGAAATTTGAAGCCCCTGTAAAAGAGGGAGCCCAACAATAAACCTCAGCTGTTGCTGCATGGACCTCAGTGTGTTCTTGTATCAGTGTGTTCTTGTCACATTCCTGTCACCAAAACCGTGACAGAGGAGTTATGCTTTTTTTTTTTTTTTATACACAGGAGATTTGTAACTTAATTGTGGTGGAATGACGTGTGTCAACACAGAAACAAAAAAAGTCAGGAAATACAACTGGGTGATGTCAAAATGAGATGGAATGTGCAAAAATTGGCAGTATCAGGGTACAAGTTGTTGAGGCACCATAGGGAAATATCTAGAGAGGAAAAATTAATTACAGAGAAATATACAGCATCTTAAAGAAAAAGTCATCTCAGAGCCACCACCTACTTCCCACCTATTGGTTTTACTTACTTTTTTTAAATCTTATTTGCCTTTTATGCCAAGCTCTTTTTAAAACGAGGAAGTGGAAGTGTGCAAAACTTACTTTATGTAAATTTTCAAATCATAAAAAACCTAGCCTTTGCTTTTAATAAAATACATCAGTATCTAAGAACAGCAAAACATGAAACTGTGTTAATTTCAGCATTCATAATTCAGCAGTCTTCATCTATATCTCACCAAGCAACTGATATAGAGGCAGGCTACTGCCCTAAAAGACGATTTTAAGACAAGCCTGCTGATTAACAGCACTTCAGAGCAGGAATGCTAGAGATAAAATGTGGCTCTATGATTACAAGTAGAAATGCTCGGACATGGCTGAACCTGTAGGAAATCTCTGACAAATGAGGAAATTCTGGATTACTTCCTCAAATGGTTTAAATCAGGGTGCAGCAAGCACCATGCATCTAACCCATGAATATAAAGAATATAATTTTTTAGCTTACAACTCTTGCTTTACTTTTGGAAAGATAAAACCACGGAAAGCACAAAAAAGAAAATGCATCAGTAGAAATATAACCACCTTAATATTGTGTTGTAACAAATATCATATTGTAGTTACACTTCTCACTAAAAAGTTAGCAGCTTGATGTTTATCCACCATTGTTTTAACTGCTCCACTTTTTAGAGCAGACCTGTTTAAGCCTTGTGCAGAAATTGACATCCTTTTGTTATCACAAATTATTATTTCCATTTTCCCCCCAGGATTTGCTATTTACAAGGATTTTCCTCAGGAACATATGGAATGGCCTGGGTTGAAAGGGATGCTAAGGATCACCCCGTTGCAGCCCTCCCATCGTGGTCAGGGATGCCTTCCAGTACCCCAGGCAGGGTCTCACCAGAGCCAAGTAGAAGGGCAGTATTCCCTGCCTGGCCACACTGCTCATCTCTCCCAAAGGGTGCATAACTTCGACCTGCATTTGGCAGTGGTAATTTTCAGACATCTGTAAGAATCTGAGTGCAGAAATACAGAGGAAGGTTCTAGGGACAAGTGGAGCTTGCGTTGATGAGACATTAGGGGCAGATGGCATGTTCAGAACAAGGCTGGAAAGGCTGCTGACTGCCTGAACTGAAATTATGCCTCTGAGTTCAGTCTTGTAGAACCTAAGTATTAGTTCTGGTTCTGAAAAAAATTCAAGCTGAGGAGAAGATGGCCTGTCCGTTTCATTAATTCATATTACTTGAAATCAGTGAGTTATGAAAACATTGTAAGGCATCTTACAATGCTGCTTTCTATTTCATACATTTTACTGGAAAAGCAAAATTATATTTGATTTCTATTTCTCCAAAACAAATAATTCACATGTATCAGTCTTCCTGAACCTTAAAGTAATTACAGATGTGAGGATATTACATAAAAACATTTGAAAAATTGCTCTTTCTTCTCATTTGTTCTCAAGTGAGCATTCCTTATCAGGCCTTTACTGTGTTTAAATTTAGAAAGAGGCTAGAAAATTCCTTCTGATTTATGTTATATTTAGTGCTAAAAGTACTGCCATTGTCAAAGATTAATATAAGGTTCCCTGAGTACAGAATTTGTCAAACACATTTTTTAACATTCTCTTAATCTCAAACACTGCCTTTTCTCCCTGCATACGGTTCTTTATGTTTTATTACTTCAGTGACAAAAATCAGTGGAAATTACTTATACAACAGTTCTACATATCTACACTAGCCCCTTACAGACTCTCCTCTGAAAGTGCATCTTTCCAATGGCCCGTGCGAAAGTGTTTTTCTATAGTAGCAAGGCATGTACTCAAGTAAATATCAGTATAATGTTGCATGGAAAGGAGTTTGTCTAAGGAGGAATTTCAGCTTAGTAAGGGCATGTTTGACCAAACCTTTGTTGCTGTAGATGAAAGAGGAGTTGTCTGGAAAGAATAACTCCAACAAAACTTGTGAAGGGAGAGAAGGTATCACATTTATATTGTAGTGGTTTCATAGTTCTCAAAACTATTTCAAATTTATCTTCATTGGTCTATCCAATTTTCCGTTGCCTTTTGTCCTGGTTCTGCCCAGGACAGGGTTAATTTTTTGCAGTAAGTTTGGAGTCTTATTGGAACAACTACATTTGGGACTTCCATTCCTAAACCATGACAACCTTTTAAAAAATTTTTGCATCTGAATGGGTCAGTCTCTTCATTTCACCCTCAGGATAAATGTCTTTCTTTATTTTGCTTTCATGAATGTTGATAGCAGAACATTTATTATTTGTGTGTACTGTAATTACTAAGATATAACTCAAAACCAATCCATCAGGTAGATTTTACTGAACATTTGCTTTATTTGTTTTATTATATTTGTAACTTTTAGTCAGTGTGTTTACCTTATCAAATAACTTACAGCATCTAAGTACATCTCTTTGCCTTTCTTCACTAAAATTGCTATTTTGGCAAAGAATAAAATCACTCTGGTTTCAGAAGATGCATTTTCTACATGAGAATTTTTTATCCTTCAAACGGATTATGAAGTGATTCTTGCACGATCTTTTATATTATTTGTGTGGATTTCTCTAGTCCATCGTTATTTAGCTTATCTTCTTTCAGTGTTTTTTGTTTGTTTGTTTGGGGTTTTATGCCCTTTTTTCCCTGTGTGTGTGTGGTTTTTGTTGTTGTTGTTTTGTTTTGTTCCTCTATATAGTCAGCATAATGTTGTCATTCTTCTTCTTTTTTGGAGATTTTATAACTTTCTTTAAGAAAAATTAGGTGCCAATTGCTCCAGCCCAAAAATTAAAGAAATATTTTTATTCCTTTCACAACAAAGCACAGTCCCTAAGAATAACTGAGTTTCATATTACTATGATATCAAATCATCCTCATTCATAAATACTTACAAGAGAAATACCTACTTTGGTTTTAAGTCTTCCCTTTCTGTTTGATAAATAACAAGTTTCTTCTTGAATACTCTAAACTCCTTCTTCTCCTATCTAGCTGCAGAGGTTTAACTGAAATCCTTACCTGCCTTAGCAACTTTCTTTATTTCAGAACCCATCTGCACCTGTTGCCATTTAATGACATATTTCCTATTGCTTTCATATTTCCTTTCAATTATATTAAATTTAAGTTAATTATACAAAAGTCTTTTAAATTCCTGATTCGATTCACAGCTGATCCAAGATGGCTTATCAGCAAAGTTTATTGATTTAATATTGAGTGGAGCTGGAATTAAACACACCTTGTATGTGTCTTCAGCAGGCACTTCTCCTTTATTTTGTTCTCTTAAGAATTCAGGAAGGGAATTAGGATTTCAGAATTGAATCTGTTTGTCAAGAAGACAATATGATCTGAAGGATCTAATGGAGTGATTAAGCAGCTAAGACACAAAAAAATAATTCAATCAACTGGAGTAATTCTTCCCAGGAATGCATGTGGCAGATATCCTCTTCTTCTTTAATGCACAGGTTGATCTCATGAAGCTGGTCTAACTAGTAAGGCTGAGAGAAAGATTGAAATTTGTCATTACACAGTATTTAAGTATTTACGAGATGAAATAAAGACAAGGGGAAAATTAAATAACTAACCAAATTGATGATCTCTATATCTTAATTAATGGAGTAAAAAGGTGATTAAGAAAATTATATTATGGTTTAGTGGATTTGAAATTAAACAGTAATGTAGAAGATTTATATTCTCCAGAACAGAGTTTTTCCATATTAAACTGGAGTCTTTGAACTGCAAATGTCTAAATGAGTGAAAAAAAAAATATTAAAAATAGATGGATTAGAAAATGAAAGCAGCAGAAACAATCTGTCATCTTGACCTGCCTGAAAAACTAGGGGAAATAAGAAGAGAAAGTTAACAAATACCTCTTTAAAGAAAAGTTTATTAAAAATTTTATGTCTGCATTCTTTGTTCTTGCAAAGAACAGTGAGCAGAGCACCTGTTGGCCTCCACAAAGAAATGATAATAAAGTTTCTTAATTACAGAAACATAGATAAGCTGTTACAGCTGGCTACAGTGAATAAGTCTGATTTATAATTCAGATAAGTACTGCTACTCCGTGATTGCAGTATGAAGATACAAAGGAAGCAGAATCCATAGAAACTGAGAGGAAGCTTTGGGATTATAAAATTAAGTGCTTGTTTTATGCTGCTAGGCTTGAAATTGATGCACATGAAATCAGACTGTTTCTTTTATAGTACAGAATGATTATCACTCTTGATTTACACAAGAGAGGAATAGACAAGATGATTGCAAATAAAGGAGGATTGGTATTCTGAATGTGCCAACGTAGCCTTTCACAAATCCTCTCAAGAGCAAAGAGTCCCCAAAGAGTCCACTATTCTCAGGGTTACTTCTGTTTAAATGACATTTTAATGGACAATAGCCATGCAGGACACAACAGTCTCTTGCCTTCTCTCACCTGATTAATATAAAATAATTTTAATACTATGGTTCTTTTTTTTCTCAAATAGCTCTCCCTTTCTGGAGTTGTGGTGCAGGGTGCATGCTTGGCAGATATTTCAGTAGGCTCTTGGACTCCCACAGAGGATGTGCATACACACACACACCTACACATGCACACGGACAGAGAACAGACACGGTCTCTTTCACGAGAGAATCTGAGCACATCCATCTCTTCAGCATTTCCTGGTAGCAATCTGAAGGATTTTGGAGGTCAGTGTGCTGGTTTCTGTGGACACATTTATGAATGTCTGTATCTCCCAAATTTCCATGGGGAGTTACTTGGACTCAACTTTGTGAAGTTTATGTCTGAGCAAGACATCTATCTTGAAGGCATGACAGTAGAAAGTATCACAACGTTTAATCCTTTCTTGGCATTTGATCCAAGACCTTCACAAAGTCATAGAGTGGGAATTATTGATCTGTTTTAGGAGTCTCTCAGCACAGTCTCTCAGTCTCTCTTGTATTCTCACAAGCTGTCTCACTGGGTAGTGATACCATTTTCAGGTATAGGTATTTCCATTCCCAACTATATTTAAGTTTTCTATCTAAGAATTAATGCAACTTGAATAAATATCTTTGCCCTACAATTAACTGTGGAGTAAATATTCTATAAATATTCTGTATTGCTCTTTCTCCTGAGGAACCTCTTGATAGGGAGTTAATGGAAAGAGCATCTTTCTCTGTGGTAGCTGTGGCAGTTCTATGGGTTAAAAAGATGGATATGTGATTGGAGAGATGTCTCTGAGCAATTTATTTTGAACTCTGTCCTGGCATGGAACTAGGTACCACAACTGCATTTCCAAGCTTTATACCTTATCATATCCTAAATCTCTCCAAGATACAGGTAATATAATGGTCATTGATAATCCCTTCTTCTGTTTTCTGTGTTCACAGGTAAATTGCTGAAAGTCTCCTGGATTTCCTTACAAAAATAGAAAATATTAATTATATACAAAGAATTTTAAAATGAGAAGTCCATTCTGTGGAGGCTGATAAATTAAATTGTTGTACCTCTGTACCTGCTGATGTAAAATTTTCAAGCATTATGAACTGTTATTCTATATTACTATTATATATATTATACTACTATATAGCTATTATTGCCTGTGGGAATTTTTGTGTTAAAGGAAAAATAAGAAAGTTAGGGGACAGAGTAAAGCAAGTGAAAGCTAGTGAAAGCGCCTGCCACTAGCAATTTCACTTGCATTACTATAATTTTACTAAGAACTCCCAGCTTCAAACAGAAAAGCAGGTAAGCAGATTCAAAGGATCAAAGAGCTGGACAACATTTGGAAAAGCATGTAGAAGCTTGCATCCCTTGATGGTTCTGCAGAAGGCCACGAAGAAAAAGGGATCACTTTATTTTCAATGAATTTCAACATTTAGATTTACCAGCTGGGCTAAAAAGTGTGTCTGGACATGACCACTGCAGTCAGGATAGAACAACCTAAAAGATGAACAAAGCTGGGTTCTTCCCTTGTATGGGAAAGCAGCTCAAAAGCCCTAAGAATACCTTGGAAAACACACTCCTCCAGAATACATATTCCAGACTGGCAAGTGCAGGATACCCCAGTCTCACAGATCACTGAGTCATCTCTACATGATCTCTGAGCTATTTATTATTCTGATTCTAAAACACACATGAAATGCTACGGAGTCAGTGTTTGTTCATGTCAGTTAATGCCTTATGCATTGCCTTCCCATGACTCAGAACACTAAATCTGGTGGCTCAGGTGGTGTACATTCACACAGTGATTTTTCAGTAGACAACATACTAGTGCTTTTATGCTCCAAGTGCAAATACCATACAAGGATATTGACAGACTATTGAGATACGAGTTTTCACAATAATTTCCATTTCCAAAAACGGAAGAAAAGGTTAAACATACATTATCATGATCTGGTCCTAAAAGACACCAAGGAAATGCATTAGACACACATCAGCTATTTTAATTACCAGTTTTAAAGCTTCACTAGTTCTTCTCTACTTTGTGCTTAATGAGCTTTTATAACAGTTTTGTATTATCTCCAACTTAAATTCTTCTTTTTTTAATAACTTGCGAAGTAACTAAGATATTTTGTTTCCAATATACAACTGTTTTAAAAAATAATTCTTACCACAGTATTGTTCATCTGAGTAGCTGGTAAATAGGAAGAGCTTCTGCCACAAGACCAGTATTTCTCACTTAGTTGTCTCTAGCTCTTGAATGCAAATAAAAATTGTTTGATAATCTAAATTCCTAAGGAATTCAGAGAGCTTATGAGCTTATGCCTTGAGAAGAGATTGAGATACTGCAATATTCAAATATTCCTAATATTCATCTGAGATGACATGGATGCTTGCTTCTGTGCTTGGTAAAATTCTTCACAGTGTTTCTTCTTCATGGAATTTTCCCAATACCTGCTGAGCAACCAAGGTGGAGTTTTGCAGCAGAGCTTTTCTCAGAGGTATTCTGCACTTTAAATGGGTAGGCATGATCCAAAGAATTTTGAAACACTAAAATGTCATGGAATGCAAATGGAGTATACGTATTTTAAGGCAGACCACTGTCTCAGGGTTAGCTAATGAGAAATTGCTAGTTTCTGATGGTACTGCTATTATATTTTATGATAGAGCACAGATAATTTTTAAACCCACAGTAACAGGGAAGTTCAGTTGGAAGGGACCAACAAGGATTGTTGAGTCCAGCTCCTGGCCCTGCACAGCACCCCAAGAGTCTCACCATGGTCCTGAGAGCATTGTCCAAACACTTCTTGAATCCATCAGGCTTGGTGCTGTGACCACTTCCCTGGGGAGTCTTTGACCCAGCCACCGTGTGGGTCAAAACTTTTTCCTGATATCCAACCTAAATCTCCCCGGACTTAACTTCAGGCCATTGACTCGAGTCCTGTCACTGTCACCACAGAGCAGAGATCAGGGTCTGCCTCTCCTGTTCCCTCACAGGAAGTTGCAGGCTGCTATGGGGTCTCCCCTCAGTCTCCTCCTCTCCATGCTGGACAGACCCAGTGACTGCAGCCACTCCTCTTATGGTTTCCCCTCCAGACCCTTCATCATCCTCATGGCCCTCCTTCAGAGGCTCTCTAATAGCAAATAATGATTTTCTTATGCTGCAGTGCCCACAGCTGCCCCCAGCACTCGAGCTGAGGCTGCCCCAGTGCAGAGCAGAGCAGGACAATCCCCTCCCTCGCCTGGCTGGCCATGCTGGGCCTGATGCCCCCAGGACAGGGTTGGCCCTGCTGGCTGCTGATTCACATTCAACTTTCTATCAACCAGGACCCCTAGGTCCCTCTCCGTAGCTCTGCTTTCCAGCATCTCATTCCCCAGTCTGTCCGTGCTTCCAGGATTGCTCCACCCCCACTGCAGAATCTGGCACTTGTTTTCATTACACTTCATACAGTTTGTGGTTGCCCAGCCCTCAAATTTGTTGATGTAATTCTGCAGGGCCTCTCTGCCCTCAAGGTATCATTGAAAAACTTACTTAGTGTGCCTTTGAGTCTTGTATCCAACCATTTTGTGGAAGTGTTGAAGAGCACTGTCCTTGGAATGGAGCCCTGTGGAACCCCACTGGCTACAGGTCACCAGTCAGATGTCACCCCATTCACTGCCACCCTTTGTGCCTGACCCAAGAGCCAGTAGCTCATCCATGAATTGATGTGTTTATCCAGCTGTGTGCTGGACAGTTTGTCCAGGAAACTGTGAGAGACAGTATCAAAGGCTTTACTGAAACTGAGAAAGATGATTACATCAACTGCTTTCCCTTGATCAACAAGATCGGGAACCTCGTCATGAAAGAAAATCAAATTTGTACAACAGGACTTTCCCCTTGTGAACCTGTGCTGGCTGTGACTGATGACTATCTAATATCACTTCTTTCAAAGCCATTAAGATTTAGTCAGTGTGAGTGAGATCAAAAGTAAGATTTTAGTGAATTCCCAAAGGACTCCCTTGCCAAAATTATTTTCTGACAATTTTCTTGTTATCATTTTATATTTTCTTGAAGCCTCTGGCAAAATCTAAACCAATGTCACTTCTTTTGTATCATAAGCACAGCCACAATGCATATGTAGACCTAAAAGTTAAAGATCATTAAAATAAAATAATGTAAGAGTCTGCCAGGTTCTTAGGCTTACTAGAAGGCATCCAATGTCTTTACCACTTAGTATTACTGCTTAGCCAATCAAATTTTGATGCCAGAAGTGACTTAAATGCTAACAACTCTACTTTGATGATTCCCAAAGGCAGTAAGCATCTCAGATCTTACCCCCATCTAAAATTGTTGAAGTATCACAGGCCACATGTTTTTTGCATCCTGATATGCAATGAAATTTCCACTCCATGGGATGTACTCTCTGATAATTAATATGTTTTGGTTTCACTGCACAGCAAGGGAACATTGGTACTTCAGTATAAAACACATATACATGAGAAGGGATTGCCTGGATTCTGCCTTAATTAATGCAGAGGAGACTCACCCAAGAAATAACAGACTTCAATAACTGGCCTGGTAAGAGTCAGATTCCTCTATTTCCTAGTGATCCATGTGGAAATCACAATCCAAAAATCACATTTGGAGTTGATTATAGACTACCATATGGGCATATGAACAAGCTTTCAAGAGAAAACATTACTATGAATCCTATGGTAAAGGCAGCCAGGTAACTTCTGTCCCTCCTTCCACAACTCTTTTGTTCTACATTAGGAAGCTTTTGCATAAAATCCATAAATAATCAAAATTAAACTAGAAGCAAAACAAATGTTAGTCTTTCTTTAGGATAGCTTCACAGCACTGGTAGAAATGCAAGTGTCTGCATCAATTTTCTGTGGCTATTTTTTTTCTTCCATCTTAATTTGTCTCCTACATGAATTTTTGACAGGAAGTTTTCAGTAACACTCACTCATATCATTACAATAAAGGCTCAATAGCCATAAAAAATAAAAGTGATTCTGTGCTATTGTAGTTGCAAATACTACTTTTCATCCCTGTATAATCAGTAGTTTTTTGAATAACATTGCAAGCAAGACTGTCATTCTGAATAACAAAGTATTTTGAGGGCTTGAAGTAGAATGGAACAGGAATAAAGCTGGGTGTATTTGTATTTGTAAAGAGCACTGATCAGGGTCTCCATGAAGTCCCATGAACTACATTATCTTCTTTTCTGTTTCTACAATGTATGTAATTTTCATTTTTCTAATTCAAAGGATATCCTAACAAAACCCCTGTTCCTGAGCTTGGTGTTCAGAACTTTCTTGGTCTGCTTCGAAAGTGAAATCACTTGACAAAAGTGAAATCACATCTGACAAAAATGTCAAATACAAAATTCAATCAAATACACTGGCATCCAGACAATCCATTTTGTGTCTACAAATTTTAGGTTCTTGGCTACTGTGACAGCAGTGAAAAATGTACCATTTAAAAAGTTTTTTCTCCAGTATGGTCCAAATAAGTTATAAAACAATTTATCCAAAGAGTACTTCTAATCTTCATGGTTTTTCCTAGATACAAATAATATAAATGTGACCTAAGGTTGGTTTAGTCTTCTTTGGTTATCACTATACTGTATCACTGCAGTCAGAAACACACAGCTTTAAAACCAGAGGACCCACAGCAAAGTGAGGTTTATTTGAAAAGGCTCTTAAAAAAAAAGTGACTACTTGGGCTCATTAAATCTATTTTTTTACTGTCTTTCTCTTTGATGAAAGCTTTTAAGGCCCATCTATCTGAAAAATGAATTTTAATGTAATTGTAATAACCACCAGAACTAGCAGGAATGAATCCTTCATGTTATTGTCTTCATTTTGATTTCTTGAGCTGAAATGGAACAGATTGTCAAAGTCAAAGGACACATGTGCCAACTTTTTCATTTAAATGAATTATTCTTATGATGAATAGAGCTGTCTGCAAGGCCCACTTTTTGTGCATTGAGAAATGCAAACAGCAACAACAATGATGGCTCTTCTGTAAAAAGTATAACTCAGATAACAAGATGAAGGATTTTGCTAGTGTTCAAAATGTTATTGTTTCCAAAATGGTACTTCTTTCTCGGTTTTGAATCTTCTGCTCACTTTCACTTTTTTTGCTATTATCAAATAAAAAAACCCCAATACATAGAATGCAGAAATCAGAACAAATTAACAATCAATCTGGATCTGCTTCTGAGAAATGTCTTTTAGTTTCTTCCTGAGTTTCCTTGTGTAAGAAGCATTTTCTATTTTGATACCACAAGTACCAGCTCTACCTTCAGTCATTCACAATTCTTGGTTTTTCTGTGAGCTGAAAAAATCATTTCCCATATATACATATAATCCTGTAGATAGATAGGTATAGATACATATCAATGTATGTGGACTTCTCAACTCCTTTGCTGGTGTTTGATACTCTCCCTGCTGTGCCATCCACAAAAGGAAGGAGGGAGGGAGGCAGGCTTAGTGAGAAGAGTAGAGACTGCAGACTTCATTCAGGGAGAACGTGGCTTCCAGGCTGGTGTTCTCTTATCTTTGCCTGACGTACAGGTCTGTGACATCTTCCCACTTCTGTGATCTTGTTGTCAAGACTCAGCTGGTCAGCAGTGCCTCCTCTGGACTGGTGAGGTGGGAATGGAGCCCGAGGGAGCCTACAGTGGTACAAGTGGTACACTTCTCTCTGGCTGAGCACAGTTACCTTGAGACCTGCAGCATCTCTGGTGCTCAGCTCCCTTCCTGGGGAGTGAGTCTGCAGGACTCAGCACACTGGAGCCACACAGACCTGCAAGCCCCCTTAGAAGACACCTGGCAGCAGCACTGTCCTCTCTGTGAGCAGATCTGTCCCAGGAGGTGGAACAGATGTCTTCGGAAGCCTTTCAAGGAGAGGACAGTGTGGATCCCTTCAGCTGCACCTTTAACTGTCAGAATGTCAGAATTTTGTCGTGTGACAAAAACTCAGCTGCACAAACAGGAGCACGGAGAAACAAAGCAGGGGTGGAACCCCAAGAACACTCTGCTGTGCCATTTCTAGGCCCATCACAGGGCTCATTAACACATCATCTTCCCGAGCCCAGGAGAGTCCAGGGACACAAACACAAATGGGAACCCAAGGCAAGGACACAGAAGGGCCCCCCTGTTTTGGTCCTTCCCAGAGCTGTCTGTTGGAGGTTGGAATTTTCCCCATTAGAAGTGCCGGGGAGGAACTGAGAAACTGAGTGCTTGGAACAGGGCAGGGGGAGGAGAACTCTGGGGGGAAAGGGCAGAACCATGGCGAGACTACGAGGCAGGTAAAAGGCGAGCTTGGGGGCGGCCTCGCTCTCTTGCTGCCGGGGTGGCACCGGGTGAGGATCGGGACGGCTGTCGCTTGCTGCGGGGATAGTTCATCACCAGCCTGAGAGACGGACCGGCCTCTGCTCGTGCTCTCCGGGGAATCCTGCCTCTCCTCGCTGCCCTGCTTGGAGCCGGGTCGCCGCTATCCCGATCTCCCGCTGTTCTCCGGCGCTGCTCTGGGCTCTGCACGCCGGCCGGGACGCCCCGCCGGTTCCAACTGCTGCCGCGGAGTTTCTGGTGCATCTCGCCCACCGGCCTGGGATATTTTCTCTCCTGCCCATCCCTGCCGTTGCAGTCTGCTGCTCCTGAGAGTCCTGCTAGAAGCGCCGGGCCGGCTGCCCCGGGGTTTTCGCGGAGCGGCGTTTCTCCTCCATCTTCCCTCCTGCCTCAGCGCGCCAGCAGCGCCACGTGTTTGCCGAGCCCGCGCCGGAGCGCCCCCTGCAGCCACGTGGGGAGCACCGCACCTGCCCTGCACATCGGGAGCTGCCAGCGCCCCGGCCGGCTGTGACTGCAGCAAGGGAAAGCGCCGCAGCCGCAAGGCTCCCACTGCTGCTGGGTCTGTTTGGTGTTAACACCGCTGTTACTGTTGTGTGTTTGTCTATTTTAATATATATATATATATATTAGTAAAGAACTGCTATTCTTATCCCCACCTCGCTGCCTGAGAGCCTCTTAGTTCCACAGTTCTGATAATCCGGAGGGAGGGGGTTTTGCATTCTCCATTCCAAGGGAAGTCTTGCGGCCTTCCCTAGCAGACACTGTCTTGTAAACCAAGACACTGTCTCAGGAGAGACCCAGGGGCTTTGTCCAGGCATTAAATTTGTTATTGCCCAGGCATGAAACCCTTCAAGATGAATCCATTCCAGAGCACCTTTCAGACTGGTCACTGCCAAGGGGAAACAGGACATACTACAGCCTGCAGAACAGCATTTTGGGGAAAGTCTACCTATGGGATACATAGTGCAGGAAACACAGGAAAGGAAAGGGGGTGGATTTTAATGACTTAGGAGAAACAAGAGTGGGAAAATAGAGGAATAAGTTTATGGAAAAGGGTCAGTTAGGTGTAAACACTTTGCTGGGAAAAGTGTACTTGGAAAAACCTACTGTATCACAAGTATTTACATGCTGTTAAGTCAAAGGTTCAAAAAAAGGTTCCAAATAAGATAAAAGACTTTACAGTATACAACAAGTCTAATAAATTATAGAGGATAAGCTAAATGTACATTTTACACTAAAATGGGAGAGAGAGGACTCTCTTGGTCCTGTGAGTTACTGTATGTCTTAGGCAGCAAATGCTGTTTCTGGAATCCACTTCTTCCATTCACCACCTTGTGAAAATAGGTGTCTTTTCTTTGCAGAGTAACTAAGATGGTTAACTGGTTGCCTCTCTCAGCCACTTACCTTTTGATAAACATCACTTTATGGACTGAACTCTGTATTTTGCAAGGATAATGAAAACCAAAGCAACAACTTCTAGTGCCTTCACTAAATTCCCTCTGTGTTTCCAGAAGAGGCAGAAGTTCTGTACAGCCTACATGCAAGAGATCAAAAAAGCTCACTCTGCAGCATAAGAAAGCAAGAAATATGTCCTAAAGACTAAGCATAGCAAGGGCAGATTACAATACTTGAGCTCATCTAACAGGTTGCTGTTTTGTAAAGGGTGTTATTGGTTTAATCCATGTAGTGTAATTTTATCCCTAATGCAATGCATATGCAGCAGCAACAGAACTCACTAAATGTCCTCAGTCAAATCAAGGTATGCAAATTTAAAACAGAAATGCAAGTAAGGGTGAATGGCATTTCTTATAATTCATAGCTTGGCTTTATTGAACTTTGTTCTAATAATTAGAAGAGACTGGCCCTACCAGATAGAGCAGAGTTTTTAGGCTTAAGAAAGGCTGATTCTTCTTTTTTAATTTTAACATGATACTCCATTTCCTTTCAAGAAGAAAAATGTCTTGCTGTCCCTTTATGGGTTGCAAACCAAGCTCTGAAGTACATTTCAGGAGTTTTTCTCATTTTGCTCAATTTGCTCATTATTAAACCCATAAAGATAGATAGAAAAGCAAGAACAAAATGCTCATAGCACTTATTATTACAGTCTACTGCTATTTAATTTTAGACAGCACAAAGCTGCTCATTTTAGGAATGTTTACTGTGGATTTTGCAAGCTCTGTAGGCCCCAACCCCCNGAGTTTTATGGTAATACAAATACTACCCAAGAAGGTAAATATTATATTCTTGGGGGTAATCTGTATCTGGTGCTTCTTCTGTCATTATTCCCATTATATTGACCTCAGTATGATGTCACAAAGACATTACTTTTGCACTTCCAAGCACACATCTGGTAAACTTCTAAATAAATGCACTTTTTAAATCATACTGATTTGGAGAGCACCACAAACACCAGTAATACTACAGACAAACCACTTTCCTCATACAGCTGTCCTTCTCTCATCTCTTACACTCAGGACAAGAATGGCCTAGTTGCAGATGACTTACATTCTCTAGTTGAAGAATTTCAGGTTGGTAGAAGGTCCTCTGAAAGGGCCAGACTGCCAAACAGGAAACACTGTACTGAGGGATTCAGAAGGAATTTAAGCTACACATAACTTTTTAGGCACAGACTTCGAGATCCTTCAAGTTCCACCTCAGAAATCTTCATTTAGATAATGAAGACATTAAAAATAAGCAACATCTTTTTATTTATCAAAATTTACCATCCTGGATCTTAAACTTGTTTTATTGACAACAGTGTACACTAAACCTACATTCACTAGAAGTTCATCTTTTTCTCAGGAAATTCACTTTATGCCTTTTAGAGTCTATACATTTCTGTGTCTTGAATGGCTATGAATGAGTATGTTTAAGATAAAAACAAAAAAAAGTTTTGTTTCAGAACTAAAGACTGGGTTTAATTCCACTGTTATCTGAAAATGCACATACAGAACATGACAGACAACTTTAAAGCCTTCAACTTTTCATAAGCTTTTAGCTGACAAATTCATCTGGAAGCTATTTAAAATATATAAAAACACAAAGCACACTTTATAAGTAACTTGTGCAAACAAGGTGCAAATTAAAAAGAGAAAGGGAGCTGTAATATTGGAGTATTGTATAAACAATGTACATTTGGAATCCAGGTCTTAGAAATTAACAAATCACCTAACAGTTGTAAATCTTTGTTATAGCCTTTGTTACACATAGTAATAAAGATAGATATGTGTTTTTGTTGTTGTTCTAGAGAAAATTGAGTATATATTTCTGTGCATACAGCTGGAAATTCTAGTGAATTAATATAACTAAAATGAAAAAATGCTGTCTTTTAATCTTAAAATCAAATCATTATATCAATATATGAATAACAAATTGGAATGAGTCAATTTATTCAAATCCTGGAAAATTACAGGTTATGATGTTATCTGAGTTAGTATGACCCCTCTGAAACAGGTCAGAGCTTGACATCAACATGAGGCTGCAAATGCATAATTTTAGGCTATTGTTTTCCAAGCAACAGGTAGAACTAACTCTTACCCTGCCTAAATACTCCTTTTTGATATGGAATGTCTTGCAATCACTGTTACTTGATGTGGTAAACGAGTTTTATACACTGAGCAAGCACAGATTATGGCTGCATTAGTCTTTGTCAGAGTTAGTATGATGTTCAAAGCAGAACAAAAAAACCACCACGGTTCTGAAATACTCTGCCCCAAAGCAACAAGGAGGGATCCAGAGCTCCCTGCCACTGCAATTAGGAGGGATCACAAGCTGTTCTTTTGCACACCACATAGCATCACTTTTAGTTAGAATCTTCAGCTGTGGTTATCCTTTGGCCTTGGGCTTGGTACAGTGAGAATTTCTCACTTTTTTCTCCTTTTTAGATTGTCAGAACAGTAAAGACTTCCATTATGATGTAGATGCTGAAGGAAGACACATATTTTTGGTATTTATGAATACCTAATTTAACAGGTTGCCATTCTCCCCCCTTGAATACTTCCAGAGAATTCTTCAAAACAAAATATATGTTCAGGTGTTTGCTCTGGATCTTAAATCATATATGGATAGCCCAGTGATCACTTATTTCCACTGTTTATTCTGATTATCTCATTTCTATCAGTAAAAATTATTTCAATGATACTATGAGCAACGTCTGGAAAGGAGATGTCATCACAGGCACAGCATTAAAGTCATTATCTCATTCCTCCTTGTGATGCTCAGCCTGCCTAATTTTGTCTCTTTATGTTTTCACTGAAGAAACAACTAATATTTTCTCCACACACACACACAAAATTAACTTTCTTTACAGTTTCTTTACATTTCCATTACCCAAACAAATTTAAAAGTAATCATAACCTTTCTTGTTTATTTTGAGGAGGCAGAAGTATTTTTCGTTATTTGATCAAATAAAACCAGTTCTTGGGAATTTATCTCTCACTTGTGAATTTATATTCCTTATGTATCTGTTAAGTAATAAATTAAGAAGCAGTTTGCTGATTTAATTTTACCCAGAGAAAGCTCTGCTCCTGTATGTCAGCATTGTTATTGTAACACAACTTGAAAAGTAATATTCAAATATCCATTTGTTTAGAATATTTAGATTTTATTTTGCAAAACTGAGTCTGTGAAAATAAAAATGAGATATTTTTAGAAGATTTTTATTTAACTAGTTGCTATAGTTTTTCTATGCAATTTTTTGTACAAATAGCAGTTTAATTTCACAGTTTTAATATATATTTCTGAGTGTAAAATGTGCATTCTACCTCTGCCAAGACTTCAAGATTAGAGCATGAACTGTAGGAATTTTTCTTCATTCTAATTAGTCAGCATAAAACATATATTTTTATTTATGAAGAAAGATAGAGTTTCTGAGCTGAACCTTCTGCTACTGAGCTGATTAACATTTAGTCTTCTTTTCAAAGTAAGGTCATCCATGCTTCATTTTTCCCTTCTATATTTAGGAAGTAAAATCAAGCAACATCAAATACTATGGAATTATTTCTTTTCAAATAGGCTGAAGAATTCTCAATTAGCCCAACTTGTTAAATCAGTTTTAAATTTAGATTTAAAGATCAATCTTACGGAGCAGGCAAATTTTCGGGCATCTTTGCAAGTGCTGATATGAACCCTACAGAAATTGTGCTTCTGCTGCTACAGCTCAGCACATTCTGAAAGTTTTCTCAAGTTAAATAAGAGCAACTTTCATAAACTCAAGCCAAAAATAAGTAATCTCACTCTCAGATAAGATGTGTTTTCAGTATCAGATGGAATTTCCAAATGGAAACTCTTGCATCAGATGAAACCTCTCTTCCCTCTCACTGGTGTTTCCACATCACTCAGATAAGCACTGGTGCAGGAAGTGAAAGAAGGAGCAAGACTTTCATTTCTCCTGTAGATCGTGTGGAAAGTCTTTTGCAGTCTGATCTGAAACTGTTGACTTCTCCCTTTTACTGTGTTTTTTCTTTTCGTGGAGGAGAATCAAACGGCACAGAAGTGAAATGAGGAGAAGTCTGTCGATGGGAAAGTACACATGGAGATTTTAATCCAGCTGGGGTAGATCAGCCCTTTTTCCAGGAAATCTCACAGAGCTCTGGGAATATACCAAGGCTGAAGGACTGCTCTGTTTTGAATAAAAATGTAGAGAGAAGTAAGCTAACAAAGGGGCACGCCTGCTAAAGTTAAAATAACTGCCTTAGTAATAATTAATGGTGCAGTAGACAGTACACCCCTAATGAAGTATCCACTAACAGACTCATAAAAGACTTCCTTTTTCATCTCAGTCTACACATAAGGGGATTCTATACCCTTGATGATGAAAGGAAGATAAAGCTTAGAGGGAAAAAATAATGTGATTAATTATCTGAGAACATGTCAACATATAAGACAAAATAAAAATATGTCGCCGATTTATAAGTAAATAAAAATCCTGTGAGGACTATATATGCATTTCACTAGGTTTTATGTATATATATTTAATATATACACATTTATCTTCAAAAGATTAGTGCTATATATGTTTCTATTTATCTGTGTATGTGTATGTTCTAAACCTTTGAAACACAGTATGTGCAAGTGCACATTCACAGTCAGTAAAGCAAGAAACTAATTCCAAGTCAGTTGAGAATTAGCAGAATGTAGAACCTCTGGTGTAAAAGTAGAAATATATTGAAAAAATGCTCTGTGTTGTAGAGAGCATTGAAACAGACTGGCATCAGCAGGAAGTCAACAGCTGCCTAGTATGTCATATTCCTGAGGTTAAAGAACATAAAATATCTTCTTTATGTGCTGTCAGGGAATCCTGTGAGTCCCTTGTAGATGGGCAGCAGACCTCAGATACATAGTCAAGAGTCACAGATAAAACAAATTCAGAAACAGAAGGCCACCAAAGCACACAGACCCCACTTAGTCCCATCATTACTTGCCATTGCAAACACAGAGAAATTAAAGTCTGCCCTTACAGAGAATGGTCATCTTACAGTTCCCCAGAACTTCACCTTTTTCCTTGGGATGTCAATGCTCCAGAGACCTGCCAAGTTAGATTTTATCCTAGTCCAGCTTAACTCTTTTGGGAGCTATCCATTCTCTCTGTAACCAAAGCCAAGCTCTGAGGCAACCACGCCTGGGGGATTGTAGAATATCAGCATTCCAGTCTAGAAAGCCATTCCTCCTTATCACATTCCATCTTTTAAATTGTCTTATTTCTAGGTTTTGAGGGCCTTTAAATTTGGAGAAAGGGAACAGTCTTACTTACAAAGTTAACATCTTTGGTTCAGGTCCCTGTACAAGTATTTGTTACAGTCCTAAATTCAGGTATGTGCAACCAAAAGCTGAGCTGACAAAGTATGACTATGATCTCTGGTCACTGAAAACAGAAGGATTTTTGGAGTGAGAAGTTAATGCTACTGGGTCTAAGTTTTCATTTGTACTATCTGTTTTTTGAACATATTTGTTGCCTATCCATGTGTGAATAAAATGCAGGAGTTTGTGAAGAAGTAAGGGTTATGTGTAATTTGGTAAAGGTTTATGCAAATTTTTTCCTTTTTCTTTTGACACAAGGTGAGCCCAAGGTGATGACGACCTCTTTCTGTTTTGCTGCAGATGTGTTGAAAGGCCTTGGAGACTTCAGAGATAGTGTTTAGAAAGGTTTTTAGCCCTGTGGGAGTGAATGTATTTCCTTTCTCACATGCACCGTTTGCAGTGCTGTCATTCACCTGAATAAAAGGCCTCTCCCATCCACCTGTTTTGGCTTATGCATGCACAAAATCCACACTAAGTCTGAAGGGAAGTGAAGAGCTTCATCCTGTTATTGTGTGACACAACCCCTGCTGTGTTTTTTACCATCCTTGGCCTCTTAGAAACTCCATTTCTTCTGACATTATAATCAAACATGTTCAGTCCTAGACAACAGCACACATTTGTCACTGATGCCAAATAGCCACTTTTCCTTTGGATTGCCTAGCAGTGAGATGTAGGAGCTCTTTTCTTCCCAAACAGCTTGTTCCCTTCAACCATACTTCACCTTGTTTCTTGGATCCCATTTTTCATTAGAATTCCTCAGCAGAAGTCAAATGATCTCAAGACAAATCTGTGAAAATCAGCTGAAGTGATAAGGTAGGAGCAAACATCAAGATACCTGATGCTCCAACACAGCAGCTTCATCTGAGTACTCAGCTGAAAAAGCAATATACTTGGTTGCAAAGCTGAACTAGTTATAAACTAGCAAAAGAGAGCTATGATTTCTTTATATTTCAGGCACAACAGGTATTTTAAAATATCATAATCTGCTAGAAATTACTGTTCAAGACTTACTTATGTTACTATTACTTCTTTATTGTTGTAGCTGTTGAGTAAAATTGAAGAATTATATAGATTTTTAATATACTCCTTAGTAAAGAAAAAAAAAGCCCAGAACACTCTCATTCACCCCTCTAAACCACAGGTCCTTGCCAGTAAGTTTTATTTAAAGAAAAAACAGACATACGAAAACTAAGATAGGTTAACACAGAAAGAAAAATAAAGCTAAGGAGATAGATTTTTAAGGGAAATAATCACAAGGATTTTACACAACCAATTATGAAATAAAAAAAAAGATACACAGTCACAGACTCTTGCATGATATCACCTACATATTTAACTAAACAACAGTCAGTTGTAGCTTTTTTAACCAGATCATCAGTTAAACAAAAAGCTTATCAACAAGAAAATAATTTTCTCTAAATATTGGCAGAATATTTTTTTTCCATTCATGTCATTATCTGGATAAGAATTGTAGCTAGACAAAGACATGTCATTTTTAGAAGAATATGGTGTTTCACTTTGTTTCTTGCAACTCACACTAATATCTAAATACAGTCTTGTTTACAATTATCCCAAAGAAGCAGAGTTATTTGTTCTGACAAAAAGGGAATCTAAATCCAAACTGTTTATTTTGTAAATACTATTTTCGTTAAACTTAGGGTAAAAAACCAACTCCACTAGGTGAATTTTCCATTTCTTTACTTTTGGGTGAACTAGAGAGAGAAGGAAGTGGCTCTGGGGGTGGGAAGGAGGCAGAGCATGAAGGAGAAGTGGCTGGATACAGAGGGTATGAGAGTGAGCAACAGACTGAGAGAAGAGTGAAAGAAAGAGGGAGAGATGGAGACATAAAAGAAAGAATGGGGGTGGGTAGGGACAAAATGTGCATGAGCAAGGAGCAATAACTTTCAATTTATTAGTAAAACTGAGGAGGATTTATGATATCTAATGAAATATAAAAAAAAACTTCTGAAGGAAATGAAACATTTTCCTGCCATGCATTTTCTTATTTTCGACTTGGATTTCATCTTCATTCTGAAAACCTCCCTCAAACCCAAAACTTTTCCCCCTTTTGACATCACTTTCAACCAGCTGCTTTCCCAAACATTATATTAGCTCCAAAGTGTGGTCAGAGAATAACAGATTTGTACTTACAGTACTGCAGAGCTGTGACATCCGATGACTTCCAGAAATGCATTTCTGCCAGCAAGCAGCTCAGTGGGTCTCACTGGGACAGGTACAGAGTTTAATCTCCCCTCCACAGCTCCTGCTATGGAACTGCATAAATATTTGGGTGCTGCTGTTCCAGGATTTTTTTATTTGTAGCAGTTGACTGACAGGTCTCTCTAGGCCACTTCAGCTCAGCTCAGCAGAGCTCAAAGATTACTAAAATATTGCTGAGTGGCTGCTCCATGAATCTACAACTTTGTAGTTTGTCACTTTTAGCACACAAACTAAAGGTACTAGAGCTGCAGCTGTTCCATTAAATTACATATGTTAGAAATTTACTGCCTTCTGCAGTAAAATCTGCAAAAACATGCAAAACATCGTGCATGTTTTATAGGAAAATTGATGAAACACCTCTGTGGAAAAGCTGAATAGCTTTGTAGAAAAAAGATGTTATATACTGATATAAGATAATGAGTTAAGAAAATGGTGATGTGAATGTTTTCTACTTTTCAAGGACAAAGCTTCTAGAAATACAAACAAAAAAATTATTTTAGATGAGAGAGCCCTTACATAACTTTTTTCCCTTTTTTAAAGACATTCAGAATAAAAAAGTTACAATTATTAAATTTAAATACTCAGAAAAAAAGAAGGATGTCAACATGGCATATTGCAGTTCTTTAAAATGAATGTTTATTTTAAGCAGAGCTTGAGTAAGGAGCTTTCCACTGGACTTGAGACATTTAAACATATTAGTCAATTGGTTTTTCAATTTGCCTGCTGTAAAATATGAAAATTTTTTTCTGTTTAACCTAAAATATGCCTAAATAGACAGAATGTATGTCTAGAACCCTAAAGCAGGTTATTTCTACTGCCCCAGGAATGACTTAGTACAACAAGAGGAAGTGTGTAACATTCAACTACCTGTAGATATTTTACTCTAAATATTTCTACAATGAACACTTCCATATCATCAAGTGATTCACATATCTATTGACAAGATTACAACTCTCCTAGAAGGTGGGCAGAAATGCAAGGCTTTCATTTAAATGTCTAAAAATCAAAATATTCTCCACCCAAAACCAACTAGTTGCACCTACCTTCCGACAGAAGGAAACAGTTCAGATCTACCACTGCTTCACAAACACAACACACACAGCTTAAGCAGCTCTGGGGAGGCTTTGTTCTGCAGCTGAGCACATACTGGGACAATGTGTTAATGACAGCTTAAAATATTCAGAGAGGCCATTTTTGGTATCTATCTGAATAGATAGATACTCAAAAATAAGAGGGGTAAAGGTCTAGGGCAAATGAGGGCTTAAAGGTCCTCCTTCAGGATGAAGCATATGAGTTTTAGACATTTCAGCACATACATTACAGAGTTACTTAGGTTCTCAAGACTTTGCCTAGAATCATATCACTTTCTCACTATAAAAGGTCTCCCTTCTCCAAAGTGGCATTTTTCTGCTGAAGAAATACAGAGTTGGTGGTTCCTTCTGGGTCCTGTGCTGTGACAGTATTCTTGTTTCTCTCCCCTATCATTGTTAAAAATAATGCCACCATCCCTTGAGCACATTTTTTCCAAATACCAGCTGCCTTTACACAGAGGTGATATATTTTGTACTGATTGTGTGTCACAGGTCTCTTCACAAGATAATGCAATTCCTTGTCAGCAATGGGATCTTACTCAGCATATGTCAATTTTATCTGATCACAGACATAATATAAGTGAGTGTACAGACTTTTTGGAGAATCTTTTATTCATCTGCAGTTGCTTTGTACTGAAACTTTCATCAGACTTCTTCTGTGAAACATCTCCTGAGGATGTGAACATAGGAAAGTTTGTCTTGCCCATATTTTGAACTAAATAGAAGGAGTCTGCAGAAAATCAAAATATGTTTTGTGAGAAACGATGCTCACTTTTAAAAAGTGTCAAAGGATTATTAAAAACCTTAACAAAGTACAACAAAGGACTGAATAAGGAAAAAGGAAAGTGTGCTCTGGGAGCGTGTGACCTGGCAGCCACGAGCTCATTTACAAAAATCTCTGCTCCACCTTTTATACCCCTGGGGGGTTGCATCAGGGAACCCTGGCCCCTCCCAGAGTCTGCCAGTCAACTCTTCTTTGCCATCCAGGATGGGAAAGGGGACTATGGGGAGAGCTGAGGATGTCCAGACAACAAATCACAATAGCCACACATCAATAAACCTTCTCAGGTTTACACATATACACACAATATTCGTCCCTTAATTGCGAGAGCCAATCATCACATTACTCATCTTTAACATGTTTAGTTCTGTTAGCATGTCAATACTAAGTTAATGGATTCTCCTAAGAGGCAGAAGGTATTAGGGTAGCAATGGATTTAAGCTAATGCAATAAAATACGTTTAGGCTCCAATTTGACTTGGATTCTGGGCTGAATCCACACAGAAAGTGGGCTGCAATTATGTCATTCCTCAAGTGTCCTGTATTTCCAAGCTGTGTATTAGGGCAGTTCATTCTTGTGAATCTTTTCCACATTACAGATTTAATCCCCTTTGTGCTGGAAGCTTTTAAGCACTGTAGAAGATCTTGTACAATGTCAGTGCAGGGTACATCGTGGAAGTGAGACCTACCCACCATCAGTATTTCATGGCATACAGGATCTGCTTAGAAAGTACCTAGGGGAGTGAGACTGATTTTCTATCACATTTATTTCCTATCAGACTGCCACAGAAATACAAATCTTCCCCAAGAATAACAGCTTCTTTTCAGCTCAAAGCTCTTGTCTGTATTCTGGTAATATAAATAGCTTCAGCACATCATCTCCTGTTCTTCAAGTCACTGTGCAAAGTCTGTGGGTGCTCCCACACAGATCCTGCCTGTGCTGGCAAGGGTGGGAGCAGTGCTGAAGGCTTACCTGGTTCTTTTGCAAACAGTGATCTCCCAAAGTTAATTCTATCTTCATAATGCCTTTTCTCCAGACTCAGCTATCTAAGGCATCCCTTAATCAGCTCACACGTTCATACAGCACTCCAAGCAGAAACTTTTAACCTCTTTAAAATAAGGAAGCAATGGACTCATTTCTGTAAACCAAAAAGTATAAAAAATTTAAGGCAATGTCTTTCGGGCTTTTAGACCCTGCTTTAGTTTTTTCTTTCTTCTGTATTCAGGAGGGTACTTCCTCCAGAAAGGTTTTGTTTTCCCACCTACCACAATTATTAATTTCTAGTGTATGTCAGACTACTTAACCAGCCTCACTGCTAAAATGGCATCAACTCCTTTCCTGCTGACATTTGTCAGTCCTCAGTTCTGGCCACTGGATCCTTTCAAAAACTTTCTTGGTACCTTTAACTGCTGGCACTTTTCCCATGCATATGTATATATGAGATGTTACCACTTCTTGATTATTTCTGCATCCTGCTGGCTTTTCTTATTGGTAGAAAGCACAAGTGCTTGCTGTTTAACCTATACAGCATCAGAACCCAATCTAACTATCAGCTGTCTCCAAATCCTAATTTCTGGCTTGCTGCAGGAAAGCCTTTAAAGAGGAGAGTCTGATAGCAATTAGCAGTGACCCAGAGGTGTCTGCTCAAGAACTCAGTTTTCATTCCAGAGGTTGATTAAGCCTAAATGGTATAATTTACCAAAAAAAACCAAAAACAAAAACAAAACAAAACAAAACAAAGTAATGTCTGACAGCATATGACAATGTATGAAATATATTAAATGAATAATCCATGTACTTTGTCAGTGCTAGCCAGAGAATAAGAAAAGAAGTGTTTTTCTCACTCTTTCATTTCAATAGATCTATTTAACATTATGAGTTCTAACTGGCATAAGCTTTCAAGGATCAGTAAACTGAAGGTTAAATGTTTATAAATGCTATAAAATACATGTCTACAAAACTTCTGCAGTGACGAATCTCATTCCAGTTTAAGATTCAAACAGCCCGGGTGGCTCCAATAATGTTTATGGCTTTTTTTGTGCTGCTTCTCTGAAACAAACTCACCCAGATGGTCTTTAAAAAGCCACTCCTCTCTCACTTTCCTTTGCCCCCCAAAATCTACTCAGACCAAAACTTACCACCAGCAGTTGTATTGTCTTACAGATGAGAGGCAGCTCAAGCAATAGCAATAGCACCTGTCCCAGGTGCTGCAGGGGGACATGGGCACAGCTGAGTGCTCTTCACTCACATGGCAAGAGCAGCAGGATCACACCATTATCATCAGCTCTCTAAACTTTGTCTTCCCCCTCTTGCTATCTTTATGGCCCTTGTAATTTGTCCATCACCACATTACTACTCATCACTCTCCTGGACTAAGTTTCCCTTCATGTAGTTCTTTCTACCAGTGGTTTCAGTCATTATTCCAGAATTCCTTTTCTAAGGAAACAAAAGCTTTATTCTTCTATTAAAACTGTTGTTAAAATATACAGCTACTCGTGTCCCATGTCAAACATCACTGCTTGGTCACCATTCTGAGAAAGTAAGCTGGTCTCATGCACAGACAAAAAGTAAACACACTTACCCAAAGAGGTTTTTGCTTTGTTATCTGTATAATACTCACCTATTTTCCATCTGGACTCCTTTTCACTTTAAATTGTGTTTCCGTCATAAGAGAAGGAAAAAGAAAAAGCATTCAAAAGAGTTATTTGTCAGCTGCATCATCAGCCACAGCAGTGACATCAACCATAGGCAAGGGAAAAATCCTTTGTTCTGATATATACCCACCTTATTAATGAGCTTGGTCTGAAGTCACATGTATTATGGATCATTCCTAATTTCTAAGTTATTTGACATTCAAAAGTAAGAGCTTTTGCCTTTGTCAAATTAGAAGCTTGCTTAAAAATCTTAATGATCAACTTTATTGCATCAAGTGCTTTAAGCTAATTTGGGTGGTCAGAAATATTATTATACTTCATATATTAAGTAAATACCTATCTGCATGTTTTATTTGCTCTGTTCTGTAAAATATTTACTATTTTGTCAGGGCAGGTCAAGAAAAATTGGCTTAAATTGGAACCTGTATTAAACTGGAACCTTCAACAGCCAAGCAGAACAATTCCACTGCAAGTCAGGGACTGTTTCCAGACATTCCTGCTATGCTGTGCTCAGCCAGAGGGCAATGTGAAGTGTGTGAAGTCCAAAGACTGCAATAAATACAGCTGAGCAATTTTTTGTAGGTCGTCTACTAGTTCTGTATAAATACAGCTGAGTCTTTTTTTTTGGTAGATCTTCTTTTAGTTCTTTCACATTGCCTTCCTGTTTGATCTTCCTTTTCAGGATTTTGGCCAGCAAATAGAAAACTGTGTCTGCACTATAACTAATGATGCATTTCTTCCAGTTATTGACTTCTTGACCCCAGGTTACACAGTTGTTATGTTTCTATGCTCCTCTGCCCAGTGAGGTGGATATGTGACCTGGTGAGGATGGAATGATTGCCTCGTGACAGAAGGTTGGCTGAACACAGGTGTTTTCCCAGTTTACAAGGTTTCTGCCAAAGGTTTTCTTAAGGTTGGTAGGTATACACAGGATGTAGGTCTTCTTGTTCTATAACAATTACCAAAGAAGCCATCAAAAAAAACCCCCTTCATTAAAACAGTACTGTATTTTCTTTAAAACAGCCAAAAAACCCAAAACAACCCACATGATGAAATAAGAGCACCATCTTCAAACTTTCCATTATAAATTGTAATTAACTATTCCTGTTGTTATAGCAGATTAGGTCCTCTGCTTAGTGACTCCCTTTAGATGTGCACTATATGAGAACAGAAGGATGTTTGCACTCAGTCACTTCTTCTGTGACTTTCTTTCTTTTCTAAAAGACACTGGTAGTGTAAAGATGGAGGGTGGAGAAGCAGTGATGCAGCTGCCATGAGAGAAGCTGAGATTAGCTCAGAACATAACTGTAAAATCAGGCTTTACACATTGACTTGCTCGAGCCTTTACAGCACTGAACACTGCTTGCTTGGAGAGCAAGTGGACAGCCCTGGAGAGGAATGGGTGAATGCCATGCAGCTGGAGATTCAGGAGAGATATTTGAAAGCATCTGTTTTTATTCTGTTTCTTAGTTTTATTTTTCTTGCTATTTTCGTACTTTTATAATGTCATTAACCTTCACTTTGATTCTTGCTTTTCTGCAGTCAGAGGATTTTATGGCCAAAGAACATGTGAATGGGCTGCTCAGACACTGTTCTTGAACATATAAGACCTGAAGTATTTTCTTGTTAGTGCAGCATGAAAGTGGCTGGAAAAAAGGATTTGAATGCCTCAGAACAGCTGTTGAGTCATGAAGGTAAGCCTGAGAAATGTGATAGTGAATGGAGGCAGATAAGTTGCCTAATTAGTTGATTTAATAGCAGCTGTCAATCTCTGAAAGGAAAAGAAGCTATTGAGAATAATATTCATGAGGTAATAAGGAAGCAAAAGTCCTAGGAATACTATCTGAACAGCACAGCTAATTCATCAAAAAGTTTTTTTGGGAAGGTACTTTTTGAGAAAACATGCTTGCACTTGACTGTCTGCTGCCATCCAGGGAAGTAGCCCATTTCATCACTTCTGTGTTAGCAAAACACCTTGTGAGCATGAATCCACTTCATCAGGATTTCAGAAGTTGACTGACTGCTTACTAATTTGAGGCAAGAAGACCTACTATGTCTTTAAAATATTTTTGGAGATACAGATCACATAAGGATGGTGACTATTTGGAAGGGTTTATTTCATGTACAGAATGTATTTTCAGGCAGCCTTGGCTAACTGTCTGTGCCCATTCTGACACTGGAACTAACAACTTTTCCTGCTTTACATAGGTCTGGGTCTTCATTCCTTGATAGCATCCTTGTGGGTCAACAGGGGGTTTTTTGGCAGGGGCATTCCAGGAATGCCTTTTATTGTCCCTCAGATGGAGACTGTGCTTAAAGCCAGGAGTTGAATTTTTACTTCAGTATACTCATGGTTGTTCACTGTATGTTCACACATCAACGTAACTGTCACAGTATGTTGTCAATGAGTGGTTTGGGTTGCTTAAAGAATCACCATCAAACATATTAGCAAAAGCAGATTTGGTGTGAATAGGAAGAAAACAACAGAGTTGGATGGCAAGGCTCACTCTTTTGCTTACTACATGGATGAAACATACAGAGGAAAATCAAGTCAGAAGCACCAAAAGAAGAACCACTGCCTGAGATATCTGTGTTGGCTTCTGATTTAGCAGCTGTTTGCTCTAAAACAATAAAAGAGCACTGAGACTCAAGTCTCCTTTGTAGAGAGGATCCTTCTTGTTCCTTTTGTGGTCATTTTATGTTTCTCATTGCACTTCCCTTGAAATACATTTTAGTTTCCAGGAGAGAAGTATTCTTTATCTTTGGGACCACAGCCTCCCTAAGGGGCAAAAGAACAAAGTGAAGCACAGAAGTTCCATCTCAGTATGAGGAAAAGCTTTGAGGCTGACAGAGCATTGGAATGGGCTGCACAGAGAGGTTGCAGAGGATCCATCTCTGGAGATATTCCAAAGTCTCCTGGTCACTGGGTGAACCTGTTCTGGCAATGGGGCTGGACTAAAGGATCTCCAGAGGTCTCTTCCAACCAGGTACTCAGTGCTACTCTGCTGACTAGCTACATGTGCAGCTGGCTAGCTCTGTTACCACCTGAGTGCCATAAAGGGACAACTTAACCAGAAGTGGAAATTTCCTGCTTTTGGCATTACTCCTTTTGAGAGTACTCCTTTGAGCAGCAGTCTTTCACCTTGTCAGTCAGGTTTCTTAAGGCAGCACTCGGATATCACAAAAAATCTTTAAAGTTTTGCAGTAAAAAAGGGTGGAAACATCTCATTGATTTGTGCATTTATTTGGGGATATAAGGAACAAGCCGGAGATAATACAGAACACAGAAAGGAGAGGTTCATGAGGCCACTTGCAAAAGTGGCAAGAGAAAGTGCCAGTGTGAGCAGGTCTTCATTACAGTGCAGTCATTTTTCATTAATGCAATTACTTATTATCAATTATATGCTTATACTTTTGCTGCAGTAAGCAATCAAAAGACAGCGCTTGTTCAATAAAAATGGATATCAATTTAAAATAATCTAATTAATATTAGAGCCACAAGCCGAATTCAGCAAAATTTGGCCTCTTTTATGCCTATGTAATGAAAAAGAAGAGTCACAGAATTTTCAAAGATGCATAAGCTCCAACAGTGTGTGAAGACTGAAACTGCAATTACAGCATAATAGAAAAAGCTGAGGATATTTTCTAGTATCTATAACCAGAATGGAGGTGTGTATTTCCTTTTGAAACATGTCTGGCAAAGGTTTAGAAATCTATTCTTGTTTGAATCTATTATTGATAGTGATGGATTTAATAGGCTTTAATATATGGTACTTGAAGTATTTGTGATTTCTACATTCCTTCATACAATCACTGAGCACAATTTTTTCCATTTTATTTAAAAATCTTAAGTGCATACAGAGTTTAAATCTAGATCTCACTGAGTCAGTTTTGCCCTCTTGTGAATTGCTTCAAACATTTTATAATAGATTCTATTAACGGGGCATTTGGGCCAGGACCTCTCCTGCCTGGCTGATATCCAGTGCCTGGAGGCCCAGAGTGTCTGCCCAGGCTGGGGGCAGTGTTTTTCCATTTTCAAGCACATGCAGAGGTGAAGCTGAGCACACGTCCTTGTGACACGCAGAGGACACCGGCATGGCCGGTCACTCGCACTGGCACTGGAGCCCAGGCCTCCCTGCTCTTCCTCCTGGCCTGGCAGGCAGAAGGTCCCTGGTGCCACACTCTGGGAACACTCTCCAGGTTCATGAGCATACCCATGTTCATGGAGCCCCCTCTTCCTGCCTGGCGCCCCTGCCCCCATCCCAGACCCCTTGTCACACCCACGTGTCCTCAGCCTGCTGGCTGGTCCAGGTGGGAATTTGCTGGTGATGGCCACGTGCACCCCGTCTACACCAGATCTGGGGAGAACACAGACACTTCATCCCAGCAGCTGGCACCCCACAGATAGACTGTGAGCTGTGGTTCTACTGCAGCAACCAGCGCTGAGCCCCTCATTGGCCTCACTCATGCAGAGCCTGCCCAGCAGCTGGTTTTGGGAACACCCAGCGTTCCCTTCCCCTGACAGGAGGTTACTGAGCACTACTTGCTACAGTGCTGGCACTGAATCACAGAATCATGAAGGCTGGAAAAGACCTCTAAAATCATTGAGTACAACTGTTAACCCGGCACTGCCAAATCCAACACTACACCACGTGCCTCAGGTCTGACTCCACCATTTCCCTGGGCAGGCTGTTTGAATGCCTCCTTCACCCTTCCAGTGAAGAAATTTTCCCTAATATCCAGTGCAACACCCCCAGCATAAAGCCCTTCATTCCAGCAGTTGTAGAGAGTGACTGAGACCCCCACCACTTGCTCTAGCAGCTAACACCACAGGCCAGGGCCACCCACATCCCTCACCAGCACTCCAGCAGCTGGCACCCAAACCTGTTGCAACAGTCCCCCACTGTCTGGCACTGAGACCTTCCAGCATGGGACAGACATTGAGATTACCCAGAGAAGGAGGTAAGAGAAGATTTAATGGACTTAAGATAGACTGGGGCAACCAGCCTTAGGAATCTGCCAGACAAGCATACTGAACTGCCACGGTTTACAAGCGACCGGCCCCTTTTCAGTCTATTCCTCTTCTGTTCCTCCCCTGCACACTGCCCCATTTGCAAAGACCCATCAACTCCCCTCCAACATCCTGGACCCCCAGGATTGCATCCTTATCAGCTGCAAAGTACCATCTGCCCACAGTTTCTTGATAGCTGTTCAGTGTGGCTGATGAGGTTGGCTTCTTCTCGTCTCCATTATGATTTGCCTGTCAAGTTTGTGTCTCCACATACTTTGCTTCCCCCTTCTCCTTAGTATCCCATTTAACAAAGTCCTTGATCAGAAAATCATACTGGAATAAAAAATCGTACACTCAACTCTTACCATTTTGTGTGATTCATCAGTTTTGGTTCTCATCTCTGCCTCCCTTGTTATTGGTCGGACAAGTTTGTGTCTCTCTGTTCCTTTTTATGGCTTCCTCCTTTTCTTAATATCCCCTTTTGTGTTGAGAAAGTCCCTGATTAGACATCTTAAAGGAGCAGACATTCTTCTTCCACAGATTGTTACAATTAGCACAAGATTGATTAAATTACCACAACTGTGTTACAAAGCAATATGGAACAGAATATAGCAGAAAACATGAAAGGAAGTTTTTATTTTTCAGTTATACAAATAAAAAACAATCCCCATAGCTGTACTTGAAATAAGACTAACAGTGTCAAACATGACAATTCTGAGAGAATATGTATCAATACTTTAAACCACAGAAATTGTATAACACACACTCAGTAGCAATAGTACGCTCCTTTATCTACATTTATAACAATTGTGCTTTTCCCTACACAAAGTTACAGTGCTCTTAAAAATAAATAATATGCAATTTCAGAATTCTATCCTGAAATATGCTAATCTAGATCCCCATCTAAATCCTGGACACGTCTCTCCCAGGAAAGTCACCGCAAAGAGTGTTTAGCACTTTGCTAGATCAACCACCAAAAAAGGTACCGAACCTGCACCTGTTTTTCTTCAAACTGCAATTAGAGAAAAAGCATTGACCTCAAGCACATGTTGCTTATATTGTTTAACAAAAGAATAATACAGTTGTTATTACGTGTCAGACTCAGATTTGAAAGGTCCAGCAGATCTTATATCTGGAGAGTGGCTCAGAGCTGTGGAAGAGAACTGTCCCAAAGCTGGAAAGTTAACAATCAAACATTTATCTATTATTTGTATGAGATATGAAAGACTGTCACAGAAACATTAACATAAATCTTAATAAGCAATTTACAATCAATTTATCTGAATGAAATCAAGTTGTTTAATGCAAAGCTGCCATAAGCTTTGGAAAAATATACACGTTCTGCTGTCTTGATTTAGTTTCCAGTTCTTGTTTTTAATGTATATTTAGGAACTACAGCAAACAATTGATATAGCTGATGAGAACATAAATTTGAGGAACACTCTGAACACAACTGATTGACATTTCAGTTGTTCCTCACCAGGGCAGATAGCATTACAACATTAGGGATCTTTCCTTTTATCCTACTGCTTTGTATTAGTTGTTGATAGTGTTGGATTATAAAACTGGTAATTATAATATAAATTTATTATCTGCTCTGTGCTGTGGGCAGCAGAGGTGTGAATTAAGATAAACAACAGAAATCACCCAAGGCAGCTATGAAGGCTTAAGCTGTTGACTGCTAACCAGTGAAGGAACACAAAGTGAAATCTGTTCCACCTCAAAGTCTCTAAACAGCAGATAAGACAATGCAATGTGCTGGGTCACCTTTAGGGAAAAAGTCACACAGTGGAAGTAATCTGTTTTTCCATTTAGGTCCTGGGGTGCCTTAACAGAAATGCTCCAGGAGCCCCAGGGGGTATGAGGGAAAGATAAGAAGGGTGTCTGCAATGAGTCCAGTGCTGCAGCTTCCCAGCTGTAGAGTGCAAACAGGGAAAATCCTGGGCATGTCTCACCTCAGGTCGCCTCAGACCAAGCAGTAACTGGTGGTTACAAACCACCTCAAAACAATTTGTAGCATAACAAACCACACACCAGGGAGCCTCCCGGAATCTGTGGGCTCCACATGGACACAGGTCTTACACAAGAGCAATAGTGTAAAATGACCCGTAGTCCTTGTGAAACCCTACACAGTCAAAGACTACAACTGCTCAGAGAATAGTTTGAGACCCACCCCTCACTACCTCACACCTCAGCTGAGGATAAAGTGAGGCAGGTGAGAGAAGAGGTGCACTGGTGTGGAGTCCCATGGTTTTGGTAGGGAGGCACACCTAGGTGCTGGTTTGAGGGGTGAGTGCTGTGAGAAGGATGAGTGTGGATGACAGAGGAGTGCCCTGAGCCCATGGAGAGCAGTGCTGAAGGTAGAAAGCCTGCAGAGGATGAGGTTAAGGCCCAGTTTTGAGGAGGTATGGGAAAACTCTGTTGTCTTTGAAGCAGGTGCTACTGTCATGCCTTGTGCCAAAACACGTCAGAGAAATTTAGTGATAGAAAAAATCTGGACTCCATGGCTTATGCACTGAAGTTAACTTCACTTGCAGAAAATCAAACGTGAAGCATGCAAAACTAAGGCTTAGGCCAAGGTTTAATTTGTCTGCTGACTTTTAAAGGCAAATTCTCTCACCTATCTTTCTATTTACACAGTATTCTTTTCTTTTATTCGTTTGCACAAATATTTTTTTTACTGCCAAGGAACAGGAGAGTCCCCATTGACTTTGCTGTCAGATACATAATCAATTGGCATATTCAAACCTTCCAAAGGTGAACAAAATCAACTGTCATTTAATATTTCAGACTACTTGAGCATGAGGTTTGTCAATGGCCCGGCTCTAGAGAGAAGGAAAGACATTCCCAGAAGATAAAGCTGAGCAGATGTTTCTCTGAACTTCTGAGAGACTGGCAGTCTGTGAATTCTTTATTTCAACAGCAATTTTGTCAATGTATATGAAATATGCTTTAGAAGATCAACAGTAGCAAAACCATAACAGCAAGAACAGGAATTTGCTCACCCTTCATCGAAGAATTAACCTTGTACTGAAGGCGTATACAGTGAGCAAACAGCACCCTCTGGTTTATCAACAACAAATCAAACACATTCCAGTCTGCGTGGCTGTTTAGTTCCTCATGGTGCCTTGGCTTCAGTGAGTTTCCTGTTAGGACTGCTTACTGCACATTAGCATGTGGCCCAAGTAAACTGTCCTAGGTATGAGACTCTGGTGAATAAGGAAAGATGTTACTGTGTCTTACTCACAACAGAACTGACTTTCTGCTTCCTGTAATATTTGGCTGCAAGGCACTGATTTAGCTACCAAATTTGCATAATCCCGGATCTCCAATCATGCAGTCATGAAATACATGAACTTAAGAGGAGAAAATGGGTCATAAAAAGCATTTTCAGCTAGTAAATGTCCGTGGAAGTGGTAGAACATATGAAATTGCTCAAACTAATTAAAAATTCAGTAGATACAATGAATATCATATTTGGAGACCAGGACCTAATGTAGCTCTGAAAGTATAACATGAAAGTACCCATACATTATACCTGCATGCCTACTCCTCAGCCAAGCATAACATGAAAGATGTGAAACCATGATGTTACCCATTTATGTGCTCCTTTAGCACTAAAATATATCACAGGATGACAAGTTTTGTTTCTTAATGTACACTGTACTGACACTCCACCCTCTCCTATGCTCCTGTAATTTCTTGTTCTCTTTTTTTGGAAAGAAGGAAGTGAAAGAACTCTTGGTTTTTTGAATAAACAAGACTGATGATCAAAAAAACAACTGTGAGATAATGCAGCTCTGTGTTATTTCCGTCAGTTACACATCAGAACATCTAGATGATACAAGAGGTATATTAAATAAAGAGATCATTTAACAGCATTAGAAGTTTAAAAGCACTGTATGATCTACATTTTTTTCCATTAATTGGCTAGGTCTTTTTATTCCTTTAGTTCCACTGTCACCTGAGTTTCTTTAGACCTTTCCTTTCTACCAAGAATAAAACTGTATATATATACACACATATATATATATATTTGAACGCATGAAGTAATTTCCTTACTCCTGCAGATTTTTCTGAAGAATTCTATATGCAAAGTCAGTAAAGAGGCTTTGATTTGAGATACTTAGAAAATATAAATAACAAAGAATATGTTCATTTAAGCAGCAAAGAAACATAAATCCACATCATTTCTCCGAGATAAAGAAAAAATGTGTATAAAAGTAATCTTTGGCACCGAAAACAAGGGCACCCTCTTGTATGTCTTCAAATCTGTACAGGAGAGAAAAACTTCTCTTTAAGTCAGATCAAAATGATACCTGTGTGGGGTCACGTAATGGGTACTGACAACAGTAGCTAAAAAAACAATTGGGATGTTTAGGATTGTGTGACAGCAGGGTACAACACAGTAACACTTGGTAAAATATTTGATGTTTCCCTCCACCTCCCACGCTTACAAATCTTTTTTCCTTAAGACAATTCCGTAAGATAAAAAATTTAATTACTCATAACATCCTTGAAATTTTGTAAAGGCTCCAAAACTTAAACGCAAAAAAACCCAACCAACAGCAATAAGAAAAACAGCAACAAAAGCTGAGGTTATAATACAATATCAGAAACAGTTCTCTGACTGAAGGCATTTACTGATTTGTTTGATCTTACAGACTTCACTTTTTCTACTCAAATCCATCATTACATTTTCTGCCAAAGCCTGATTTATTTACTCAAGCAAATATTCCATCCACTGGGTGTTCTTGTGTGGGCTGTCTGATCACAGCTGCAAATTGGCAGGCTCTTTTTTTCTTCTTTAGTTCGTGATGAATGTGTCACTGCATCCTGTAAACACTACGGAGCATACATTCAAGCTTTGTTCTTAGTGAAAGTGGCACTTGAACCCTTGCAATCAAGATAGCTTAGTTATATAGCACTTTACAGGTATAATAGCTGGTTATGTACTTCTGATATAACACCTTCTTCCAATGACTTAGTGGGTATTGAAACAAATCCCCACTGTGGTCCCATTGCCATTCCACAACATCTTTATAATGAGGTGTGTATTCTGTATTTATTGTACTTCACTTGTGCTTTATTGCTGTATGCATTTCCCTGTTGTTAATTTAAGTGCTCCTCTATTATGTAGCACATACAATGTTTTAAACTCTAATGGCATCCTATGAGGACTGGCATTAGAAAAGTACCGATACTTCAGATCATCATAGTAGTGATACTTGACTGGTTTTCCATGTAAATCCTTTGGGAATGGCCAAAATCCATAGAGGTGAATTTCATCACAAAATCTGGTGGCAAGTGTATACATGAGGAGACCAGTGCTGGGTCGTTTAATGTGGACCTTGTTTGTCAGCCAGTAGCTGCAAAGAAAGAAAAAGTGCATTAAGAAACTCATATAACTTCACGTGAATAAATCCTGTGAACTTATTTTATCCACTATACATTCATTTTACACTATAAAAAGGTGAAATTCTCCTTTTCTCTAAACTGAGATCATAACAACACTGTTCGGGTGCACCTTTATTCCTCCTAGAAGAGGTTAAGGGAGACCTTATTTAGCACAGTGCTGGGAAAAACCTGGCCAACTAAAGACTTAGTTCAGGCTTTAATCCCAACACAACATCATGTCTGCAGAAGCTAGAAGACTGGAGTTAATCTCCTCAGCCAGATCAGGGAACACTCTCTTGCTATAAAATCTGACCTGTTGCAGTATCCAATTCATGTGATCAAGTGAGCTCTATGCTGAATATTTGATTGGCCTGGTGCTTACTTAACAGATTGCTTGTCTAAATAGAAAGCAAATGGAAATGATAATGTAAGTTAAGAATGTAACTTCCACAAGTCAGTAGAAGAGAAGCTCAATTTACTTGCTAGTGATTAAACACATAAAACTACCTGTTGTTAAAGGCAGTCTCCAGAAAAGCAAAATCTTACACTACTGATTTTTAAAAGGTTTTGTTTTGTACTCAAACATTCACTGGTCTGACTGAGGCTACAGGACAGTTTTCCTGAGCCAGTGCCAAGAAGTCTGGTTATGTCTTTACAAGCAGCAGAGAGTTTTCAAAGACACAAATGGGAATTTAACTGGATTACAGCACGTAGCTCATGTTGGTACCCTCAAAGTCTGTCACCAACACTGTTCTACATCTCTAACCTTTAAAATCAGAATGTCATTAAAATAGTGCCAGCTATTACCGGTAAAACACTTCTCCCAGGTCTGATTCAATAGAAAGTCCACTAGTACTTAATGAAAATAAAAAAGGTCACTTAGATTCTTAAACCTGGTCATTCTGTTGATTCAGACGAACAACAGCCATGCACACAGCTGAACTGATAGGGCTGTGGAAACGTAAGGGAAGTAAGAATTACTCAGCATTACCACACAAATGCAAAACCATTGCAGTGTGCCACTGTACTCTTAGCCCAAGGCTGTGAATTGCTTCTACTACAGCCTAGGAAGAAGGTCAAGGGAGATAAGCCTCACCAGACCGGAGTTGGCCTTGTTTTAAATGGGATTACAATAAGGCTGAAACCTAAAATTATACATCCAGAGTGCTATAAAGGCATTAATGATGCAGCGGGAGGAACGTTCCACCCCCAGTATGAGACAGGACAGCAAAACTATGCCTTTAATCAAAGCTGAAAGTATATTAAAAGCACCAGATACCATGCAACAGTTAAATTAACCATCCCATTGAAACTGGCCTTTTCAGTTTCATTCTTTGCTGTTGCCACATTATATCACAGTACAAGCTGGCCTGTACTGGGCAAATTAATTCAGCTACCCAGCTGGCTCCATAAACCAGCTGACAGGTTGACTGACAGGAACTTCAACCAATTATGTTCCTTCCTAAGCTGCAGGCATATCACTGGTCCAGAATTTGGGGGATGTAAAAGATCACACCAATGATCTACCCAGACTGGGTTTTTCAAATGCCCTTTATAAAAAGGGGCTTGAGAATAAGCCCCTCTGTTGCCACATGAACATTGGGTGAGTGGTTCTCTTTGTCTCCGACCCACTCGCCCTGCATTCACACTTTGCCAAAACCATAGCTCTGAACCACAGATAGGTATGCATGTGAAAGCTAGTTTGGTGGTTTTGGTGGGTTCTTTGGTTTTCTTTGTTCTGTTGTTGGTGGTGGTGGTTTTGTTTTTTGCATCATACTCAAGTTCATTTTTTGAAAGCTGAAGGGCCCTGCAAGCAGAAAACAATTCTGAGCTGAGTAACTGCTTCTCCAAAGCCAGCCTAGGGAATGACTCAGAATTTTGCTTGGCTGTAAAAACAGGATGGTAAAAAGCATATTTAAGGAGCGAATGCAATTGGGAATGGGTACATCTACAAATGACAAATGCATATATCATTTTTCATTGTCTTCATAAACACAATTTTTTAGACATAACATTTAAGCAGTTTTCTTTTCACTCTGATAAAATGCAACTCTGTAAGAGAAGATAAACCAAAGGAGGGACTCCATTCTAGAAAATAAATGTTCATTTATGGAAAAGTTGCTGGAGAAAGAAATCGGAACACTTTTAGCAATTTATATCACAGATACAGCAGAACAGATTAAAAACTAATTACCTAATTTTTGTAGAAACTGGTAGCTGTCTCTTGAGAAGCTGGTACTTTAATCTCATGCAGTCATCCATCTACATGAGTGTTTCTAGCCAAACAGCAGTCAAAACTGATGCATCTGTACTACAGGTACTACAAGGTACCACTGCTATCATTCCAGCTGAACTTTACCCTTCCAGGAATAGGATGCTCATAGCAGAAAATTAAATTAGTAAATAGGTAAATATTTGAAAAGGACACTACTTACTTAAGCACTTCCATCCAGAAATAAGTATGTAATGAAGGAGTAAGATGCAATGAAGACTGTCTTATAATTTAAGAGTATAAAAGCATATATTCTCTTCTGTTTGTCATATTCAGGTATTATACAAAACAGAAGTTTAACTATTTGGTATTCCTTAAAATTGAAAAGATATCAAAACACACGCTATATATATTGAAAATACAGTACTTGATGTAATTACTATAAAAATTTTGTACCTTGGGATCAATTATACTTCAGATGGAAAAAAAAAATGCAACAAATGAAACAGTTGGAGGCACCAGGTGCTCTAGGCTGATGCTTCCTAAAGATCATTTATCTCTGCACAGTCCTGGCTCCCAACATCTGCTTGAATTAATAGAATTGTCAAGTGGTGACACAAATCTCAAGTAGTCTTTGTGATTTTTGTTCTGAAAGATACGTGTCAACTTTTCAGTTGCTCAGGTAGCTGCTCTTATCTCAAGCTGAGTTAAGGCTGATTAGGGTCGAGTGATGTTGTAGATGCTTTAACCAATAAGCATCTTTGTACATGTTTCTAGTTTCTGGAGTTTCATTATAGCCTTAGTTTAAAGCACAAAGATATTCTTCCGATATACTTGTCTTGGATACACTCATTTTCTGTTTAACTAAGATTACATCACGAAGGAAGCAACTAACTACAGAACCAAATGAAAATCTCTTGTTTCTCCTAACTAATCTCTAGATCTTCACCCATGACCAATTCCTGACTTTCCAGCTGGATAAGGCATCAGCTTCACTGACAGGACTGGGTGTATCTCACCACGTTAGAAAATGGTCATCACTGTGAAGTCTGTACCTGGCCACACACTGCACCACTAGAAGCACTCGTTTGCTTGATGCCTCATGCTAAAACAACTCCTTTGTGGGGCCTGAAGGCTGAATTTATTGAAGATTAGTGAATGTGCCAGTGCATAAACACTCTTTAATACTATAATTTCTCTGACTTGAAATTGAGTAGCTTGAATTCAAAGAGATCTCACTTCAAATTACTTTAAAATATATGGCTGATGGTAATGGAGTAAAGACACTGGCAAGATACCATGAATTTCAATTTATGCTCAAAAGTTAAAAGTAATCTCTAGGGGTAAGTGAAAAACAGCACAAACAGAGAGGATATTGAACTGTCTGCAGTGAAAGGAAGGTCAGGTCAGTACTTAGGTCCCCGTATTGCATTTTATAAAATTGCCATTAATAAATACCATGTTTGCAACAGGTAACTAAAAAACCCCACAATACATTGTAAGAGTAAGGGTCACCCTGCTCACAGCAGGGGACTGCTAAAAATGCCTCTTTCATGAAAAGAAGGGGTATCTGAGCAGGTACTGGTTCCTGTAACAATGTCCTTGTGCTCCTACTATCATTTTATTTTCACCTTAGCTCCTCATCCCAAATTCAAGCATCTTTGCCTTAAAAACTTCTTACCCACTTCAGACATATCAGGTAGTGGAGCCATGGCCACACATCTGAGACTTCTTTCACACAGTCCAGTATGGATCTTTCTTCTACAATCCTTTCTTTTTGCAGAGCATACACATTTCAAATAGATTTCACATGATTTTAAAATCTGAACAATGATCTCTTGCATGTTTCACTGTATTTTACATTAAAAAATGAAATTAATCAAAGACATTTTTGCTATTTCTGTTAGTAGTGGAAAGAAATACTGTCAATAATGGATTTGTGCCAGCATTATTTCAGTACTTTCTGATGCTTTAAACATACATGTTTTTTCCTTCCTTTTTGTTGTTATTACCTTAATGAAACCTAGTTCTTATATGCAGTTCCACACCATAAATAAAAGATACGTTTTAAAATTCTGTATATAAAAATGTATTTTTTGCCAAAGATCCTTCTATGTCTCTACGAAGATAATACAAAAAGCTATAAAATGATATAAAAAATTATTTTTAATTGAGACATTGGTACAAAACCTAAACTTCTCAGTAATAGTGACTTTCACAAGAATTATGAGATTATTCCTATTGGAAGGAATGTCAGCAGACCTCTGACCAACCTCTGGCACATCTCAGTCCAATCTCCTTCTCCAAGTAGGGTTCCTCAGCCATTGCTGGCTGGGCCTGTGCTCCAGCCCAACCACCTTTGTAGCTCACTGTTTAGCTTGCTTCAGTTGGCAAATATCTTTTGTGCTTTAGGGGGCTCAAAGGTGCTTGAATGGGAAACTCTGCCTACTTTTAAAAAAAGCAATGAAAAAAGTGAGAGTCTGCCCTAGTGAATATGAGAGAAATAAATTATTTACAACCATAAGAACTGTTAGAAGATTACTTTGACACATTTGTCTTTGAGTTTATGGAACCTCAATATTTTGGCCTTTAAAAATACTGAACCTGTTTCTACCAGATCAAAATATCATCTGTAGTTAAATATACAGTCAAATCCACCAGACTTTCACCTGTATCTAGCAAGATATCCTCATATTTATGAAAAAGGAATGTTCTACTATCAGCATGACTGCCGGAGGAATGTCAGTTAAATAGCACATTGCTACCTGATAATCATTTCTTGCAGCTATTGACAAAAATTAAATTAAAATAAACACATAAAACCATAGACATCTGTTTTAAAAGTAGTTAATGTTAAAATGATCTTCTGAGGAGACTCTATTACAATGACTAATACATGCAACAATTGATGCCAACCATCATTACATTACACGAATGGAAATATATATGGAGAATTCAATTTACAATTGTTTATCCTGCTACTGTGGAATAGATGACGTCTGACTAAATTAAAATATGAGATGTGCTTTCCCATGCCTGTACTCAGGCTGAAGTATTGTCTCAGACAAAGAAAATTAGATATAATGGGTTACATTCAAATACCAGGTAATTTAGTGTACTTAGCATCTTTTTTTGCCTTATCTACAAATTCCTTAAGATGTCATAGCATAAATAGATTCAGAATCTGGTTGCGAATATTTCAATGGATTTTGAATTCCTTGTTCTGGGCTGAATCTGAGGAATCATATATGTTTAAACTCTGAATAGCTCAAAAGATTATATACTGAGCTCTGTTTCTTGAGACGTCCAAGCTGATCTCCAAGCAAACCTACCAACACACCTGGCTGTCACTGAAATTCTGTTCCTTTTACAGACAGAGTACTTTTAAAAAGAGCTGAGAAATCATATATGGTATTTGAGAAGTTAAATATTAACATCATTAGGAAGGTAGGGGGAAAAGGATTTTGAAAGATGACAAAAAATCTCAGTGTTACTCAAGAGTGTCTTTGTGAGAAGCTAGAGGATGTATATTGTCTTGATTACACTTCCTCAAAAAATAGTTCAGAACAGGACAAGACACAGAGTAAAGCAACATATGCTATTAGAAGAATGAAGTAACTTCTCTATGAGGAGAGAATAAATAAGAGTAGCTTGAAAAAGAGACAGCTATGTCTCTAGATGGCAAAACACTCCAAAATTATGAAGTGGTGAAGGTGGCAAATAGGAATTTAATTACTACTTTAACATAAGCACTTTAACATAAAAAGCTATGGACTCAGTAAAGCCATTTATTAGTAAGTCTGAAATAAACAGATGAAAGTACTTTTTACACGATACAACACTGAACTGGGAATTCATGGCAATAGGATGTTTCAGATGCCATTGGGCAACTGACTAAAAAAACCCCACAATTTGTCAATGTTCATAAAGCCAGTGGTGCTGATGAAGCTCCTTCTCAAAGGTTTGCTAAGCTGCTGGTGATGGGATCATATATCACAGGGTAATCTTTCCTCTGCTTCTAACTTTTCTTCTGTGTTTCTGTGTTGGCACCTGGCACTGGTAAGACTACAGACTAGAAAGGGATCTCTTAAATAGCCACTTTTATGTTGTTGGACCCAACATCTGTTTTCTAAAGAAGGTGTTAGGATAAATACCTTCCCCAAATTCAAAGAACAAATATTTTTCTTGTCTTCAGTGGGATTAATCACACCAATCATAGGAACAACTCTTCAACTTACCCTCTCAATTTATGTGAATGTTTTAATTAAAAATGCACTATTTTTCTTTTTCTTACTGAGATATGCTTTGCGCAGAATGCTGCACAAGGAATCAAAAGTCTGAAAGAATTAAAATGTGAACAACAACACAGAAAATGTGACAGCCAGTACAAAAGCACTGCTGAGTGTTTGCACAAGATCTACTTCAAAGTTTTCAGTGTATAATATTTTTAAAGTGCATAAAAAAACTCTTTCATTAAAAGGAATAATGCACTTTATGAAGAGCTGAAACTCCATCAGAGCTCTACCAAAAAAGTCAGGATTCTGTCCTGATCCAATAGCTAGAAATGTTCTCTGTGATACATCACACTACAGGACAACAACAGAAAGTAAAGGCTACTTAGTTATGTTTCTAGTGAAATTTGCAAAGAATATCCATCAATATATTTTAAAAATTATTTGAGCCCTCAGGAATGCATTTACATGAAAAAGAGACCTGAATCTTTGCCAGTAAACACGGTCAGTCTTCTACTGCCTAGAGACTGAAACATCTACCCTTGCTTCAGAGTCATGAAAGTCATCAACTGATGACACTCTAGCACAGTACATGCCTCTGCTAAAAAGCATTGCTCACTCATGCACAAAACCATTTTCAAGAATGAAACATTGCTTAATTTTAGAAGAAGTCATCTATAAATAATTTGAGATTACTGTTGCACTAGATAGGCACACAGACACATAGCAAAGAGGTGTGCAAAACAGACCTGAAGCGCATTTTACAGGCTTAGAAAGTCAAGAGAGAAACTTCTGGAGAAAAGGTTTTCCTTTCTGACAGATCAGCTCCTTACTGAAATATGATGGAAAGAGATAGATCTTCCAGTGAGGTGTCCCATGTCTATCTTACTTCTGTGACATTCTTGGACAATAACATATGCCTACTGTACAGATAATGGAGCAAAATATAGAATTCTATGAATTACAGAATCACGGAATTTATTCAGTTGGGAGGGACCTTTAAAGATCAATTAGTCCTCTCCCTCTGTTCTGGGCATGGACATATTTTACTAGACCAGGTTGCTCAAAGCTCCATCCAACCTGGCCTTGGGCAATTCTGGTGATAGGACATCCACAACCTCCCTGAACAACTTGTTCCAGTGTCTCAACACCCTCATGATACAACATTTCTGCCTTCTGTCTAATCCAAACATACCTTCTTTCAGCTCAAAACCCCTGTCCTTTGTCCTGTCTTGGAGAGACAGGTAAAAAGTCTCTACCTCTCCAGCTTTCTTGTAGGCTCCATTCAGGTACTGGAGGGCCACAGTGAGGTCTCCCTGGAGCGTTCTCTTCTCCAGGCTCAGCAAGCCCAACTCTCTCTGCTCTTCCTCAGAGGAGGGATGCTCCAGCCCTCTGACCATTTCTGTGTCCCTGCTCTGTGCCTGCTGCAGCAGGTCCCTGTCTTCTTTCTGCTGAAGGCTCCAGAGCCAGATGCAAGACTCCAGGTGGGGTCTCAGCAGAGCAGAACTGGGCAGAATGAACTCCCTCGACTTGCTGGCCACGCTCCTTTTGATGCAGCCCAGGATACAATTGGCTTTCTGGGCTGTGGGCGTATATTCCCAGCTCATATACATATGAAGACATGTTCATGTTTCCTTCAGGTTAAGAAATCCTAATCGCTCAAAAAAAACATTTTCTAAAATTTTTAAAAATAGATTTGTAGCCATGAACTAGAATCCACCAGTGTCAAACAACAAGATTGCAACAATTTTTCTTTTAATCCTCACACAGACATTATAAACTAATTATAACTATTATAACCTTCACAATTATAAAATGAAAAGTCAATGTGCCAGTGTGTATTTTCAAATCAATCTGGTTTTGATTAATACAGACTGAACCTGCATCAAGTAAACTATTTTTTGTTATGTATTTGTTGAAAACTGCTAGCATTTCTGGGCTTTTTGTTTTTCGCATACAATTCTAACAGTTAAGATAACTATTTATTATTTTGTATATTTTTTATCTTGTTCCATGGAACCATTTCAAAATATGGAAATATTAAGGACTAAGATAAAAACCTTAAGAATGTTGGAGAACATTTGACCAGTGTGACTGGTAGATGTAAAAATTGTGATCACAAAGCATGCATATGACTTTATGAAGATTTGAAATGTCAGCTAGGAGATGTTTCTAGATGGTACATAAACAGTCAAATCTAAGTGAAATACAATGTCTGTAGCAACATACAGTAGCAATGATAAAAGACAAAAGAGAAAGTATCTTATAAATTAGGAAGAAATAGAACCATCTGGTTGAATATCGAATATAAGCAACTATTTACCATAATTTTACAGTCCTGCTTTCTCCTTTGTTTCATTCTTTCTGCATGAAACCTCAGAAGATAAACTATTTACCTATGTCTATAACTACAAAGCACAGCTACAAAATAAAAAACCTTGGCTGGAAAAGTTGTGTGCGATTGCTATTCTGGAAAGCACACTGGGCCCAATTCCAAGAAAACCCTTATGAAAGTAGGTAAAAAGAATGCAATTACATTTTAAATAAATAGGGCTACAAATGGTTTCAGAGTGAGTCCGTGGCTTTTTTTCCTCTCGTATAGGTTGCAAATATTACTTATTTTCTTCTCTAGAAAGGGTACTGGTATTAGTCTGGTTTAAACAGAAGCAATGAAGCAAAGGGAGGAATAATTAATAATCAGACCGAACATGGCACAACAATACTTTATTGGTTTTAAAAATGTAATTTTCTACTCAGTAAAATAAGATTACCCAGCACTATTCCATGCACAGAAACTTATGAAAAGGTGGGAGAAATAAGCTTGAAAGCAGAAAAAAATGTCACGCAAAAAAATCCCTAAATGTGTAGTGTACAGAAACACTTCAGAATTTCCTAACAGCAACATGAGAAGGCAGTCACAGGAAAGAGATATTTTCAGGTTTTAGGACATTTATAGCCTAAGCTTATATTTTGACTCCTGTTCTTACTGGGTCTGTTTTAGAAGTAGATTCCTCCACTAAAGAAAAAGTTTGGCTGTGAGTGGTAACAACTGCTAGAAAGAATTCCTTTGCTCTCCACTCATCTTCCAGGGCTCTAGAGGTGGCACAAGGGACATGGCTGCTGTTCCCTACTACTGGAACATTTTATGGACCTAGAGGCTGATCCAGACCAGCTGTGACAGCTGGTTGATTTCCTTGGCAGGGATTTTGTCTGTGGCATCAGGAAGGCTGATGTCAGCAGCCATCCTCAAGCTGAACAACAGTGACACAAGCCCTCTCTGTGACCTCTTCTATTTCTGGAGATGAACTGAGAAATCTGAACCCAAGAGTCTACCCCACCTGGCCTACGGGGGCAACTCTAACAGGCAAAGATCAGGCAGGATGATAAATAAACAGCCTATTTTCTATCAGCCACATTCCCTTCCCGTAAGTGCCCTTATTCAAGCCCCAAAAAGACTATTGAAGCAGTCCCTTGACAGGAAACCTTGATAACAGCTTAGGTCAGCAAAGGTTCCACAGCCAAGAAATGAGTTTTACCCATGTTCTGCACAGTAACTTGGTTATACAGAACCAATGCCATTTGGTATGTAAAACCAAACGTTCATATTGATCTTGAACTTCTGTGCTTTGTCAAACTGTGTCCTGGGGTTCTGACTTCTTCTGGGAATTGGGGAGGGCTAACAAAAATTACATAATATTCCATTAAAAATTACCACCACAAAAAAAAAAAAAAAAAAAAAAATCTTTCTCCCATGCCAAAGATCGGCAAGTGGAGAGAAAGAGGAATTTGGTTTGTAAAAAGGGCGCAACTGATCAGAGAAAACTCTTCAACTGTATTAGTGAAAGCTTGTCTGGGAATGTCATGTCAAATTAAGAACATGGAAAAATCTTCTGTTGGAGCAAAGATATAACAAAGGACAGTAGACTAAAAAAGAACAATGTAACCTTAGTGCAATGTAACACTAATTTGTACCAGACTGACTGGGGACATAGCTAAGTGCTTTGAAACACACAGGTAACTTTGGCTTAAATTCATAAAACATGGATTTTAAAAACTTACATTAATTCTTAAGATTTTATGAAATAAAATTCATAATATAAAGTAATTCCTCATATTTTTTGAAGGTATTACAACAGCTTATAATTGATTAGCATTTTTCCTATGAAAATTTGAACAGAATATTACTGGAGGGCTGTAATTAAAATTAGTAACTTGCCCTAATTCTAGCTTTCACCATTAGATCTAGTCTTTCCTACTGAGTGAATATCTGCTCTTATGCTAATGGCCAATGAATATATTTCCATAACTGCAAAAAAATCCTATCTGACTAATTTTCTCTCTTTTCAAAACAATGCAAATACAGTCATATTCAGAAGAAAAATGTAATATAAGAACAATAAGAATAAAATGCATTGTCCACTATGCATAGTAGGGAATTAGGAAGACAATAATGGAAGGGCCCATTCAAATTGTTAAATTCTGCCTTTGTCACTTCAGGATAATTTATCTGTTGCCTAGAACATCTATTCCACAGCTCTGTATTCTTGAAAGACCATTTTCTAAAACCTTGCATCACCTGTTAAATCTACCCCAAAAAAAGAAAAAGTTTGGTAGGAAAAGTTGTGTTGAATTTCCCTTCTGGGCCCAATCCTAACAAAACAGTTATAAATGTAGGCAAAAGAAAACAACTCCATTTTAAGTAGGGCTACAGAAGAAAGATGATCCCAGGAAGAGTACTCTGCTCTCATCTGAAAGCATTTCATTAATGGCACTGATACTGAAACTAATGTTGAAAAGTGCAGCCTGTAAGTTTGAGAATATGTTCAGGATGCTCTTTGCTCATTGGACNTCTCTTTTGATTTAATCAATACACAAACGGAAGTCTCCTATTTAGAGATGATTACAGAAAATATGCACTACAGGACCTTAAATTTGATCAGTGAAGTGAACCACAGCAGATTAATCAGCTATAAAAGCTATTGATTTTATTATCTGTCTTGGAGTGATTTATGATGATAGTCTGCTCCATGATCCTCTGCTCTATGCCCAAAAGTGGTTGTTGTATCTCTAAGGCCCAGGACTGGGTGTGTGCAGGGCCGGGGAGGGGGGNAAGAATAAAATGCATTGTCCACTATGCATAGTAGGGAATTAGGAAGACAATAATGGAAGGGCCCATTCAAATTGTTAAATTCTGCCTTTGTCACTTCAGGATAATTTATCTGTTGCCTAGAACATCTATTCCACAGCTCTGTATTCTTGAAAGACCATTTTCTAAAACCTTGCATCACCTGTTAAATCTACCCCAAAAAAAGAAAAAGTTTGGTAGGAAAAGTTGTGTTGAATTTCCCTTCTGGGCCCAATCCTAACAAAACAGTTATAAATGTAGGCAAAAGAAAACAACTCCATTTTAAGTAGGGCTACAGAAGAAAGATGATCCCAGGAAGAGTACTCTGCTCTCATCTGAAAGCATTTCATTAATGGCACTGATACTGAAACTAATGTTGAAAAGTGCAGCCTGTAAGTTTGAGAATATGTTCAGGATGCTCTTTGCTCATTGGACTATAAACAGTTTTAAACTGCTTTCAGCTTGTGCCCAGCTTCTCTTTACAGCTTAAGTCAATAATGCCTAACACCAGGTCTGGATACAGTAAAACAACATGTTCAGTGCTATGCTACTTGTTAGAGGTTTTGAAGTTCTTTAAGTTTTTTTTATATATATAT
>VZSE01006757.1:121217-146121 GCA_013398275.1 Promerops cafer
TGTCTTGGAGTGATTTATGATGATAGTCTGCTCCATGATCCTCTGCTCTATGCCCAAAAGTGGTTGTTGTATCTCTAAGGCCCAGGACTGAGTGTGTGTGGGGCTGGGGAGGGGGGAGCTCATGGGGGTTTTGGTGGACATTTTTGAAGACTCATTGTCCAGGTGTTCCATGGCTCTGCGGGGTTCAGGTTCTGCTTGGCTAGCTCTGTTTTGTTGGTGCAGGCAAAAAGCTTTTCCCCTCCCTGGCTTGGAGAAGCTGCAGTAGAAATATTTAATCTGCCTTGAGTGAACTCAACCCTTCTGAGGGTTCAGTGTTGTTTTTCCTCCTTGCCATGTAGGCATTTTGTTGTTAATAAACTGTTGGTTTTGGTTTTTTTTTTTTTTCACTTTCCTCTATTAGTATTATTTTTCTGCTGGTGCAGGGGTGTTGTTGAAACTCTTTAGAGGAGACTACAGTGTGTCCTCTCTTAAATTTGTCTCAAAAGTGAGACATCATCATAAATCCCATGGTTCTCACTGAATTAACCCACTTATACAGACAGGCTTCATACAAATAAAAGCATACTACTTCAGTAAATGAAGGAGGCAGAAGTTACTTAGGATTGAGATTACACAAAACCTTTGACAAGTCAAAAGCATTCACTGAAGCATGTGCAAGCATGTGTTGAAGAATGTGTTTGAATAGAAACAATTTGCTGCATCACAACTTAATGTGGAACTCTAAGTGGTAGTGTAGTGCCTTACAAAATCCATTAAATATGAAAAGCACACTTAAACAATACAGAGGACTCCACAGGCCAAAGGACCAGTGTCTTTAAAGAACGGATGAATGCTCACTGTTCACATCCTATTAAATTCTAGCTCATTGCCAACAATGCCAACCAAAATACCCACTAAATAGCAATAGGATGTGACGGGAGTTCTGCCAAACCCATCAACTGGTTTCACAAGGACATGCAATAGATCAAGGAAAAAACAGTTTTCAGTCACTTCTACAATCTATCAGAAACAAATATATGACACCTGTGTGTAAGGCTTCAGATCCCATTACTGATTTTACAAGCAATAACTTCCCAAGAGAAAGGTCTGTGATTTTCAAGTAAGAAGATTAATGGATGTTTTTACTCCACAAAGATTTTCTGTCTTTAGCTTGCTTTCTGATATGACAGCCTTCTGCATCATCTTCTCTTCTGACTACATATGAGAGGAGCATAGAGAAAAATGACAAAAGACTTTGCCATTATAGGCTAGTATTAAAAAATATAGGAATGTGTCCTCCGCATTGTACAACTTGCTTTATTTTCTTTATGTGGGTTTCACACACTTTAAATCTGCACTGCATCAACAGAGGCATACAGTAGGTAGGTATCTACTATGTTTCACTTTATTACTGCTGTTATATATCAAATAACGAAAAAAAGGTATAAACCATATACCCACTTCACTAGACTGAAAGATTAAAACACAGCAAATTTTAAAAAAGAAAAAAAAATGCATTTAAAATTAGTTTAAAAGGAAATAGTTCACACTTTATGGATTAAAGCCTTTAAACAAAATCTGAGCTGTCTTACTGCTACTTACAATGAAAGTAAGTATATTGTCAGTGGCTTTAGTAAGTCACCATCAGCCATGTAACTAACAGTCATTTGAAGTGAGATCTTCAGTTTGAATTCACATTACTCAACTTGAAGTCATCAATGCTATAGAAATAAAGTATGTTTACACATTGGCACATTTTCCAGATATTCTGTGCCCAGAGTTTGCTTTGCGTATTATGAACAAGTTTATAGGATTTGAAAACAAAATCAGAAAGACAGATTTCCTCTTCTCTTTCACCTCTGCTTCAGAGAATGATCATCATACCAAAATAGCAGTGATGGCTTAGCAATCTCATGAGTTAACACAAGGAGATGTGAGGCACAATTTTGTGCTCTTCACCAGACTTTATGCATTATTCTCGCTGGTGAGAGGCCCACTGTTCTTTTAACAGATTAATTTGGAAAAGCTGTTTGCTACTAACATCATCAGAGAGCTGACATTAACAAATGCATGAACCAGATCTTTCTCTACTCATATCCTCTCAAACCTGTTCTCTCTCTCCTGAATTCATCCAGTTCATTTTCTAGTAGACTCCAGAGCCAGCAAGCATCATCTCTCTGGATCTGCTCCCACTGTGAAACATCCCTGAAGGAAACCCACAAACTACAGCAAATCAACTCCTCCTTGGAAACCCACGACAAACCCCTTGCAAGCAGCAGAAATCCCAACTGCCACCAGGGATCTAGGGGTCAAGCCTGCATTTTGCTTCCAGTGCCAGCATGCAGCAGCACTCCTGCAGCAGGCTGAGCTGCCCTATCTGCTTGGCACTCATTTTTCCACAGCACAGCTCACAGCTGTGCTCCCAGGGTTTCACACACCTAACACAGCTTCCAGCGGATGCCTTTCAGAGAGGAGAACTCACTGCAGCACGGAGGGAGGGCTTCTCTCCTTGATGTTCTCTTTATCAGACCTCAGGATTTCCCTTTAGTGATTTTTAAATGACTGCTAGCTCTGCAAAGGAAGATAAAACTTAACACTGAGATTATTTTCTGAAACCTTCTTGTCATTGAGAGCTAGGTTCTGTAAACCACCTTCCTACAGTGTTTCAATGCTCTGTCCATTATAGACTAAAGGGTGAAAAAGGCAAGGCCTCACCTGTAAAGTTTGTGACACACACAAATCTTTCTACTGCCTCATTAGCCCATCTGTATGTTACATTTCGTCTGAGGCTAAATAATTTGATACAAGCAAAAACTGTGCCACCTGTTGGTTTCAATATGACTGTGAAACACCCACTTACTTCCCCTCTGCCAATTCTGCTAGTGAGTATGCCCACACTTACACTAAAATGAAAAAAAAAAAAAAAAAAAAAAAGGAAATAAAAGCCCGCACCTTGTGAGCCTCCAAAATGTACTGAAACCAGGAACTGCACTTGTTTTCAGTAAGGACCTATCTCAGATTCTTTTACAGGTCTTCTTTTCTTGCAAAACAAAATGATTACTCATTTTCTTTGGGAAGTCCCCTGCATCCCAGAGGTAGACACTAAAGTACAAATGAATGTGAAATGAAAAAGCAAGTTCTGGCAAAAACTTTTGCTAATTCCATTTTCTTTGACTACTTCACTAAAAATATGATACAAGAATGCGAATTATGACACTTGCTTCCACTAAACACAGACTAGAAAACATCAATAAGCTGTTTCTGCAGTGCTCATGAGGTATAGGAACTATAATATTTCTATATAGAAATATTGCTTTTAAAAGTTAGAAATTAAAGCAATTCTTTTTTGCATATTATAGAAGTAACTATTATTTTCCTAATTTTTCCTATGGCCTATTAATTCACCTGCTGAAGACAGAAGGACAGAGCTCAGAAAAGGACTTCAATACAGCAGTGTTACAGTACTGAATTCTTAATGTGAATCCAAACAGCACTAACCTCCCACACATGTACAGATACGTCCTCATGGCTAGAAATGAGGATAAGGATAAGCACAACACCTAAAAACAGGATTCACAGGAGCAACCTCTACTGAAAGAGACACACAAAACAGAAAGAAGAGGGATGGACACTTCTGTCTAGAATGGGAAGGAAATGAATACTGGTGAGAGACTTCAAATCTCATTCCATCCGAAACACACGCACTACTAGCACCTACCCTCAACTATGGTGTGCCTTCCAACAGCAAAGGAGCAGAATCCAGATTTATCATCTGATGAATCAGTTATTTTCTTTAAAAACATGTTCTGTTCTTAAAACATCACACCAGGGATGCCAGCACTGACCTAACCCTCTCAAAGGTCTGAAAAAGAGCAATGCTAACCCTTTTTCTCACTTACTAATTCTTTGATGTAAACTAAAACAGGCTAACAGGCTTCCCTTAGCCTCTGAGAAGCCCGCACACAACTTATGTACCAAATAAACAAATTCCTTCCCTCACATGGGGGCCTGACACTGCCCAGATGCTCTCACTCCCCTCCCCACTCCTCAGTGGGTGGGAAGAGCAACAGGAAGAGCAAAACCAAGTAAGGGATCAAGATAAAGACAGCTCACTAGGTGAATGAAACAACCACATCCCACCTTCTTCTGCTGCTGCTACAGTTGTACTGCTTGCTGAGCATGATGCTGGATGGCATGGCATTTCCTTTGGTAACAGGGAAGTTTTGAGGCTGTGCAAGTACCATTCAGGCACAGCCCAACCACTGGTGTGTTATTAACAACTTTTCACCCACAAATAGAACGCACAGCACCTACATTTTGGCCCAAATGTTCAGGAAGAAGGTAGTAGCCATTAGTCTTAGCACTTGGCAACTCCAGGCAAAATATCCCCAGATGCTTTTCAGTGCTACTGATCTGAAATAACTTAAATCTCTCCCTGTATACCAACAAGAACTCAGAGACTTCAAACAAATCCATTAAAACATTCTTGAAGGAACTCATATGCATTAAAAAACAGGCTACAGAAGACATTAAGTCAAACTGCTCCTTCCTATACTGACACCATTTACGTTTGTACCAGTGTATTATTCCACTGAAGCACATTCATGTTAACAGCCCAATGACTTGAACTGACCAAAGCAAAAAGACAAAGTGCATGTAGCTTTGTTCGCTTATTTCCACATTACCTCAGTAGTTAACTAAGCATTTGAAGAAATCTGTTACTGGCTGGATGCTTAATACAACCTCTCCTTATCACAAAAGCTCAGTGAGATCAAAACTAAATGCACACATCTTTAAAAAACTCCTGGAAGGCATTACAATCAAAACAAAAAGAAGCAGAATTTTTAATATTGTCTTATCTTGGAAACATAATTTAAAAAAAAAAGGAAGGAAACCTTACAATTTTCTCATGCATGCATATTCCAGCCAGAATCAACAGATAATTCATCTCATGTGTCAAAAAAAATCCCAAGAGAAGCTATTCTCAACTCTATTAATACTATATGGCCAACATCAGTCTCTGTGGATTCCAGTCCTGTTACTAGTTCATCAAAAACAGACTACAAAAAAATGTTTCTAGTTTGCTCCTCAATAGCACAGCTGTAGTTTTTTTCTTACAGGAGTATGAAATGATCAAATGGGAGTTATAACAGGTTTTTATGGTTTTCAGAAGCACAAGTTTTATGTAAGGGAAAATAAACTTTTAAAAACCAATCCAGAATTGAAAAATAATCATAATAAGTACCAAAATAGTTTTCAAATAAATAAAAATTTGCAGATACACTGTATGAATAAACTGTGTTACTTACTCCCTGCTTAGCTCCTAGGAGTCATTAGCATTAGCTAGAGTGCTATTGCTCATGGTAGATAACCTAAACAACAAAACCTGAAAAAGGGAAATTTCATTCCTATTCTTTCTTATGACTAATTCTGTTGCTCTCCACTAGCTGAAACCTGAAATTCAATCTGGGAAGAGTGAGTTTTACAAGTGTTAGTTATATAAACATTGCTGATAAGGATCAAAACAGCTTCCTCAGTAAGAGATGAAACCGTTCTCCCAAAACAAAAACTTACAGAAGTTTATTGTCAAAAGGTAAATAAGAATAAAAAAAAAATGGATAAAAATATCCCTATTATCATGATGAACTTCTCTTGGCTTACCTGGCAGAATGGACCAGGGAGTGAAAAATACAAAAAAGCATTTTAGTGCACTGTCAGTTCTGCTTTTGTGCCCTCTACTTCAGCTGTGCTTGCCTCCAATGAAAACTCTCAAAAAGTAAGATATCTCTTGACAGACCTTGCTAAATCTTTCAGAAATGTGATAAAATAGGAGAAGCTGTGCAAAGGAAATAAAAGCTCATCCTGTGAAACTTTAAACCAGATCATGGCATATCCTTAAGAGACACAGGGGTGCTGCAGCTCTGGAAAGTAGCTGCTAGACTGAAAAGTAAACCCTGGAGTGTCTCCACTTCAAGAACAGGAACATCACTTCTGCTCCCCGCATAGGACAGGATATTGGGACTAGACTAACAACTTCACACAATAGATTAGGTTCTTAAAATCCAAACTAACTGGCTTCCCATTTGTTTGTGTAAGTAAACAAAGCCAGCTCCAAGGATACCTTAGGCTAGGGCACAAGGGTGCTTATAATGTAAAACTCTTATTTTTGACATCCACATATATAAAAAACAGGATTGCACTCCACTGAAAAGTAGCTAGTGTAAATTTTTTTCCCAGTATTTTGAGTATTTATATATATGATGCAAAAGACACAGTCATTTTATATTTAGATTCTATTTTTAGCGTAATGGCCATTTTTTTCCTCAGGTGACTTATTCATCCATGTATTCCAAAACATCTTTTCTTAATAAATATATTTTAGCAGTTAACTGAAAGGGGAAGTCTGTTAGCAGGAAGAAAATAAACAGAAGTGTTGACAGTATAGATTACTCACAGTAGTTGTTTCTCAGCACAGAGCTGCTGGAAAACTACTTGATTTCTACATGTTTCAGTTTCTGAAAGTATTTTCTCTCTAATTCCCAGAGTAAAGAACTCTGAAGATGTGGCGAAGTTGTGCAAAAGGTCATTACATCCAAAGAACAGCTGTTTGCTTTCACTAGTAAAGAAAAAGAGACCCTGCACTGAGAAGTGACCATAAATAGGTACAGCATACTCCTTACACAGGCAAATCTCAGATTTCACTGGGAGTTCTGCCATGTTTAATGAAGCATAATACTGCTCTTTCACAGGCACGATCAAGGAGGAAATAAGCAGAGCACAGGCAAATCCCACAGGATGTCCACACAATTGTTCCATGCCCAGAAGATGGGAAGGAATCTAATGTTAAGCAATTGCAGCGATACTGCTGCTGAGTGACTAATAGTTCAAAATATCCAGTTTCCTACTGGATGGCTCCAGTTGGAAGAGCAGCCAAGAAAACATTCTTACACATCAAGATGAGCGTGAGAACTTTGTTTCGTGGATTTAGGAGAGGAAATGCAAGAAAAACTTCTCAGAACACTAGTGTATTTTAAATCTGTATTGCTTGGCAGGGCAAGGGGGTGGTGGCGTTCAGCCTCTTCAACAGATGTCTTCAAATATTCACCAGCAGAAGCACAAAAACAAAGAGCTGTGCAAGCCTCTGGGAGTTAACTGACCTCCACTTAATGTACCAACTACATGTTAGTCTCAGGAATCCTCTCTAATCCCTCCACAGGTCCGTGAGGCAGGATCCATAGCAGAACATCCTGCTGATCCTACTTCTGAGTTGGGTTGTCTGCTGCCAGTAGAAGTAAACAATATGAGCTGGACTCTAATCCCAGCTCAGTTCCTGTTTGCCTACTGCTTAATCCATATTCAATTACAGCTCTGCTACTGAGACAGGCCGCTCTACAGACACTTTCCACACCTCAGAGAGTATAATTTCATTTGAAAAATATTACTACAAATAATCCTAATGAAACAGTTCAGCATTAAATCTCAGCCTTCTTAATAAAGTTTCTGAAATTAGTCACTGAAGCCGATAAAAAAAAAAAGTTATGTGGTTTGTTCGTTATAATTATAATTAATCTTCTTGGCAGTGACATTAGAGAGCAAGTAAATGTTATTAATCAGTTAAGATGTTAATTTAAGGATCTTAGTTCCATCTTGAATTCTGTCATGTATTGATTGCCTCATTTATTTTGTCAATATGTGCACAGTGACATTAAAAGTTCCATAAATTAGCTTATAGAGACATTTCGGGAAAAGAATCATGCAACGGCTCTCAAATCACTTTAAAAAACTAATACTCAAAACTTACTGATCAAGAAGTGAAAAAGCAAAATACAGAAAAGTTATCACAGGTAACCACTTGAACTAAATCTACTGAAGAAAAAAAAAATCTGAATACAATGGTCATTTATGGTACTACTGATTTAAAAAGTAGTTATCGTGCTGGACTTCATATGTTTATAATCTGGTTTTAAAACCTAAAATCCTTCTGAGATTCTAGAGGAGCACCCATTGCTCACAGCAGTTTTATAAAGCATGAAATCGGCAAAACAGTAGTTCTTTTTCCAATACCACATAACCTTTTTTTTAACCCAAAATGTGCATAATGAACAGAAAAAAAAAGTTTTAAAAATTATCTCAGAACGCAGTCAACTGATCAATATAAACTATCTGATCAACAGCAACTCAGGAACATTATGTACTGCTTATAAAGCTTCTTTCATTAAAAGAGAAGGAAGAACTGGAGTGAGAATTTCAGTGCAGTGCTGTGATTGTGGCCAAACTTACCTGTTACCAGATAAAACTCTAATATACCTTTACACTGCATTACAAATAAAGAATTTGGCCTCATTAGATCATAAGTCTAATGAGGCCCTTAGAAAGTGCCTAACACCATATGCTTTAAAGACTAATGAAGGAAAAATTTGACAGTTTGATATATATTAAAAGGAATACAGACAACACTTTCCAAACCTTGAGCCTGCACCCTTCAGCATAAGATGTTCTCCATTTGTATTTAACATGTCAGGTTAGAATCATGAGCCTTATTGATTATTAGATATGAAATTATTTTGCCTAAAATTCACCATATCTCCATATTTTAATAAAATGTTACATTCATTAAATCAAAAAACTCTTGTTACCAATTTAAATTTACTGTGGAGTTTAAACTGCAGATTCAACAACTGCACAAAGCTATGCAGTCAAATCAGATGACAGTGTTAGGTATAATCTAAAATACAGTCATTCCAAATCTTCAACTATTTGGATGGCAGAGCTTTTGTTGCCTCATTCAGAGAGACAACATATGTACTAGTAATTTTTTTAAAGACAAAGTCCCATAAAGGACCTTCAAAATGGCCAGTTAAAGGCTGCACACATAATTCTGAATTACCATTCACATTTGATAATTTTGCCCAGATTTACCAGATGGAAATTAAAACTGTTGTTTGTAAACTGGAAGCAATCACAGACAGGTTTATATACACATACAAACCACCATACCTGTGTACTATAGATATTTTGAATACTTGAAAATTCAACGCCATCATGGCCCAAAAATAGAACAACTTACGTCTAAGCTTTATTCTCATACTGCATTGGGATAACAGTTCAAACATCTTTTCTAAACTTACCTGTGCTGCTGTAACAGTAAGAACAACTACATAATCAGTAACTGGGGTACAAGCCAACACCAGTACTTTAAGGTATCTTCCTAAACCCCACAAACAGCACAATTCAAGTAACTCATGCTGAATATTACCACACTGTCATAATTTCATGTACAAACACATTGCATTACCATCATGTTGGGAATTATTTTCAGGCACAGCCATATATACTTGCAGAATACAGTAGTTACAAAGACATCGGAGCTTTCATCTGACAGTTTTGTTTAATTATGGGGTTGAAAAGAAAAATACCTGGTTAAAGCACGGATACATCTTTTTTTCTAATAAGTGGTTTCGTTAACATTTTCAGTGATTCTGATCAATGTTTTTGAATTGCCCAAGCATCTAGCCAAATTCAAAAGGAGAAGATTGCTCCAAATCCTAGATATTTTACAAAGGAGCTCAGTACTTTCAGATCTGCCAGGCTTCATTATTTACAGGGTTGCTTCCTTACCCCTGATGCTACTTAGACTGTATTTTTTTATCTTCACTGTTGCTTCCCAAAGAAGACATGTAGCACTTTCATTGTACACTGAACTCAGACTATTTTTAAGAGTAGCTTATCACAAAATGATGATACATTTTTGTACATAAAAGTGCAATTAGAAAAGTTATTGTGCTAATGCATTCCAGCTGTTTGCAGCAGAGCTGGCTAAATGAGTGGCCAGCATTTATCACCAAACAAACTTGTCATAAATGCAATCCATTACATCAACATGGGAAATACCCTGCTCCTTCTGACACTCATCATTTTTAATGCCTGCTAGGAGTTCTAGTTATGAGTTTCATTGTGCTGAGGACAGACCAGTCTTTTCCATACACTTACCCTCTGACAGCATGAATAAGTCTCAGTGATGGATAGGCGGTTCGCACTTTCAATTTATTCTTAAGGATTAATGCATTAACCCACTCCACATGCTTCTCTCCACCTTTGACCATGAAAGCTGGGATCCAAAGGACACTGTCATTCAGCATGGACAGTCTATGCACAAATTTTTCTCTGTCACTCTCATTCCGAAAGCCTCCAAATGCTCTTTGTACAACTGATGGGTTCATGGTAATAAAATCAGATTTAGTTCCCACATCGGCAGCAAACTCCACCACAGGAGCTAGATTGCACCTGAAGAGGAAGAAATTAATGGAAAAATGAAAATAAATATGAAACATTAACTCAGAAAAATGTGTGCATGAAGGGAAAGCTAAAATGAACATGCAAGCCCAATTCAATTCAATGTGAGAAAAAAATACCAGTGATAACAGCTGTGATAACACACAGTATTTTACTCAAGTTGGACAAGGATCAGACAAATTTTTAGAAACATTAAGTGTACAGAATGCTGTGAGAAAAAAAAATTCCTCTTTGGAACCATATGGAAACCATATCATCATGTTCTAGAATGCATCAACATCTAATCAGCACTTGTGAATAATATGCTTTCTTAAACCTATTAACTTTCATTATTCATTTACCATCATGTTACCAACAGCTCTCACAGAAAGAAAGCCATGCTAGCAAAATAAGGCATATTTTATACAATTTAGTCCATGCATTTGTATTTCACTTTACTTAAAACACAGTATTTAAATATTATTTACAAACTAACTTTACCCCATCTTTAAATGAGTTTTTGGTACTTTCACTTTTGCTATTATCACTGCAGTTAATAAGATGTTTAAAAATTTAGCATTTTTATTTGACTTAGAACTGTGATTTTTTTGAAAAAAGCATTAAACTTTCAATTTTTCATTCATATCTCATTTTCAAACCTTCTTTAATTTTGCAGTAGCTTTGTGCCTTTTGCCTAGGTCTGAAAAGTTCTCATTATGCCATTGTTCAGCAAATTTTTACCCCAATTACATAAATACATACATATGTAATCCCACATACACGTTGAATGCAGGTGACAAAATGTGATTCAAAAATCAGTTGTGATTTCAGTGACCAGTATGATCTGACTGAAACAAATCATCTCCACAACATCCTCAGTGAATTAGCCTGTAGCTGGTATGCCCCAAAAATGTATCCTGACACAATATTTTCATACCTTAACAGACTGCTCTGTTAGGCAAAGGATGGTAAGAAGCAATGTTGGAATGGGCTCCTCCAAAACATTTGCACATTATCACACTCCTAATATAAACAGTATTCCATTAATTCTGCTATTTTTTATCCACTAGTTTCTTATAATGCCAGATGTCCAATGACATGAAAATAAGTCGGCATTACTTAACACCAATTGATGACCTAGTCCTGTCTGATAATACTAATTACCCAGAAAATAATTTTCATTATGTAACTATCAGGTTAAGAAGTGGTCCTATCTTCTTCAGAAAGACGTTCTGAAGACTATAAAGCAAATATATTCCTAGGAGATAAAGAAGTCCAAGTTTCTGATAACATGTGGGGAGATGCATGCTAAGGAAATAGATCTACATTCTTCATTATCTTTATACATCTATTCCACAAACCATCTGCAATGAATTTCAGGCTGCTAAGAGTAGTATCTTCTAGAAAATGGTAGTTAGGGCATGAGAAAAACTCCCACTGAATTTAATACTGGCTTTGTAAATTGCTTCTGAAAAGCTTAATACATGAACTTACAACCTGCCATTATTAGAAGTTTTTTAAAATCTAAAAATAAACATGATAAAATAATCAAACCAAGTACTTAAAACCAACCAATCAAATTCACGGAATTACTTGCCGCTCTTTAAGGCAGATTGCACAACATAATGAGGGATTTGTACAGTGGGTTTGCTTTAGTAGTCACATATATGTACATCATGAAATCTGTAACTAAAACGTGTAAGACAGATCTCGACATTGCCAATCCTGCTCTGAGTCCAACCTTGAGAAACAGACCATGTATGTACCAATTTCACTGTGTTTAAAAAGCTGTATGCCATCTGCACACATAGTGTGTCATTACTGCTGCACCAGTAACTCAAATCTGTACTTTAGAAAGGTATACAGTGTAAGCAGTATACATTTGTAACTTTTGCATATTCAGATTTTTCAAGTATAAACTTCAGAAAATAATGAGCCAACACACACAGTAACAATAGGACTGCAATGCTTTACCACCCTTATTGTAAAATTTCTTGCTTATGACTAGAATGAATCTACCCTCCTTTACTTTAAAATTATTGGACCTTGTCCTGGTGCAACAGGCTGGGCTAAAAAGTTTATCCCTAAATTTCTTATATGCTTCAGGGCTAATAAAACTGGCTATTGTGTATTTGTATATAGACCTGAGTGTATGTATATAGCTTTTACCTGTTTTGGAGCTTTAATCTTAACCTCTAATACATCTTTATTCTATGCCACAGTTTCATACTGTTGGAATTTTTAAGTTTATTTTGTTGGAAGATGTCAATATCCTCCCATCAATTCTCATTATTGTTTCAAGAAAACTTCACACTCAGAGGCAAACATACATATACTAATTTTCTTTTAAGTGAAACGAAGAAGCCTACTAACTGTACAACTTTTAAATCATCAAAGCAATACCTTTCCCTTGTTGTATTTTTTAATTCTAGCTAATTTGCCATAAGGCACAGAATGCCAAATATAATCACAACAGAGATGAGGTAGTGAGGGTGTTTCTGCATCAAAAGCTTTACCATTACATGCCTAGGGATTTATTCACCATAAATAAAGCCATAGTTTCATTGGGTTTTTTTAAGGAAGATTATATATAAGATTGTAATTTACTAAATTTCCTCTTTCTCACATGCCACATTATTAGTACCTGGTAACATACGAATGTGTATGTACAAAGTTCTTGCAACATACCACCACTTTCCATTCACTCCAAAAACAATTTCAGTGTTGTCTTCATGTTAGCATGCAAGCAAGCAGGCTGCAGGTGAAAGCTGAGCAAGACAAACTTGCTATGCTACTGTTACTGAGAATGTAAGAACAGAAATTACGAGTCACATTGAGCACTGAAGATTGACTTAATTTAGCAAATAGCTGAAAATATCAGTATTGATGATTTATCACATTATAAAAAGGTTTGTAAATCTCCTGGATCTCCTTCTCCTGAGCAAGCTATTGACTGTTTCCAGACAAAAAGATGGAATGAGTTTTCTCCCAGCAAAAATAGTTTTCTAAAATACTGGTTTTCATGGGTTCCTTTGCTATCTTTTCCCCACAAAAATTCAGTTTCAGAATATTGTTTGAAACAAGGAATCTCATGGGTATTTTTTTTCTATATAAAAGCATTTAATCAGAAGCTCTAACTACTACTTCTTTCCCTTGAACAAAACTAGTAGATAATTAGTTATTATTTGTTCCCTTAGTTCTTCTAAGCACTATCTATGGCAGGAGTGTTTAGAAAATGGTCTAATCAGACAAAGATTGATACATTTTAGAGAGGGAGTTAGAAAAAGAACTAAGTGTATGGGAAGCATTCATAGTTCATGTGATTGCTAGTATCATAGGCAATAATATCCACGGTACCTCAAATTAATGCTGCAGTGCCTGTTCTTCCCATGACATCAGACCAGACCATAGACAAAACCTCTGCACAGCTATTTCAACAAGGTGGTTACTCTAAACTTAGTATTAGGCATCAATTACATTATTTACAAAATTTCTAAGCTTACAGAGGCACCTAACTTACATAAATACTATGTACAACCATGATACCAAAAGGCAAATATATGTATAAAATATTCCCAGTAAAAATGCAGGGGTTCCCACACATGAGCTTTCAGTGTGACAGCAGAAGATTTTCAACTCAAAAATGCACTGCAATGCCATCACTAGAAACAGCTCTGGGATAAAACGGAAAAACTAGATAATGTCTGAAATAGCATGTAGTATTTGAGCACGTGTAAAACAACTGAGATACTAAGACATGACTGAAAACCTCCTTCTTCCACAACCACCTGCTGCATGTATTAGTTACGGTGGGATACGTTAAAGAAAAAATGTGGGGAAAAAATTGCTAGTGGCTGTAGTTGTATGCCATGACCAAAAAAATGAAGAATGGAGTAGGTGCTCCTGTACCACACTTCCACCAAACTGGGTGATCATCCCCGGGTTTGCTGTGCCATCTTTATGGCCCGAACATCCGTAACATACATAGTCTTTTAGAGAGCAGAGCCTAACAAAGAAAATAATGCAATCAAAATCACAAAAAATATGCTCAAATGAGAAGTCGGTTATTCCACAGAGATTCAGTTCAACTTGCTTTGTCACTAATAAGTACACAGATCATGTATATGAATACAAAGGTCCACAGACCATATTTCAAGTTAATTTTAAATAAAAGCCATTAAAATTTCCTTGAGTAAAATGGCTATCATTTCCATTTCATCTGACATTGAGAACCAAAAGAATATTCTACAACAGCAGAATAATGCAAGAAATGGCCATGAAAGAATGGCCACACTTCTTAATCCTCTAACAATTGGTGGACTTGAGGTTTACAAGTTGAAATAAATACTTTAAAAGACTATAAAGCCACGGGAATGAAGTGCTTTATATTGATGGTTTGTTTCATTAATATCTTCTTTTCGCAGAGCAAAGCCAAAAATATCAGTTACACAGTAATAACCGCATACATTCTGAGAAGACAGAAAATGAAAATCAGATTGCTGCTGACAAATCTATTAAACCTTTCTGAAACATAAGGCATTACACCTAGATTAGTGCCAATAACATACACTCCTTCCTGAGTAGGCAGCAAGGTTTCGTATCCAGACTCATATCCAAATTCTTGTAAGAATCAAAATAGTAGTCTTGAATTCAGTAATTCATGCCATTTATAAGAAATAATTGGACATGAAAGAAAAATTAAAGGCTCAAGCAAGCAGGAGAAGAAAAAAAGAGTTCAAGACTGAAGAGAACCTCACAGCTGGACTACACTCAACTCAATCTACATGCAAGAAGCACAGTGCCCTAAGAGTGTGCATATAGCACATCTTCTCATCTGTTTCTCCAAATAAAGACGCGCAGCAGTGCTGTGGTAACTTTCAAACCCAAAAAAGAGAGATTTACAAAAAAAACCTAGAAAAAGATGTACAAAAATATTTACAAACCTCCTATTTCCCCCAACAAATGTAATTATTAGTGAAGTGTATGGATTCTCACATGTTCTGCATACTTCTTTGTCTACTGAAAAAACTGAAGTTGCTTCAAATTAACCACGGGAACCTGGAGTAATACTGAATCCCCTAACATACCCACTTCATCTCACTCCTTATCCATGGCATGGCAGAGGATGTCTCATGAGAGCTGAGAAGTTAGAGGCTCAGGTACAGCATTGCAGATTCTATTCACATACAACAATCATGAGGGGTTTTTAGTATGTGCCATGTAAAATATTGACTTGTCACACCCTTTCACAACACAAGTTCACAAAAATACTGAATTTATGACTTCAGTGTGAAGATGGTTTTAGTAACATCACCTGCTAAAAAACTTCATTAATTTCTGTTGCCCAGATTAGAACTCATACTGGTAATCAACAAATTCTTTCTTCCCAGCATCTCCCTTAACATCAGTGACTGAAATCCAAGCTATCAACTGACACAGCATAGTGGAGTGTCAGAAAAAGTCTAAGTGGCATTTTAGAAAGAGCTGCAAGACACAATATTTACATCTTTATTGTGTGTCCTGCTGCAAAATTACACATGGATTAGAGTTTTCTGTTCTTCCCAGTACTATTCCTTTCACAACAAAATAAAGCAATGAATTTCTATCACTGGAGGTTTTCTGCATATACTAAAAAAAAGATTAAAAAACCCCACAAAAACTACAGCAGAGAAATATTGAAAATTATATTTTAATGCATGAAAAACTAAGAAATGGAACTTAGCAGTATCCTGAACACCTGTGCCTTAGCCTTTTTATGTGAAAATACCATCACACGTTACTATCTATAAAGAGTATATTCTGTCGTGCAATTATGAAGATCCACATAATTGTTATAATTCTGATATGGAAAATTTAAAAAAATATCTGCAACATTATGAGGACAGAAGAAGTTAAAAAAAAATTATTACCCTTGCAATAAATTCAGAAAAAATTATGATTTTCACTGTTTTGGAGAAGCACTTTGGAGCTGTTAGAATGGGATGTAGAAAGCAGCAGCAGTTTGAGCTTTCCACAATGGAAAACAGCTAGAAAGGCAGTTATTTAGATTTAGACTGTTCTGAACCTTTTCACCTCTTAAAACAGTCAACAGGAAAAAAAAGCATAGTGTTCCTGAGTTTCCAACTGTTTAAAAAACTACTAAATTAAAGGCTCTGTGTTATCAACAATAGGAGTAACTGACTTCAAAATAATAGTATCTTTTTTTCTCAGGATAGTTATAAGAAGATTCAAGGAAGATTCAGGCTAACCCTATCTGCTCTACATTTGGATGCTTATAGAACATGTATTTATTTAAGCAGCCTCTTAAAAACCCATGATCATTTGTGTACCAGTGTAGAGAGGTCACTTTCTACTGGTATTTCCTCAGCATTCTAGACTTCTGTCCTTAAATATCCTCCTAAATCACCTACTTAAGGACTAACTTCTTTAAATAAAAACCAACAACCCTAAAAGGTGGCTACAGGAGCTGAGCCTTCTCCAAGGCTCTCCTGAGGTGGAGACCACCCACGCCTGGCTGACTGGAACAGCTCCACCAGCCCTCCCCTTGTCTCAGACACTCAAATCCTTGAGCAAGAACATTGGAAGATGATGGCTTTCCTCTGCTTTCATGTAATGTTTCAGTGTAGTGTGACAAGTATAAGGAAGAAACAGAAGGCAAAAATAGAGCTGCCACATTTGAGATCTGAAAAGGGTCTAATGAGCTAGTCATGATGTATTCAGATGTTATTTTTAGAGGAAGACTCATGCTTTAAAATACTTGTGTTAAATTGGCAACTTTGCTTTCAACAGATCTGCTGGTTCCAAGGATTTAGCTCTACCTGGCATGACGGCCATGGTCCAAGCAAGGTGTGCTAAAAAAATGTGGAGCTAAAAGCTGATATGAATTACAAAAAACAAGTTCCAGAATATAGGTAAATTAATATTCTAAATATTTTTATTCTGAAAAATTTGCAATGCTTTTTTATTAGCTCCTGAAGGAACAACACACATTAATGAAGCTCCGACTAACTTCTTATTATTAATTTAAATTGCTTTCCTGAAATAAGATACCACATCTCCATGGTATGATTAGGTCTGTCCTTTTCCTCTCAAAAGGAAAAAAAAACCCAAAAAGGACTACAAGCTTTTTCATGTAAACTTCACTAACCAACAACAAAAGTCAATATGTTGGAAAAATAGACCTGCATTTGCCCAGCAAAATTTGATGGCCAAAACATCCATTTGGTTCCTAAATACTGGCACCAGGAAAAACTCCAATGGGAAAACAAGAGTTGTAACATATAAACTAGGCACTTCAATCCAAAGAAAGAAGCAACTAATATTTTCTCATGGCTGTTCCTTATCAGAGCAGCTCTAACTTACTGAAAAAGCTTCCCTCAACAGGTCACTTCTCCGTGAAATGAAAGGGACTTTTCTAGAAGTGGTGTCACCACAAGAAAAAACACAATATATTTACTAGGGTTTGTTTGGTTGGTTTCAACCAAGTAACTCCAAAACTGAACTTGGCCTCTGCTTTTGAATATGTCTCATCAAAAATGTTGAATTAAATTATTTAAAAAAATAAAAAATATAACTACTTGTTCTGATTTTTGATATTGCTCAAATTCTGAACCCAGAGCTGAACTGTTTGGTACATACTGGCTTCCAGAAGTAATTCTAAGTTATTACCTGGCAATGCTTAGTATTGGTATTTTACACTTGCCCAAAATACAGCTGCATTTCTCAGAAACTCCTGTGTAACCACTGCATTTCAAAATATACCACTTCTTATAACAAGTTCATCTTCTCTGTAAGATGCAACAGCTAACTCAGCCCTGGCTTGGTAATTTCAGCATGAGAAAGTGCAGACAATGTGGGAATAAGAGGCACTTATTCATCTAATCAGATATTTTGGAATGCCTCAGACTGTCTCTGGGTGTAGTACCAAAATGCAGCACACTGAAGCTCAGCACTGGAAGAGAGCAGTAGGGGCACACAGATCACTAGCTCCTATTGGGGTATAAAAGCATGAGAGGTAAAAAGGAAAGGTATATCAGAAACAGAAAATAGTTCATAGTCAACAGAGTTTGGGATTTTTTTAACAGCAGAGAGTCTCCTTGCTTCCCATTTTTATTAGATTCCCACATTTTCTACTGCCGAAACAAGCATGACTTCACTAATCCTGTGAAACTTTGTCCATTATTATTAACATCTTCACACAACCTTTATAGGATATTGAGTTTATCAATACTGCAAATATTGTTGGAAATCTGTTGTGTCCTCTTCATTGTCACAGACCTTCACTGTCAGTTTCATCATTAAATTAATGGCGTTGTTGGTGTTAACTCTAACATAAGAACTGCTCCTCTAAGAAACAACTCTCAGAGACAAAATTTTCCTTCAGATTTCATCCCCTTACCCCCCCCCCTCCCATAAAATACAATCAAAATCAAGGGAATATATTTAACCAGGATAGTATGGCATGCTTCTCACAGAACATAGGCATAATGCACTTGGCATCAGAAGATTCTACAGATCTGTCCTTCACCAGCCTATGCACTTGGACACATTCAGTAACTCCTTTTGAGAGTACCATCACATAAGTGAGGACATTTTACTTCTAGGGAGATCAGATAAAAGTAAAAAGATTAACAGAGTGTCATGGTACACATGGTACATTAACAGAGTGTCACGTACATGGGACCTAACAGCAATACAATTAAGTGCTTATGAAGCACTCCAGAACTTCATAATTACACCATGTGATTACATATCAAGTGATGTACAACTTTTTCTAAATGGAAGATGAAGAATGTAGAAAACTAACTCTGATGAATGATTTGGTTTTTTTCTTTAACTTCAGCTACAAACAAATTCCTTGCTATTTGAACAGATGCTATATCACTATACATGCATTGAGACTCAAATAAATAAATATCATATAGTTTAAATTATAATACGTAAATTCTAAAACAACTTTCAATTGTAAATTTAAAAAAAAAATAAAAATCACTGCATTGAAACTCCCTATAGGCAGGAGGGCCAAAACATGAGAGATTATTCATTGGAATATTGTCAGACTCACTAGCTGATATACAAATCACTTTAATTGTCATATACCATATGAGAGGTGTTTCATGGAATCATAGAATGGTTTAGGTTGAAAGGGGGCCTCAAAAATTATCTAGTTCTAAATCTCCCACCATGGTCAGGGACACCTTTCATTAGACCAGGTTCCTCAGAACCCCATACCACCTGGCCCTGAACACTTCCAGGGATGGGACATGCACAGCGTCTCTGGGCAACCTGTTCCAGCGCCTCACAGAACATCTACATCTCTCTCCACTCTGAAGACCTGACTAGCAACAGTAACTTCCTACTGTTCCTATTAAGCTTCACCAAGTCTTTAGAATATTATCTTTCCTCCGTGTAGCTGAATTAGTTAAAACCTCCTATCAGATACCATCACCGAGTTTCATGCTAGTTAAAACGTGTGGAAGAGCATGGGGATGACTGCAAAGAAATTCAGCATATAGTTTAAAATAAAGTATGTACCTTGCCTTCTCTGTGAAAATTTTAACCTAGAAAATCTAGCACCTGATTTTTTTCTGTAATCCTGTGTCCTGGAATGATGTTATTATACCTCCTATTGCCTGCTTTGTGCTCAAAAATGGGTCCTATAGCCTTAAGCTGAGCCCAGGGAGAGAGAAAGAGAAAAGAGAAGCGACAAATTTGTTTTCCTGCCTGTGTTTAAACACACAGAGATAAGACCCTGGCTTTCTTCCAACTCGTGGCTTTTTCTCACCGGAGAAAAAGAGACGGACTGGTTTCTTTGCTTTTTAAGCTAGCTTTTCGTTCGTTAACTGAAGCAGACATTTTTCCTGTAACTGTAGCTTTGTCTTCTAGAACTATTCAACTTTTCTCCAATCCAAAACAGCAAAACATCGCCCGGGGGCCCCCCGATGCTGCACTGCAGCCCAGAGGCCAGCTCTGGACTCGGAAAAAGATTGAACCCCACCTACAGAAAAAACTCTGAATCTCTTCAAAGCAGTAAAAAGTTTTATTATTTAACATTATTCATTCTTTTCATGCCTGTAAACACCTTGCTTGTTAAATAAACAACTTTTTTCACTTTCTCCAAGAAAAATCCTTTCAAACCTGTAAGAATCCATAAAGAAAAAGTTGCTAAAACCTACTCTTCCTTAAAGGAAACACCCTTTCAGAACATTTCCTCCTAAATTTATCCAAAACCAAGACATCCTGTTAAGTGAATCATATTTAATCTCAGAGAGAATACAAAAGCATGCCATAGGCTAAATGCAGTTTAAAACTGTGGTAATTACTTTTGGATTTCCTCTGCAGTAAGTAAGGATGCTAATTTGAATAACTATTAGTACAAGACTAATAAGGAAAATGAAGGAGAAGTGTATTATTGCTTCGGTTGCAACTTGTTAAAATAACTTTCAAATGAAATACAAAACTCATGTATATTCTTCTTTTATTTATGTACTGCAAAACTGTTATTTTTTTTCTCCATGTCCTTTTACTATTTACTGTCACCATCATCCTTTAAGATGAAAAAAGAAATAGCAAATAACTGCCAATGACTAATACTTCTATATTGCTATCTGCCACAACCCTCCTGTTTTCTGTCCTTTCACCCCTCTCAAACCAAAACAATTGAAAATCCTGCTTCAAAAGCAAAAGTACCCATCTCTTGCTCAGCATCTTCTATATAATGCCAAGAGGTCAAATGAGGTCAGCTTTGACATGATAACTGAAATCCAAAGGCCCTCTATTGTGTGTGTTTGAAGAATGAATAAAAAGTGAAACATACCATTTTTCCCCCCGAACTACAAGAATAATTCTTAAACCAGTGTGAAGGAATATACTAGGGTGACTTCTAACTACCTCAGTGGCATCCTGGTTTAACATCAATATACCACACTGAAATTGTACTACATGCTACACAAAAGTAATGTAGTAATTTACAAAAGGCCATCTGTGCTGACCAAAAGCTAAGAAAGAGTATCTTTAAAAGAGAAACCATTTTGCATTTATTCTATCAAGACCTCTATAAGAATAATTTTATCTGGAATAAGCACAGCAAAAAGCAAAATTAAGTAATACAAACCTCTCCCCCTTGTTTTATTTTCACAAAAATCTTCCTGTCAATAATATAGACATGAATTTAAATTTGGGGAATCACATGTTGATGGATACTGTTTCAGATTAATTTCAGATAATTCCTGTACCTCATATGTACTTCAGATTAAAACATTTCTCCAAGAAACATAGTAGCCTGCATCTTCAACTGCAGATAAAAACTTACCTTATTACAAAGTCATGGCTATCAATCTCTTTTCCACAACCACTCTTCAGAAGGATGCCAGAGTTCCCAACAACTGCGCAGGTTTTAAATCGGCGATTTTTCATTGGGGACACTTCAGGGAGAAGGCTGTGCAAATCCTGAGAGATGTTTAGAGTGCGACGTCTGTCCAGTACATAATGAATTACATCTCCTGGCTTGAAGCTGCTTTTGACCACTGAGACATCTCTTTCAGCATCCAGGAACTGAAGAATGTTCTTCCTGCATTGACAGAAAAATGCAGAGATAAAACCCAACACTCCTGCTCGAATGGTGTTTATCTAGCAGCAATATGGACTGTACAAGGAATACAACATAAAGCAGAGGGTAGACAGTGTTAGTCCTGCTAGGGTAATTTCCCATGCTCCAGGATGGAGTTAGAGCAAAGCTTTTAGGATGGAGTTCACACTGTGGCTACAACGTAACACAAATACTACAGAACTAGAGCTTAATGACTGGTACACACAAAGAAACAGAGAGATGAAGGAAAGAGAACTGAAAATCTGAAGGCATACTGTGCTTGACTATCTCCACAAAATTTTGGAATTAAGACATTTTAAAAAGAACTGTGTCAGTTTGTTTTCATAAAAACAAACAAATACATGAAGTATTTGTAATCAGGAAGCTTCATCTCTTACAAATCAGCTCGGCTCAGGAATGGCCATGTTTTCTTATAGATTCTTATTTGACCATAGGAGTAATATATTTACTTTAGCATAAACTTCCTCCTAATTAACAGAAGTTTAGCTAAAGCTATCCTAATTAACTTGATATGAGAACACACCACCCAGTCTTTGGTACCAATTTGAAGAAAATCAGCTTAAAACTTATTGCAAAGTAAACTACTGCAGCTCATGGTCCAGTCAAGCTGTTAGCCGAACTCAAAATCTCTTACAAACTCATCAACACTTTGAAACATTTATCATCCTTTTTGCAAATAATTGTTTAAACTATTACACAGGTTTAGACGCACATGACCAAATATGAGGGTTTGGTAAACTACCATGTATCACATGAACTATGGCAGCTGAACAGTTGTAAACTCCCAGAATGTTTGCTTTTCTGTCAGCTGAAAAGTGAAGTCATGGTATCTGCTTACAGGGCCATCAGGATGCTCTGCCTAAGTGGAGGTAAAGCAGCTCAAACTTGCCTCTATTTGCAAAAGTTATCAGAGCTGATGGAGAAGAGGGGGTCACCCTGCTTTTGGTGCTGAAGAATGCTGAGACTGGCCTGACTCATCAATCCCAGGGTTAAGCACTCTATTCTGTGAAGAACAGTCTTTCCTGAAAGAAACTGGCACTCGTGAGGATGCAGCAGACAGAGCTCCTGATAATGGAACCAACAAGTGATGGTACTGATAGCAAAGCTGTTGAGCTGATACATCTGACTGTCAGTCACTTTACAGTACAAAAGCCGAGGCCCCCTTTTTAATGGCAGAGAATTCTGACACACTTCTTCTTGGATGGAGTGTGTGTGCAGCTTCCTTCCTTGAGTGGGAATCCCCTCCTAGGTTACTCCTTAAGGCTGAGTAAAAGAGACTTGCCCAGGGTCACTGCTAAGGGTAAGTACCACTAATTTCTACTCAATTATTTTGCTAGCTTTAATATTGTTGCTTCAAAGTGGCTTCAGTAAACTGTGCACTATATTAGAAGTAATAACTGTACCATATAGTAAATAAAAATGATCTTTTAGTCTCATTATTATCATTACGATCATCAATAAATAATTTACTTTAATAACTTAAGTGTATTTGGTTTGCCATCCTTAATCTTGTGGGACAAAGTTGCATAAAGGTTCAACTGCACTTGCACAATCCTTTAAACATACACTGTTGACCAAGTCTGGGGTGAAGAATAGATCCAATCATACCTTGACTCCTCTCTGAGAAAGAGTTTAACGTGCAAGGGGTTTAGAAAACAAGTTCTGTACCTCATAACTCAGTGGGAGGCATTCTCTAATAAACTCTGTCCAAAGCTTCCATTCTGCCCACCACAGGTGGGGACTGGGGTCCAAAAACTGGCACATGCTCAATATGTAGATTTAAAAGAGATACTTAATGACTGCAATGTAATGACTAATGTATGAAATGACTAATACCTGCACTGGCAGTGTAGAGCAGTTTTCAGTACACCCTTGACACAAAAAGCTGAAAAAATCCCTGGGCCAGATCTGCAGGAGCCACTGATAGCTCAGGATTGTGAGCAAGGAAAGCTTTACAAACTTGTGTCCATCTGTGAAGCAGGTATGTTTCTGAAGAAAGATAGATCTGAACCAAGTACAACACTTACAGAACAGACAGGGAGTGCTGAGCTGGGGCAGGGTGTTTAGTACATCAAATCTACTAGAAACTTTTGCCTCTGCAAGTCTTAGAAGAAAAGAAGAAAAACAAAAACTTTTTATTTTTCACTGCTGTCAGCAGGTAAGGTGGAATTTAAAAAATGGATATTTTGTTGACTAAAAGAATGGTCTTTTGCGTAATAAGCTTCTAGAGAAGAACTTCCATAGAGCACAACCAAACAGGAAAAGCTAACTAGAAATGTTATTCTAGCAGTTGCAACACTCAGTCACAGCCATAAAGGTGAAATAATCTCCCGCAAATTAAACGAGATGACCTACAGAACACCCATGCTCACTAGCCAGCTCTTATGTCGCTGCCTCAAGAAAGTAGAGTATGTCTGAATCTTGCGACCAACAACACAAAATACTCACCATGGAACTGATCTTAAAAGCCAGAGGAGAAGTGAAACAGAATAGAAGTGGTTTTTAAGTAATTCCTCTCATTTCTTAAACTCAGCCAAAAAAAGAAAAGGAAAAAATATCTGGAATGTGTGGGGCTATCTGTCACATATGAAGGAAGTAGCATCAGAGCAAAGCCAAGTGTCATGGCTTGACACTGGCCCAGTGCCAGTGCAAATATATTTTCTTCAACTAAGTGCTGGGACATGCGACCAGGAACAGAGCAGAGCAGGCTCAAGCTTAGAAAGAGAGGGAAAAAAAAATTATTAACCTTCACTAAAATAACAGGAACACACAGGAAACAGAATGAAAACCTTCCAAACATTCCTCCTCCTCCCACCCAATTTCCACTAAACCACAGTGAGACAAAACCTTGGAAGCCTGATCAAGTTACCACCACTCAGATAATCAGTTCTCAATCCACCAGGGGAGAGAGGAGTCTCTCTTGTACCACAGTCCTCCCCACAAAACAGGGTTGAAACCTCCCATGTTTCCATGTCACACATGGCACCGCCTGGAGGAAATCTGCCATCGTGACATCCTCCTTCCATGTACAGTGCTCTCAGCACC
>VZSE01006757.1:146427-157655 GCA_013398275.1 Promerops cafer
GCCTCCTCTGCCGGCACAGGCTCGCTCACTCGCTCTCTCTCTTCCTTGGGGGGTGGGGGAGGAACAAAAGACATCTTGGTGTCTCTCCACCCCTCCGTCCTGCAGGGGCTGGCCCGGTTCCATTCCCTTCCACCCTCTCTCTCTCTTCAGGGCTCCGGCCTACCTCAGCCTGGGCCTTCATGGCTTCCCCTCGTCCATCCAGCCTGCGGCTGGGCAGAGGGAAGGTGTGCATTCTCCTGCCAATGGGACAAAAGAGAGCGAGCTCTGGGAATGCTCTGCTTTTAACCCCGTGTGTCCTCAGAGGTGACTCACGTCTTCAGTGGTCACACCAGGTGTCAATATTCAAACCTGACCACTGATTGGTTTGACTAAAACTTCCCAAAAAACTCACTTCCTCTCAAACTGAGACAGCAACTTATGCTGACGCACATGAGGGACTCATAATAACAAAGCAGGATAGACAATCTTAAAATCCTGAGTGTAGCTTTTGGTAAGGCCAGGAAAGGTATTTCTGTAAAAGGAAGATGAAGACTTAAATTTGGCCTTTAAATTGAATGGACTTTAAATCTCCTTGGGTTTGATAGCTCAACTTTGTGGGCACTCTGCAACAGATAGATCAACTGATACAAAACAACAAGCAAGAAATAAAGAATTGCCCAATCTAGAAGTATTAAAAATTACTGCAATTATTCATTACATAGGAATGGAGCTACTACAGCTGGGGCTGTAAAGGATAATATGAATCCATCAGAAGCTATGAACATCATCAGCCAAGCTATCGAGAGACTCATTTCACATGAACTTGACTTGAGAAGGGATGAACACTAACAAGTCTCAAAACCTCAAAAAATTATGTGAAATGTACAGAAACTACATTTCCAACTACCAAAAGTCACATGATCACCAGAAGATTTGCTTTAGTCCCTGTTATCTAGAAAAAATTGGCCTAAAACTGTCTACAAAAAAGTAGCAACATTTGTGCATGAACACAGTATCTTCTGTATTATTTTAAAAAGTACATACTTCCATAAGAGATATGCAATAATGCTAACACTAAAATATTTTTTATCGATTCATCTGTCTGAATCCAGGTATTTTCTAATACTGAAAGTAACATGATAAATAATGCAAAGTCCATGCTATTGTTTTAAGTTCCTCTGTGCTACTGACTCACCTGTACCATGGGGATAACAGTACTTCCGATTTTCACATAAGTGCTAGGAGAAAAATAATTTTTGAGGGACATAACAAATACTAAGCATACATACATGAGTATCTCAGTCAGTCTTGATGCTGATTAATAGTAACAACTTGTTTAAACCTCTGTTCTGTCCCACAAAGAGTATTCAAAATAGCAAAAGGCTATTCTGATTAAACAGACATGACAAAATAATGACAAGTAAGTGTTAATCCACTTCAAGCTGCATGTTAAATTCAAAAGTAAGCTCGATTCCACCAATGGAAAAAAGACCATGATTTTTAGCAAACCTTGAAGAAATGGTGCTCTGCAGCCTTAAGCTAAACTGTGTAAACAAACAGTTTCATTTGAGATGGTTTTCAAGTTTTTTTTATGACAAATAAAACTGTACTGGGGTGTGACCTGAGCCACTCTGTGGGCAGGTGAGACTGATGTGACTCACCCTTAATTGTAGCCAACCAGCTGCTTGGAACATGTTTACATGACTCAAAAAAGCACAGTGAGTGTTAAAAAACACTGTGTTTTTAATCTGTGGCTGACCTATGGTTTTTCTTTGATAAGCAGAAACAGATCTCCATAATATTTAAGTACCAACTGAAACTCACAGTTATCTGACGAGTTCATGCAGCAGTAATGTCTCTGAATAGCTTTCCAAGTGTTAAAACTATGTATTGCCGTGGGGCAACATGGTCAGATTTTTCTCATGATGCATTTTTCTAGTTTTATTTTGTGCTGTGGTCTTTGTACCACAAAACTATTATATAATCTCAAACTGTTCTTCATCTGCCTCAGAACTGTGTGAATGAACAAAAGAAAACAGACCACTAGCAGATTTGACTTTTAAGATTACAAAAACATGTATACTTTTAGACATTCTCAAGAAAACTGATGCATGACCTCCAATGCTTTTTCTGGGAAAAATCATTTCTGTAGAGGAAGGCAGTGCCATAAATCACTGCTGCTGGACTTGAGTGGACCCCCAAGTGTGAGGGGAAGCCTCTGGAGTGCATCCCAAGTGCCCAGGAGGGTTCACCAGCAATCACATTATGGAACAGAGATGGGCTAAGTGTTTAATTGATCCTCTCTGTGCCCACTGAAGACATGCCTTTATCTACATGTCCCCCCAGCCCATGTTTAGCCCATGCCAGCTAAATTAGTTTAATTAAAAACAGCATGAAAGAACAAATTCAGTGGTAACAAAAGGTCACAGCTTGCACTTGTACATGACTAGAGTTCCAGCTCCTGTTGGTTTCCAGAGGAGGCAGGGGGGACCACAGGTGTTTGCACCTGTGCTAGGTTTTACTTTAGTCTGAATGAAGTTTTAAGAAAAGCTCTTCCAGGAAAGCAGCCTTTAGAATCATAGGATAGTCTGTGTCGGAAGAGGACTTGAAAGATTATCTAGTTCAACCACTAATTTGGATTTGTTAAAAACATACCCAACTGCAAATAACCCTGGAAGGGTTTCTAGGAGCTCCCAGCCGACGGAGGCCACACAAAGAGAAATGCTGTAATACAAGAGAGTGGGCATGCCAAAGGAAGAGGGCTTTTAAACACATCATGACTCACCTACTGCTTATCACAGGAAGGTCGTCTGTATACCAGATTTTCAAGAAGATAAGCAAGGCAGAGTAAAATAGATTGGCAAGCAAAAATCCCCTGAGGTTTATTATGACTAAACCAGACCAGAGAATCCCAGATTCCATGTCTTTGACAAAAAAACAATCAGAAAGAAACAGTGCAAATGGCTTCAGAACATTGCTCCAAAAGCTTCAGAGCAACTGTAGTGCTCCATTGCTGGTTCTTTATTTACTGCTTGCACTTCAGGGACTTATCACAACTGTGTCACGCTAACTTGTAAGACAAAAACTGATAATAATCTGAACCTTTTGAAGGAGGAAGATGCTTTTTTTTAATATGCTGCTGACACCTTACTAGTTCTCACACTTTTCTGACAGGAAATATTCTCTGTTAAATTGCAGAGATAAATACATTCCCAATGTACTTATTAAAAATTTTGCCTTCCTGCAATTCATAACCTTCTCCTGCTCCTTTCAGCATAAATGCCTATATTTATTTAAAAGTAAGTAGAAGAAAGTCACAGTCATCGAACTGTGGTTCATTTCACACAAGTCACAGATGTGCTGTCGTCAGCCCTGTGTGGAAGGCTTCCCCATATAGGTTTGTACCATCTCAGCCACATCCCTACTTTCTGAAACTATAGCCTTCATTACAAATGAAGTCTCTCTATTTCCACAAGCATAAGGAAAACCTTCGCATTGCTACAGAGAGTAGAAAAGACTTAAGATATAAAACCTTAGCAGATGGTAGACTCTTCTTCAAGACTCAAATAATTCAGATAGAAAGGGGAGCCAAGAAAGCAGTCTTCTTCCCTTTGTCACAGGAATTATCCATTCTTCTTGAAAGAAGTTGCCAGCAATGAGAAGGAAACATCAGTTGCAAAAATCACCCTCCCACTAAACCAGTCATTGTCAAGGTAGCACATTTCACACAGTCTCAAGTAATTAGTAATACCCATAATTTCCACCTCAATCACAGAAACTCTAGCTCTTTCTTCTTAAGATACTGCTTAGTATCTCCAAAGGGCTGCTGCTCTCCCAAGAGGGCTTCTACACTCCACAGACTGCCTTCTCTGGCTGCAAAGTCCTAGAGCACCAGAAACCCACTGGAAGCTTTCCATCCTTCCGTGGGGTCCTGATAAAGAAGATTTGCCACTCATTGACTCCTATCTGAGCCTGGCCTTGCCAAGAATTCCTAAGGCCTTTGAGGCTGACAGACACATCACTAACTTGAGCAAAAATAAAATGGCTAGAGATGATGCCTACAAAGTCAACAAAGCAATAGCAAAGTAAAATATTCTAGATGCCCATCAACAAGATTTGACACATCGCTGACCAACAGTCATCGCACAAAGCAGAAGTCAGTATAAAATACGTTTGAAAACTGCTAATGTGGGTGGCAAGCTGATGTAAGACACAAAAACATCTGTCATTTATGGGTGACAGTAAGTTTTATGAAGTGTCTTTATGATGCACACTAATGGCTTCACAAATTATTTCTCCACTGCTTAGAACTGATAACATTTTATATATTATTCAGCAGGCACTAGCTTGTTTTTTGTTTCTCTCTTACTGGTACTTCCTATGGTCACACCACAAAACCACCAACCACTCTTCACGTAAACAGCTGCAATTATAGACTATGAATCATCTTCATGGTCTACACAGTGCACGTAACATATTATGGAGGGCTGAGCAGTTAGTTAAACCACAAGAATGCTGTATGACTTTGCCAGACACTTTTTAAAGTTAGTCCTGATAGGTGTGTAAGTGTAAAACTACACCTAAAATGCTTCTTACTGCTACAACATGGAAGAAAGGTGTATAGCAAGCCACCTGTAAAAGTGAGAGAATGTATGTAATTTAGTCAGAGTCAGACTGAAAGACATCATAAGGGGTTGCAAGCAGCTTCCTCAGTGAAAAGCATGCCTGATATCCCTCCCTCACCACTGAGAACCATAACTGAATATGCTATGCATGTCAGCAAAGAGGATTTCTGGAAAGATTATGCCTGGCGAGTAGCACTGACTCCTTTTGTGGAGTTCATGTCAACTTTTGGCCCTAAGTCACATTAATCTAAAATAATTTTCTGGTCCACATCTACTGTCTGCCCCAGCATTTATCAAGGTAGCCATTTCCTCTGAAAACAAGACTGGCAATGTGGACTTCTAAATAACCTCATCTTTATGCCCTCTATGGTACAGAAAATCTTACAGTGGAAGAATTACAGTGGAACCTCTACTCCCAGCGCTTAAGCCAGTGTACAAGATACACTGTTTTCTTCACTCTACTAATGAGACAAAAAAAAACCCCTTCTCTGCACAATATTTTAAAAAACCCCACATATAAAACTGCTTCTTAAGTACACAATAGTAATTTATTAAGTAAAAGAAATTTCCGCCTCTGGAAAACAATAAAGAAAAAAGTTTATTTGAAACTCGTGAATTTAGTAGATTGTAATAATACACGTGTATTCACAGGATGAAAAAATACTAAAGCACTCTCTACTGTTTTACCTCTTTGTCTGAATAATGTATTTTGCATTTTGGAACAGGCAGAAAATTGGGAAAACCCAAACTTAATTTTCTCTCTTAATTTTAACCAAAATATTATTGTAATATTTTTTTCTTGTTTTTTGTTTGGCTTGAGCAGCAAGGCATATTGGTTTTAAATTATTCTGAAATATGATACTCAATTTTTCAGTAAAATGACTGAGAATAATTGTATCTATTTATAGTCACTCACTCATTTCCAAACAAGCTTACTTCACAGATAGGAAAAGCTGCTTTCTCCCAACTTTTGAACCCATAACTTATGATACATACATTTCTGAGCTACCTTTATCTTCTGCCTGCTCTAGAATTAGGGACATAAAATAGCAGTCATTTTAAAAATCCCTAAATTTCTCCTTCAGAGAAGTCACGCTTTTATACATGGAAACAATGCCTGATTAAGTGGTTTGTAAATGGTCCTTTAATTAAAAAAAAAAAATTAAAAATAAATTTAAAAGTAGAAAGTGAAATCACACAGAAACCACATTTTAATCAGAACACATTACTATTCAAAATCTTAATATTCAGAAAATCAAGTCTAATCTGCTATGCGATTGTTGTTAAAAATGGTTACTTTCCCTCACTTTTCAGAGAATGTGACACTCCTAGATCTCCACACTGCCAATCCACGCTCCATATGCTTCTCCCATGGGCCATCTTCCTGATGAAGATGGGGAAGATATGACACGACACGCTCAGAGACATGCTACCCTCTGTGGCCCCAGGGAGCAGAGATCCACTGCAAAGACACATCTGAACTATCACTCAGTTTAACTCTGCTACCGGGTTGCCCCCTCAGCATAAGCCTAAGGCTCTTTTTGGCCTGTCTGACACAGCTGTAGTCAGTGTCTGACCCCGTGACGTGCACCAGCCACAGCACAAGCGGGCTCACAACACTGGACAGCCCAGCGCCGACTCCTGCATCTCAGCTGTCTGCCTAAGCTGCCTCTGCAGTCAGGGCAGGAAAACTGGTATGCTCAGGATACTTCCACCTGCTCCATTTCACACCTCTAGGATGAGAGAAAATCGTGTCCTAAAAGCAGCAGTTTCTCGCCACTGACTGTGGAAGAGTTCTAGGCAACCAGCTTAAATATGGACATGAATAATATAGATTGGTTGCACAGGTCCTACACTCACAGCCAGATGAAAACATTTCATTAATTCTTCTGAAGGATGACTTGACTTTGAAGCCTAATGTAATGCAGTTGCATTTAACACCGAAACCTAAACAGATACACTTTAAAAACATCCACCTGCAAATATAAATCAAATTACTGTTTTATAGACCAAAGGAATTACAAAGCAATATGAATGAAAAGAATTATAGGCAAGGTGAAATGAACTGCTTTTTTATTTAAGAAACTCACCTTATTTCCATTACCAAAGAAGAATTGATTTTCCAACCTTCTGCAGCACGTTGGAAGATTGAGGAGCCACCCTTTCGAATTATCTTATCAGAGCTATTGATCATTGATCTACTCAAACTCAGCTCACCATCTCTGCAATGCAATACAGAAAACACACAATTACGTCAAGGCTAACTCCAGTTTAGGTAATTTATATCCCAAGCATCAGCAATATATCCTTTTATTCACAACACAAATAAGCAATTATCTCTTAGCTTTCTAAAGAAAATAAACTGTAACAGAAAAAAATCTATGAGACAGCTATCTGTAATAGCTGAATATGCAAATTAAGAGCTCCAATTTGTTTACATCTGTAATGGAATAGATGTAACAAGAACTACAATAAACTCCAAATTGTGAATCTGGACAAAACTTCATTATGCTTGTGAGGCAGATTCTGAACGTCTAGCTTCCAAATTTATATTACTAAACTAAGCACTGTTACATTTCAAGCCTTTACCCAGTTCATAATCTGCAGTAAGGGCTTAACAGATATCTTTGATCTCCTGCTGATGCTAAAGATTTTTAAGCACAGAATTCTGGAGTTTAATGGTATACAAAATATGAAATCTCCCCAACACTTCATGAAACTTTTGCATGCACACATCCAAAACACTCCCATTGTCTTATCCTGTCCATCAGTCTTATGATTACAACTTTTTGGCAAGGTAGCCTTTAAAAATAAATACAGTAAGCTTTGGGTGATGACCACTGAGCACCTGGTGAGCTAGCACAAGTTGCAGTGATATTAGCCAACAGCATCACATAAATGGGACAGAGAAGTCCAAACACTACAAGCACAATTTAAGGTGTTAGGACTGAAACTCATTTTTATCTCCACATCTTTCCATTATCATCCATAGTGTATCATCCATAGTCTTTTAGATGCCAGAGCAATGTTCAGCTGAGTTCAAACACAGCTGTTAATCACAAATATGTCAAAGTTGTTGGATGTAAAAATCTACCACAAAAAATGACTTGTAACTCAGGTGTGCACCGGACAAAAATATACAGAAATCTGTTTATCTGTTAAATAAGCATGCTCTGAAATACTGCCAATAACAACAGCTTAGCCTGGAAACAGAGTATCTGACCACAGCCCTTCCATGAACAAAATGGTAAAGATGTGAGACTGTCAGCTTTCTAGGAATTGCCCAGTTGTGTTTTTCTGTGGCTGTAAGTTCTGACAACAATGGAATCACTGCCCTTAGTAAGAAACACAGCAACATTACTGCTGTATATAAAGCAATAATACTTCGTAAATTATACAACAGACAAAACACAAGCTAACCTGCAATGGGACATTAATTAAGCTAAATTAACAAAACTGGGACCATGTAGTAATTTCTAAAACGTGCTGTCATTGCAGAAGCCCCTATAACTAACAAACCAGTACCACACACTTCACCAAAACCATCCTGCATTACTGGCAGCTCCCTTTGTCCCTCACCCCCATGCCAACACTCTGCAGCTCAGGCATCACGCTGATGCAGAGGTAAGGCTGCCACCTACCGAAAATACACAACTTCAGGTTCAAGACCTGTATGCAAATTACCCACATCCTGCTCACTTGAAGGCACCGGAGGATGCTGCAGAAGTCCCTAAATCCAATAGCCAGAATCCAACTGATACTTTTTGCTATATTAAAATTTTTTATTCCCTAAAACTTTTCCAAAATGGTTGTAGTAATATTAATTACATATATATTCCTGCCCGTATTTTATAGATGCATTGAGTGCATGCCTCTAAAAGAAAATGACCAAACTACATCCAGGTAAAGTTCTCAGTCTAAGGATACTTCAGAGATGTCTCTAGTTTATTCTAGGTTAAATATATGTAGTACACACTTGAACAGTGAAACAAGTGACAAAACTTAGCAACAAAATCCATTGCCAACACTTACACCATAGCATTTGAAATGTGGTTGATTTCCATAGTCACAACTTACAACTGCAGTGAATTACACAGATTGTACATTGAAAAAACGTTAAATTGTGTTTTTATGAGAGAAGGTCCTAGGCACTTTGTGTTAAAGTCATTACTATGAACACAAATGTGCTCATTTAGATCCTCCTCTCCCTGTTATTGGATTAATTTTCACTTAAATCAACATTAAATAAACTGATACATAAAAATCAAAACTTTCTCCAGGTAATTCTTCATTGTGTAAATAACTGAAATAAATCTGGATTATTTTGTATCTTGTAGAATCATTGCAAATTCTCTCTGATGTAAATGAAAGAGCTGCCATACTGGGGCAGCAACTTAGAGCTGACAGTGTCAGCCTTCACTCTGGATTACCTTGCCTTGGTGACCAATCAGACCCATAGAGTAAGACTCTCTTCTCGTGAAGATAGTTCATTAAATAAAGTAACTGCCTTCAAGTGTATTCCATACCAGAAGAAGATGACACTGCTTAAGAAGCACTACTCTGCATGTAACATGCACGTTTCATTACTTGCATAACCTTTAAAGGGACATTACTGTCTATCTGAAGCAGGGCGTGCTTCACAGTAATTGTCCTAGCACACTTCTCTGTGAAAGCACACAGCTGGTTTAAAGTCTCTCATGTAATTTGGAACTGTATATAGTCAGTCCATTTTGGATTCTCTGGTGCCACTAATAACCATAAAATGGGCCACCTCACACACCCCTATCTTCTGAAAGTAAAATAACCCATGGAAAACTAACTTTGCTTGCCCACATGACCAGTCAAAAATAACTCAATGTCCTGAACCCCTAATTCAGGAGAATTGTGTAACATCAGGAGGGGCAGCAGTTATGAGCAATACATTTTTAGGGTATTTTTTCTGCTTCATACAGTAATGAATGGGATGGCAGGCTATGAAGAGAAAAAAAATTTCAACAGTGAAAGTGAGTCGTACCATACAGTACAAGAAGTCTCCCTGATAAAGAAATAGAGATATCACAAAATGACTAGTCAGAAGTATATTACAGCTGTATTTTAAAAGGTTTTTTAGGAACATACATATTTATAACTAAACACACTTGTTTCCTTCCATTTAATATTAAAACAACCGTTCACTTTAGTAAGATTTTAAGTTGTGTCAAACAATGTGCAGTAAACTGAAAGTGCTTTTTTCTTTGCAAACTTATATAAAGTAATTTCTGAGTAGTTTTATCCGTTCCTTCTAGTCTGACAGGAAGGAGCACGTACTAAGAAACATGGATATCAACGACAACCAACCTCACATGTTCATTTTCACCTCTGTTTTCACACAGCTGTAACCCCAACAATTTTAAACTTCTGTACATCTCCTAAGACTACAGACAGCTTTGTGGTAGAAACCGAGTTACACCCAGGCTGAACAAGAGGAAGAGATAGCAGCAAGTTGTGAAAAATCTTGAAAAACAAAGGAACCAAATATTGCACACACACAGGTGAGGACAGCCCCTGCTCTCAGCAGGTGTCGGGGCCACAGCTACCCAGCCGTGCTCAGCTGCCTGTGTCCCCCTCCCTCACTGCCTAAAGAAGAGGGATGTGCTTTCTGCCTTTAACTCCAGGGCCAAGCAGGCTGTAATTGCCTCAGCTTCTTCCAGGCCTCTATGGGTACTTACAACGCCTTATGCCTCCTCCTTAAATTAAGGCAAGGGCTTACACAAGAGGACAAAAATCTGCTGTGAAAGAATTCTACCCAGAGTCGACATGCACAAGCAAACAGAAAGTGTGAGTCCCTACTTAGCTTTTACTGATTACATTAAACGACCAATAAATTCATGCATTGCTCCAGTGAAACCAAAGTCTTATACACCTCCGCGGAAAAACCAGCTTGGCTGAAAATCCAGCATCTCCAGAGAACTGCTGCAAGTTGGGAGAAAATTGAAGAATGCAGGCATTCACGTACATAAAGAGAAAGCTGAGGTGCAAAGAGAAAAATGGCAAGGAACTCTTTGTCTTTCGTTTTCAGTCAACCGCAGGCAGCAAAGGTAGAGTATGTCTCAGCGAGGGACATTCCAGTGGAGGAAGCTCCACAGTTAAGGGGGATGACCCACACTTCTCTCAAAGCAAGAATCCTTAAGGAAAAACCAAGTTAAGCAAAGCTTCCAGGCAAACTTCAAAGACGGAAGCAGGCGTTCACCTGCATCCCAGCACGCTTGCCTGCGACAGGCAAGGAACCGAGGCACAACGCGCTCCGGCGGCGGCCGCCGCCACCTCGGGCCGTCCCGGCCTCCGGGGCAGCCGCGGACAGGTGAAACTTCCCGAGAGCGCCCTCAGAAGCAGGGCAGCTCCCGTCCTTTCCCGTGCACTCGGACCCGCTCTGCGGCCGCCGAGCCCCGGCAGCAAGCCCCGTTCGCCACACGTCCCGCAGCGGCATCCGCGCCCTCCGCAGCGCCCGCCAGCGAGAGCGCCCGGGCACCTGACAGCCCACACGGCCCAGCCGCCCCCTCGGGCCGCCCTCCCGGCGCGGCGCCCCGCAGTTACCCGGCGAGAGCTGCCTCCTGCCGCTCCTCGGTCCGCGTTATTTCCTTCGTC
>VZSE01006757.1:157793-205139 GCA_013398275.1 Promerops cafer
TGGGCTGGAAACAACCGCACACGCGGCACGAATTGCTAAAAACACGGCAATGTATTTTCTTGCAGTTTTTTTTCCCCGAAATAATTACAGAAGATAAAATAAAATAAAGCCAGGCAAGAGCACAGGCTGGGGGTTCTTTGGCATTTAGTTTGTCTCTCTTTCGCCCTGCCAGGCAGCTGGGCTTGCAAGCGGTGACTCGCCCGCCTCGGCCGGGGAGACGAGTCCGCGGCGCCGCTGCGCGTTCGGCGAGCAGCACNGAGGGCGCGAGCGGCGCTGGCGGGACGGGAGGAGGTGGGAGACGCCCGGGGCAGCTCCGCCGGGCTCGGGGAGGCGTGCCTTCCTCCTCTGGCTCACGCCGGGTGTGCCCGGGTCGCCAGTTGGGCGTCTGAAAGTGACAGCGGCGGGTGGTTAACGCTGTGCCGCAGAAAAGGAACACGCTTCCTTTTCAGAGAAGGATGAGGGGTTTTGGTCATTGGTTATTCTTTTTTCCCCTCGCTCCCGCTATGGATGATTGTGGCTTGAACAAGGCGTTGGAGGTTTTCCCCGGTCTTCCTGTCCCAAAGCCGCCGGAGAAGGCGGGGATGAAGAGGGGAAGCGACGTGGCCCCCGCACAGACCCGCCCGGCGCCCTGGAGTGCGGCCAAACCCACCGCCCATGCCCCGCTCCCCAGGGTCTTGTTTCGTCCCCACGGCCTCAACACGGCTAAGAAGTTACTTAGTAAAGAAGTTGTTTTCCTAACTTCTGCTGGGACAGTTTCTCTGAAATGGACAAAAAAAAAAGGACAAACCAGGAAGCCCCAAAACGAAACGAAAAAAACCCAAGCCTTTGAGATGGATAATGCAACATGAAAATTAAATTATTGGCTATGTCAGCTTTTCTCAGTACTGCTTTGCCTTTTTCAAAGTGAGCGAACTGCCCTGGAAATATTCTGTGCGACAGGGATCTGCCCACAGCCGTGAAGTTTGCTTTTACGGAAAAAGCAAGACCAATATCACCCTTCTCTCATGGGGACCCCGAAGGGTTTGTGGTAAATCTAGTGTGACTTCTCTTTCCTAGCTTAGATTACAAACAAGAGCTCACGGGATGACAGAACCTTCCCTGAGTCTATTTGGTCTGATATCTTGTGTCCAGAACTGATCCATAACAGACATTTCACAGGAGGATGCAAGGAAATTTGGAAGTAAGTACAGATTTTTTCCTTCCCAGGAGAGTACTCCCTCACAGGCATTAGGAGTGAAGAAAGGTTAGAGTAGTTGTTGCAAATCTTAATGCTGCTAGTCGTTGTTATATTGGAAAAATCAGTTATGTGTAGTAAGAAAGTTTTAATTCAGTCTCAGTGGAGTGGAATCGAAGCTACAATTTCCTTCCACACAAGCCAGATCAAGCTGCATTTTCTGTGCTCTTCTCTGCTGTGCCTCTGATAACTGAGTCTCAAAAAGTGATCTCTATAAAGCATCAGCAGCAAAAGGAGAAAAGCCCATTCTGTCTGTGCGAGTGAATTTCAAATTTCCCATCGTATAATACCTGACATTCCTTTCTAAAAAAAAAAAAAAAAAAAATTGATTCAGTGCAAAACCCTACTTAATACCTTTGTAAAAACTACATCACATGTTCCACCTAAAAGTCAGCATTCTGGCAGCGTTGTTAACCCTGTTGAATATTTGTGATAATTTTTTTATACCTCATATAATTTTTGTATATTAGATTATTTTTTGTAGTTAGATGGGCTCATTGAAAATAGGTGTTGAAAATGTGTATAGAGGGTCCCAAATTCACCCGTCTTCAGAGGTGTTTTCACTTGATTGCATCCACAACTACCAAAGGCAGCTTGCGTTACAGTTCGCCACAGCAGCCCCTTGGTTCCATGCCAGGCCACATGTACCTTCAGAAAACAGAGTTGCCTCCACCTTCTTCTTCTCCCCTACCTTCTTGCTGTGCTTCTTGCTCCCTGAAGGTTAAAACCCAGCTCCCCTGCTGCTTCATAAGAACTAATCCTGACCCCGCACAAGAAATCGCTGCCTGCGTCTAAGATGCCTGAGAACTGACCACAGAGTTCCTGCCGTGCCCAGCAGTGCACTTTTCTCTCCCTGCTCAGTCTGGCTGCAGCCAGTCTGACTGAAACTGACCAAAAAAGTTCAAGCCCCTAACCATCAAGACTCTAAAGGTTTTTTTCCGGTTACTAGAATACTGTCAGTTTAATACTGACAGTTTTTATTATTTGAGTAAAATACGGAGAAAACAACTTCTCAACAAAAGCACAATGTGCATAACAACGTGTGGCATTTTCCTGAAAATTTCGGCTGTTCCCATGCCTGTCATTCTACTACCATGAAAACACACTTCTGGGTGAGAAAAGGACTGTGGCATCCTGAGAGGTAAACCAGCTCATCTGCTACAGTGATCCACTGTCTTCACCTTCTGCCCGTGCCATTCAAAGCTCTGATGTTATCTATGGGACAGGGACCCAGAGTTGCAGAAGCTGCTCAAAAGTGGATCCAGGGCAAGCTCCCAGTTCGTTCATTCCTCTTCCAAATCACTCCTGAGCTTTCATTCAAAAATAGAGGAGGACCCCTCTCTTAGCTGTTCTGCCCTTCCTTAGATTTTCCTCCTGGTATAGTATTATTTTCTAGCTGTATACTCAAGTAACAGGCAGACACAAATAATATATATATGTGTAGCACATATGTGGTATAATTCAGCCAGGTGTTGCATTTCATTTACAATGATAGAATTTATTTTTACAGAAAATGAGTTTACTGTGCAGAGTTTAAATATTCATATCTAGTATTTCACCAATTCCTGTATCTTTCTTTAATGTGCCATCAACAGCAGTTCATACCTCTAATGAGCTATCTAAATTATGCCTTGAAATTATTTCCTCTTTCTCATACATCCTAATGATATTTAAATAATGAATAGCATTTATATCAAATGGTACGGTTTATTTTCCATAAATTAGAGGACTGGTTTAGCTCTGTGAACCAGAAACATGTTCAGTAAATCCTATTTCATGGCATCTGGTGATAACAGTAGAATTTCTTTAATGAAGACTACTGGAGGAGCAAAAATGTGAATAATGCAAGTAATCATGCATTTAAGCATTTCAAATTTCAGAGTGCTAATTAGTTTCTATGGCAAAGAGTTCTTGAAGGACTGCATTTCATGCTGAAGATAGTGGCTAGAAACATGAAACATTTATGTTTGTTAATGCATATTACCATATAAAGTCCTTTTTCATTAGGAGTATTTCATGTTTTATGTGGGTGGCCAGAAATATCTTCTGAATTAATTCAGCCGGTTTTATCACTGAGGATAGAGAAACTCTAGAAGAGATTTCCTGGGGAAGCTGCAGCATTTCAATCCCTAGTTGTCCAAGTTACACAAATCTGGATTTTTAACTCAAGATGGAAGGATGAATGAGGTAAATTTGTCAGGTACCCTCTAAATATCTTTTTAAAGATATAATTTTAATGTCAATCTATCAAGTTACAGTGAATACAGCTTTCTGATTCCTATATAGTAACAAAATACACAACATTGTGGAAAGGTCATGTGTTCGTACATGCTTTTGTTTCAGGAGCAGGCTGATGCAACATTCTTGCATTTGCTTAACAACATTAACTCTGATTTAATCCTATTGAATGTATTTAATAGTATTAACTATTCAGATTTTTTTTTTTGTAAAAAACCCGGCTAAAACAATGAATGATGCTTTGTAAATTTGTAAGTACTACTGCCACTTCAATCTGTTGTCATTGCAGACTTCAATATCCTTCAATATTTTTATTGATGGTTCAAGCAAAGGCACCAGACATCCCCATGGTTGCTTATGACTAATGTGCACAGAAGACTTAAGCTTACAGAATTGCTCTTACAGCCTAAATTTGAATATTTTCTATGCTTCTGATTATCATCATCTATACATACTTTCATCAAAATGTACACCTCTTGAAATACTATCTCTTCCTTTTGTAGCAGAGGTCCAGTATTACATTTTTAGCATTACTGGCATTTCAAATAGCAGCACATCAAATACTTCACCATTATAATGCAACAGATTTTCCATAGGCAGTGGAATAAAAGATAATGCACTAAGCTGTATTTTTGCCTAGTTATTCTACCATATAGGACTCAAGGTTTGGGTTGGTGGATATTAAATTTCTCGTGATGTTCAGAGGCACAAAAGTCAGGTCAGAATCCATATTCCCATTCACCTCCCCTGTCACTTTTGTGACTGGCATGCAGTGATGACCTAGTGTTTGCAATCGCCTTGCAGAACGACCACAGGATCAGGAGCGAGGAGGCAGAATAAACTGACCCAAATTTCTCAGCCATTTCTTCTCTGTGTGTGATAGGAAGAGAGTATACTTTTCTCTAGAAGAAATTCTGCAGTAATTCCTTAGGAACTATTAGAACTAAATCCCAGTGAAGCTGTACTCTCTGTTTTACATTCTTTTGTGCAGCGGTGTATGTAGCCAGTGCAGAGGTCCCCAGATAAAGTTGCAGTGCAACAGCAAGGAAGGATGGTTCATTTAGGGGCATACACTGTTGTGTTTATTGCATTGCATACTTCCCTGATCAGTGCACACTTTTATATAGTAGGAAAATACAGACCATATCCCTATTTCAAGCAGAGGGATCATGCAGATAGGGACCACTCTGAAAGAAAATACTGTCGGTTGTCGTTATCTCCTCCTTACTTTTGTGACATAGGATATTGCAAAAGTCCCACAAACATTGGTTATAAAAATGCTAATTCTAAGCTAATTCAAGATGGCTCTTAGCTAGTATGCCTTTCAGGAAGGCTAAAACCTCACTACTTTTAATCAAAATGTCTGTCACGTGCCTAGGGACTGTATATGTGAAATTTGATAATGATCTGCAGTACTTCCCATATTGTGTTTGAGCGAGGCTTGAGACAGCCTATTTTTTTTTTTTTTTTTTTTTTTATTGAAGTATAGGNGGAATGAAGAGAAAAATTAGGGAGCAGAGATAAGGGTTAGAGAACACTGGGAAACTTACAGAAGAGAAAGACAGAAGAAGAAGTAGATACAGAAGAAGGGTGAGGATGAAAGGATTAAGGGGCTGGCAACTGGGAGAGAGGACGACAGCTATAAAAGTCCAATAAAAGAAATTAGAGGAAAAGTTTGGAGTCCAGAAAGGGTACAAGAACCTACTTAAATGGTGTCTTAGGTTACAGTGTAAGATGTAGCCGAAAGTGTGTATTCTATTACCATCTTCATAAGCTGTTAAAGCAGGTGGGGTTCTTTATCTTCTCCATGAGTCAGCCCTGGTAACTCCCTCCAGAGGACTATCTGCACTAATGGGCCACCAAGGTGTGGCAGAATGGCCCGTAAAATTACACCATCCCACTGTGAGATGCTCCGCCCAGGGGGAGGAAACAACATTCCTACCTGTGTATAATCTGAGGCTTAGAACACCAGAACAGCACCTGCCACTGGATTCCCAGAGGACAAGAGCTCCATGACCACCACTGGACCTCCAGGGAAGGACCAGACTTTACTAGAGGATCACTGCAGAAGCACATCCATCACTCCCACAGGACTGCAGCCACCATTTAATCGGACTGCTGCCACCACCCTGACCAACAGGGTGTCTGTCAGGGGTATCCTGACTCTGTCAGGTTAAGGCAGTGTTTCTGTACTACTGCCTTTATTTACATTTTCACATGAAACTGTAGTTCTGACTTTGAATTTCCCAGTGGTTTGCTTTGAAACTAGTGCAAATGGAGAAGTTTGACTAATTCAGGCGTACTGAGTAAGCAAGGTAAGAAATGCATGTAGCTGTGTCTGGTTTTTGTCTTGATCTGTCCTTCTTGCAAGAACACGCCCCTTGTCTCCCTTACTTAAATGTGCCTGAGCCCATGATTAAGCCCTAAATTCACTTCATTGATCAGATACAATTTTGTTTTGGAGTCTGAATGAAGAATTTCTCTTTCTAGAACATCAAACATTACTTAGCCAGGAGACTGCTTTTTACTTAGGTATTTCTTTTAGGTCAAATGAAAGAAAGTGAAGTAAATTTCTGGCCATATTTCCATGCTTGCAGTTTAACTTGTAAATTGCAAACACGTCTAAAACATAACTGGTTAAACATTTACAACTCCAGAAAGCAATTGGCTTTCTGATTGCATCAAACCTCCAACTCCTCTCTTCATTAGGGCAACAGGGCAGCTTTTCCTTCAGGCTTTGAAACTAGCAAAAACAGCTTAAAGTATTTCCAGGTAAGACTTAGGGAATTAATCAAGAAAACCTGCACTACTGTCCAGCCCCGCTGAGACATTCCTTATGAGTTATGGGGTATTCATGAGAGTTTCAAAGGACTCTGTACACCTCCTTATGCAATTAGTTGAACTGGACATATTGCTGAAGGAGAGAAGAAGAAAGATCACAGCTGTATGTTATCATTGGGTTAATCCTAATTTGTTTCTGCTTGGTCATGCCTGCAGCGAAATCTTGTCCAAAGTGTTCCCTCTTAGGTGTTAAGGTTAGGGGTTAGGTTTGGGGTGAGAGGTCAGGGTTGCATTTGGGGTTAGAGTTAGGGTGGCTAGAATTAGGGTTATGGTCATTGCAGTTTAGGATTATGGTTAGGGTGGCAGGGTTAGGTGTTAGGGCCTAGGGGTTACAGGTTGGGGTTGGGGTTAAGAGTTATGTTTTGGATGAGGTTTAACTCAGCTGCATTGAGTCTATTCTGGTTTTAGGTGGTCTCAGATCAGTGAATCCAGCAGAGTCCCTTAACTCCATGGGTCAGTCAGGAAGATCTGAAACTGTTTGCCCTGTGTACTGGTTTTGACTGTTACAATTTTCTTCATAGTGTCTGATAAGCCAATGTGTTTTGCATTTGTGCTGAATACAGGGTTGATAATAAAAAGATGGTTTTGTTATTGCATAATAAATGCCTTTTGTGTTTTCCATACTGGCACACTGACAAGGAAGTTGGAGATACGTGGTAAGATGGGAGGAGACACAGCCAGGATGGGTGACCACAACTGACCAAAGGGATATTCCATACTATGTGACATCATGCTCAGTATACAAAGTGGATGAAGAAAGGGGAAAGGGGGATGTGAGGGGATGTTTGGAGTGATGGTGTTTGGTGTTTGTCTCCCCAAGTCACCCTTACACATTATGGGGCCCTGCTCTCCTGGATATGGCTGAACATCTACCTGTCCACGGGAAGCAGTGAATTAATTCCTTGTTTTGTTTGCTTGCGTGTGTGGTTTTTGCTTTCCTTATTAAACTGTCTTCATCTCAACCCCTGAGTTCTCTGGTTTTTACCCTTTCAATTATCTCCCAGTTCAGTGGGGCAGTGAGTGAGGGGCTGGGCTGCTGGCTGGGGTTTAAGCACAGCATCCTGTATTGCTCCTGTGGTGTTTCCAATGGCCCTCCTGAGCTAAGAAGTGAGATCAGACCCAGGCAGATCACCTCTGCTTTTGCAAACCCTTTTAACATGGCACAAAACGTCCAGGTTGATCTTCTTCTTCTATGATTTAGGCAAGCTTCTAGAGCTGAAAGACCTGGAATCACAGCAGGGTGAACCTGGGTTTCCACACAATCCCAAGCCCCTGAACAACAGTGTGGTTAGTTGTAGTTAAGACATGTTGTCGACTCACCTGCTACCAGTCTGCTCTTCAGCTGTTACTGCAAAAATGAAGTTTAAGGAGTTGTCTCATAAAATAGTCATAAAGTCATAAAATAACACTTGCTTTACATCTATTAATGTAGAGTTTGCATGTTGATTTCTTTTTCAGAGTGAGTAATTATGGTTGTAAAAGCAAAGCTTTTTCCTTCATTTGGAAGAAGGAAGAATTTGAAGATTTGAAGACTATGCTTCAATTTCATTTATTTATCACTCTATGTAACACAGTGCATGAAGAGAAAATATATTTCCTAAAAACAATTTTGTGAAATTATGAGAGATTACTTCATGAGTTTTCCATGACTGAGAATGGGAAAGAGATTTTCTGAGAAGCTGGATGGTGGATTTATGAGGTTCTATTATACTTTAACAAAAGTGAATGGCCTCCCAGTGGGAACCATCATTTTAATAAAAGTTTCCAGCCAGATACCCACCTAGGCTATATAGATTTGAAGATGGGGAAAGAACATTTTTTCTGAATTCCAACCACAGCAACAGCTATTCAGTCTTTGGGAACTAATTCCCATTTTTATTACTGCTATTTTAAATTGTGCTTAATTTAATGCTGGTTAAATTATATAGTTAGACAGTACAAAATTTTCTCGGCTTTTATTGCTTTGTGCTGGATTAAGTCATACAAAAGAGTTTCCCATGCCTTCAACTGTATTTTCTTACATATTTCTTTGACAGTAACACTTTAAGGCATTTGCTGAGTTTGACATTTTGTTGAGATTTTTTTTCCCTTCCTTTTTCCTAAATGGAAAAGCATTGTTCAACAACACTGTTATGGCATCCTTATAAGTTTCAACAAAAAGAAATCTTCTCCATATCCAAAAATGAATTTCTAGTCATTGGGACAGGTCAGACCTAACATTAACTTAGCCTGTTCTGCACTCACCTGGCATACAAAGGATTTGGACTCAAATTCCTGTAAAAAAAGGGATTTTTCTCTGTCTTCATCAGCACTTTATAGACCTTGTAGACCTTTACGGGTAGGTGAACAAGCAAGCCTTTTTGGCTGATAGCAAAAATACCTTAACACAGTCTCGTATTTGCTGCAGACAAATTTGCATGTGTGCAAACTTTTACAGCATAACTAACAGATGCTGTAAGTTTACAGCACACCCTCTGCTGTGGCAAATTGTGAAGCTAATTCTCAGCCTGCATTGCTGTGACCAAGTTCATCTTTAATGACTGCTTTCAATGGCAGTTTTGCAGTATGAGTGAGACAAAGTGGTTTACAACATGAGCTGGCACTTAAAACAAGAACCCCTGCTTCATCTACTCCATCCCAAGAGTAAGTAAGTACTGTCCTCTTCAGGTCAAGTCATTCTCTTAAATGCAAGGATGTCCATTTTTTCCCTCTCTCTGTTTTATTTCTTTGCAAACTAGGATTTGGTGTTCCACTCACAGATGATCCTAGGTATTTAAATTGCCATGGGAAAGCCTGCAGCAGAAATTTTCAGTCCACAGAGAAGACACTGGCACCAACCTGGGCAAGAAAAATCCGTAAGGAAATTACATTTCCCATATGTCACCCAGGTCAATTGGAAGACATGTGAAGGAGATCTACGATTGTGTTGATGATGTGCTGGTGTTGGTGTTAAATTTTGATTGACTTCAGCAGTGTTAGGTTATCCCTTCAGCTCACCTAACTTCTAGTCATATACTCAAGATAGGCAGACACTGGATTTTAAAAAGACATATGAAGAAAGATATTTCTTAATGTTCCCTAGTGTATTTCATTAAATCTCTTGGACTAAGAAGTTCAAAAAATTCCAAATAATGCAACTTTATCACATAAAAATTGAAGTAATAATCTAATCCTATTACTTGTAGTCTCCTCAAAGACAGTATTGAGGGCAGCATTTTTTTCTGTATTTTGATGACTCAGGAAAAGCATTCAAATTCCTAACCAGTCACAGTTACAGAAGTCCTTTAGAAGCTTTTCAATGCTGAGACCTTTTCTTCTGAGGAAGTGTAAGCATTGTATCATTTTCAGAGACTTACCCTTTTGACTTTTATAAATATGATTTGCATTAAATAAAAGGCAGAAGACTTTTTAGTTTTGCTTAGACAGCTTTATTTTTTAGTGCTCTTTAAAGAAAATTATGTCACAAAATCAAAAATAGCTATTTTTGTTAGAAACAAAGAACATCACTATTTTTATAGTTCAGAGAAATACTAAGGAAAGTAAATTTTATTTACCAAGCTTATCACAGACTGTGGACTTTTACATTAGAGCAAAAGAAATATTTGGTTTTGAAATCATTGGTTTAGCCCTAAATGAAATAAAGGAATATGTGAAAGGAAGAAGTATGTATGTAGAAAAACACTTGTAAAATGCTGTAAGTCACAAGATGTTAATGTTCTCTAGTTACAGAATTACAGAGGAAGAGACAAATCTGAGTCTGAAGTGCCTGAACAGGAAATCACCACTTAACTTGGCAGAATTTTGGGAACTTATTTTCGCACACCTGTGTTTTCTGACTGGAGAGTGGGAAAATGTGTGTTGGTCTTAGGCCTCAAGTAAGATATGATGAATCTAGGTTTGTGTCCAGAAACAGGTACTTCGAAATTATTTTTCTCAGCTGCTGCAAAGTGCTGTAATCTTGTTGTTTGCTCTCAGTGGAGAATTTCCATGATGCAAAAACAGGTGTGCCACATCTAGGTCTGTTCTCATCTCCATGTCCTTTCCTCAAAATAAAAAATGCCAAGCAGAGGGAAGAAAAGGCAGAAGAGAGGTGTGGTGTACAATGACAATCCTCTCTGGCAGTGACTGGAAATTGCTTTGTAGTGAGGTAAGTCCAACCAGCTCAAGCTCTGGCACAGAGCACAAAAACATTCTGTGCTCTCAGAATAAGAACTTAGGAAGCCCCTTTTTCATAGCAGTATAATATTTAGGATGAGTTCCAGGTGACATTTGCTTCCCCCAAATCAATGGCTTTCAGATTTTACAGTGTATTATAGGAGTATCTCTTAGTACAGGTGCATTGACATTCAGCTTTCAAAAGCACCTGTTGGTATCCCTGCAAATGGGATTTAGCAGCACCTTTCCCTGAATCTTGGACTGGACAGATTAATCCTGGACATGTCTCACACCCAGGACTCCTAGCATTTCTGTCAGCATCTCAGATGAACAAGATTTGAGCTGTGCATTCTGCAAAGCAGCATCGTTAGGGCAATGGTTTTAGAATTCAACCTGATGTTTTTTCAAGAAAAACTTGCTTATTTGGAGGGAACTTAGTACATTTGCAGTCCAGGGAAGCAAGCAAGTTGTTGATGAATGGGCTCAGGCTTGCTACCAAAAAAATCCTTGTTCTTTGCTAGGTTCACTCTCATCACATGCCATTCTGTGCTTTTCCCCTGTGAAATTCTTTCTACAGGGAAACCCAGAAAGCAGTTTGATGACACGGACTCTCTCCAGATGAAACATTGTTATGTATTCAACCGTACAATTCTCCTTGTTTTTTATCCTCAATAGACACACCTTTTCTGTCAGGCTACCGGTTCTTTGGGTTTGCAAATACAATGATTTTTTCCTTTGTCTTGACTCCCCACACCTGGTCAATTACCCACTGCATTGCATATTGGTTTTGCTGTGTCTCCTGTACAGCACAGGAAGTTTTTCAACTAACTGAATTGTGAGTCATTTGCTCAATTTCATCTTTAGATTTGGCTTAGTGGTCGCTTCCTAAAGGCTGGAAGATACACTCAAACTCTAGCAAAATTAATTTGATCCTTCACCAATCAAGTGAAAGTCACATTTTCATAAGGTGAAACTTTACAACCATGCTGACTAGTATTTCTAAACAGCAGAGTCCTGTATTTTAGCACAGGTCATTGTTATGTTCCAGCAGAGAGATGAGAGCAGAGCTGAGAACACTGCATTTCAGCAGGCTCTGCAGGCCCTCTCCTCAGCCCACCCTGTGCATGCCTGCTGGCACTGCCCAGCCCACACAAACTCTGACACATGGCTTGCACCTTTGTTTCCATGCCTCACCTAATAATACCCTGGCTGCCTGGCTGTCACAGCCTGTATCTCTTCATCTCCTTGATACAGATACTTACATTTCAAGATCAGAATTTTACTTTTTGAGCCAGTTTGAACTCACGGTTGTTGTGTCAAAGTACTGTTAATACTTATCTCCACGTTTCTTTTTGGCTTAGTGAGTTTTAGCAAGTTTTAGCTATCTCTCTGTTTTAGTTGGCAGCTCTGTACTCCAGCTGCTATCATCGCTCTCAAGAAGGAATTATTTTAATCAATTTAGACTGCAAGACTTACCCCTTTGTTATTTTAGTGACTTTTGCTTTTCAGTTGAAACTGGTATTTTCCCTTTGCATATTAAGTAAAGCAGACCTTCAGTTTCTGTCTCAGGTCTCAAGTGAATATTAACTGAAGCTACCACTTCAGTCAGCCCCTCACAACTACCACATTTTAATTCTGCTGCAGCACTTGCCTGTCCTCTCCTTCCAGCCACCACGTTTTTATGTGACCTATGGGAATGCCCTTCTCTGGCTAGTCAGTCCATGGCTGCTCTGTCAAAGAACTCTGCCAGCCTCCCTGCAACCTGTCTGTGTGTTAATGATATACTTTTTTAGAGTTTCTGTACCTGAGAAGTGAAACACTTTAAAACCAGAGGTGTTCATTGAAGCAGTACCTGCTTTTGCAGTTGGTCTTCTCCGCTGTTCAAATGAGGTTGAAACAGAAGGGAAGGTCTCTCAGCAGAAGCCAAAGTAAATATCTGGGCTTTTTCTTCCTTCCTCTAGAAAGAAATGAAAACTTAGCTCCCTTGATCTTTTGAGCTTGCTTTAATTCTTGGTGATCCCCTTCAGTGCCAAAACAATGCAACCTTTTGGATGCTTTTCTCACCAAGTTGCTGGACCATGTGACTAAGGAGATCTGTAGGAGTAGATGTTTAATTTAGCAGTTTCCAGCAACAGAGACTCCTTATGCTGTGAGACATTTGACCAGGCCCAGAAAATTAAAATTGTTCCTCTTGCTATCACTTCCCTATGCCATATTTCCATTACATGGTTTGAGAAATAAAACAAACACTCAGCAAAAGTGAAAAAAACCCTTCACATTCCCTTCTATATCTGTCAGTCTGACCCTCTGTAAAGTTTTTTTTTTTTTTTTTCCCCTGTTTAAAGCAAATTGCTATGTAAAGAAATTGCATGTGTGAAATCCTACATGTCTAAAAATTCAGGAACCTATGAAGTATTCACCAGGAATGGGGAAAAAATTGCTAGATTAAGTTACCCAAAATTTAGAGAATTCTTTGATCTGTGCATAAGAGGCGGTTTTGAGGAGGAAATGTAAGGTGGCCTGAGAAACTGCAGACCCATCTTTCTACAAACCTGCAATATAGCTGTCATACATATTTGAATATCCCAGGCAGAATTCATTCAGTGACCTTATTTAGCATGACATGAAAGGCAGCATACAAAGTGTGAGGAAAGAGGCTTGCTCTGCAAATCTTGACAAATACCTCCAAGGCTAGTGAAAACTGTGCTTCACAAATGCTCTTCTTAGGAAGCAAAAGAAGAAAGAAACTCTAGATAATTAAACATAGGTATTATAATCAGAGTCACAGAAGGGTAAATCACTAACTAGAACAAGGTGTCTCTGCAACAAATGGGTCAGTTCTCAAAGAAAAATGCTGAGCAATGCAGGAATAAAGGGAATAAAGTGCACAATCCATAACAGCAGCAATAGCAACACGTGCTATCTAAAAAAATTACTGCTGATGAAAAAAGCAAAGAATTTGAAGTTGGTAGTGATGCAGAAGTATTTTTTGGTTAGGATTCATTGTAGATATACAAGGAAACATCCTGCAATTAACTCATTTATTACAGGAGCACAATGTGAGTAGGAACTAAAGTTAGTACAGAGCATCCATGGTGGGCTATGGAGATGGTGAAGGGCCTTGAGAGGAAGCATTATGAGGAGAGGATGAGGTCACTGGGTCTGTTCAGCCTGGAGGAGACTGAGGGGAGACCCCATAGCAGCCTGCAACTGCCTTGTGAGGGAGGAGGAGAGGCAGACCCTGATCTCTGCTCTGTGGTGACAGTGACAGGACTCGAGTCAATGGCCTGAAGTTAAGTCAGGGGTGATTTAGGTTGGATATCAGGAAAAAGTTTTGACCCACACGGTGGCTGGGCACTGGAACAGACTCCCCAGGGAAGTGGTCACAGCACCAAGCCTGATGGATTCAAGAAGTGTTTGGACAATGCTCTCAGGCCCATGGTGAGACTCTTGGGGTGCTGTGCAGGGCCAGGAGTTAGACTTGAAGATCGTGATGGGTCCTTTCCAACTTAGAATATTTTGTGATTCTGTGAAGATTTAAAGTTCTCTTTGTCCTGGATGCATTTTGCTTTTTTGTGAGATGAGCTCTTTTATCACTCAGGGCTTCAAAATGTTTTCAAGTTTTAGGCAAAACAATAGTTTGCTAGAAGAGAGTCCATTCCAAGAATTTTTACTCTTGGTAGACCTAAATCAGTTTGCCACAAAAAAGATTGAGGACAATGCACCATTTGAAGAGAACTTCTATTATAGGAAAGGCTCTATACTAAGTTATCTTTAATGTATAGGGGTTAACTTTGGCTCACTTAAGAAAAATAAATCTGTTCTCCTGTTTAGTAAGTTTTATATATATATTCGAGCACAGATTTACTTATGTTGCAACATTTTTATTTGAGCAGTAATTGAATCTCTGAAAGGTGATGAAATATTGAAATATTACCCTGATCACCTCCATTTTCTCCATGTGCATTTTAGGATTTTCAGTTCAGCCTAAAATAAATTACATTCACTTAAATAAACAATGTGGAGAAAATACATAACACTGCTCCTCTGCATACATGCAATGGATATTAAAGAGGTTTTTTAGAAGTAATTTCCTTACAACAGGCTTTGTGGACACTCTTCTGTATCTCTAAGCATTACATTAGTAGCATATTTATGGACATGTGCATATGTATCAAGCACTAAAGTTGGATTTGATATACTGGGCAGTGCCTCTAAGTGTGTTATATGAAGTGATTCATGAGTCAATATCAGGAGTGTTCTTTACTGCTGTTTATAGCTGGCCTATGAACAGCAGCTGCTGTGTTCTCTTAGAACTCAAAGTGGTGTGACAGGTACTTCAGAAAAGATTCTGCCACACTTTACAGGCAGCAGAGAAATTCAGACAGGTTTAATCTTTAGTGTTCCTAAGTCCTTTAGCTATGCTTACAAAATAGCAAGCACATAAAGGAAGATAGACCCAAGCATTGCACTGCAATCTGCATACGTTATGGCTGTATAAAATTACGTTCATAATAATGTTTTGGTGTTTTTTTATTCTGGATAGAGATTTTTTTTTTTTTTTCTGTTATTGTTAAAATGTTTAAAAGTATTTCAGACTAAAGCAGCCTGTTTAGAATACTTTTTAGTCCTTACAGATAATATTTTCTTCATATTCATTCTCAGGGTTTTTTGGGTTTTGGTTTTTACTGATTTTTTTTTTTTTTGTATGAGTTCATTTAAGAACAGATGGAGATACTTTTAAAACGGCATAGTTCTAGTCACGATCTAAAATTACTAACAGGGTGCATATGTGGCCCAATATTTATAGAAATAAATACAGATTAAGTAGACTTGTCAAATGTAGGAGGAGTTTTGTGCATTAAAATCCATATTCAATTTCTGTGTTTCAAGAAAACCTCATCTAATGCATACACTGGAACAAGCAGGAGACTACAGCTGTCACATTATTTTTAACAGCTGCACTTTGGAAGGACTCTCACAGTGCAGATATTTTACCAACATTTAACATTACTTATACAGAAAAATTTAACAAGCTGTTGAATTCATCAATCAAGAACTTGAGCCTCTGAAGCAGAGCAGCACCCAGCCAACATTACAGAAGCTCCCTCAGTCTACACCTGTCCTTACCAGGAGCTGAAAACTGCAGAATCAAGTCATATCCCACCTGGATTTTACCTTGGTGCCATCCTAAGCACCTCTCATCAGTCCTGGTCAACTGGCTGTGGACATGCTTTCCACTCTGGGGCCTGGGTTAAAGACTGAAGGATGGATAATAGTCTAAAGCTAAAGTACTTGCTTCTTTAATTAATTCCTGCTAACGAGGAAATATTTGTGTAAATCCCACCATCTAAGTATAGGTTAAAAATGCAAAAACACAAAAGTAGACTGGGATATTGATAGTACTGCAATAGGATTATTTTCAAATGTAAAACTCTATTTTACTTGAACAGTTTCCAAAAAAGCATACTCTTAGAATATCTCTTATGTCAGATTCTAAAAATCAAGATGGGTATGAACTACAACCCTGGCAGTTAAATATACATAAGGTCTGAGTAATAACTCAGAAACATATAGATGTTTAAGTAGAGTCTGAACATACTGTTTTAACATTATAGTGTTTGAACTCTTCTCCCCAACCTCCCCAGCTAAGCCATCTGAGATATCTGCCACATACATTTTTTTTCAAACCATTGCTAAAGCATTTTAGGCTCTTGTTAAATTTTATATTGTCTTTTATTTTTAATGTATAAGAATTAAATATTGCACAACTGTTTTGCTTTTTTCCCATGCAGATCTAATTCAGAGGCTCATTCACATAATAACAAGTTTCTGAACAGGAATGCTTTTTTCAGTCAAGACCAAAAAAAAACCCCATGTAAAAAAATGTAAATGTAAAAAATTTTATTTCTTGAGCTGCTGAATTTCTTTCTGTTTTCAAAATATCTTCCATATGTATATTATTAATTCTTAGACTCATGGTGAGTAATTGCCATGTGAGTAAATTGCAGCCTTATATTAATACACAAAAAGATTATGTATGTCTGCAGATGATCTTGCTCTTTGAAGTAGCATAACATGGAATAGAGAAAGGTCTCCCCGTTTGTCAGCTTCAGCTGTCTAATAACTGCAACAAAGAAATTCCACTCTGCTTTTCAGTCACAGACTCAGTGGACTGATTAGACTTCCTGTGGGTTGTGTCATCCAGACAGTATTTAATTTTTGATGTTCAAGTAGAAAACAGATGAAAAAGAAAAAAAAAAAAACAAACAATAAATGTATATCTTCAAGTTCACTAATAAACTTTTATGTAAATTCCAAATTATGGGCAATTTCTAATTTTTTTCCTAAGTTATCTGTAATGCCATATGACCTGTACAGCTCTCCTTCTTTTCTCTGCTCTAAGTGCTGTAAATTGCTTTTTCTCTTCAGTTAAATTTGAAACCACATCTGTATGTACAACATTGACAAATGAAATGGGAGGTTTTTTTTAAACCTTAACTGAGAATCAGAAATTAAGTCAGCACTTCAAAAAGTCTATTTTCCATGAAAGAAAAACAGAGTAAGTTTTTTCTTTTAGTGGAGTTAAAAGACTACCATTTTGTCAGGAACATGAGTAAAACAGGCAGATGATTTTCAAATTTGTCAGGGCTTCAATTAGTCCTGTTACAGTAATAAATTCTTAAGGGGCTGACCTGCTAAAGATGAAATAAGAGTTCTGGGCCATATTTTGCCTTTCACTTACATGAAAATAATTCCAGCTTTTCTGTGTTTATTTATAGAAATGTGACAATTTTAAACATGCACTCTCAGGATCAGAAGAAAACGTACTCTGTATATTGGACAATCTTACAGTTACATAGACTCAGCCTCTAGAGCCTTTTTTTCCTTGTACATTACCATTCTTCCTACTATAAAATTTTTCTCTAAGTGGCCTACACTGAATATAAGGCGAAACCAGATCTTTAAATACCAAGCCCAGGCAATCAGAATAAATCTAATTTTTGCAAAATTACCTCTAATATTTCCTTTTTACAGTCGCAGCAGGGATCTCACTCCTTTGCCTCCAGTGCTACATAGGCTAGCAAAAAGCACCCATAAAATGGGTTACCACACAAAAACCTCTAGCACTGGAGTGTATGAGGAATGAAAACCAAATCCAACCCCCCTTTGGTATTTTACTGCATGTGACTAGCTCCTTTTGAAATAAAGCAGATAGTTACCAGACTCTGAGGCTTTTTTCTGATCTGCTGGGAAATCTGTGTTTGGGTGAGGATGATGTGATCACTGAACACACTGGAAAAATTCATCATTATACCTTACCAAGATAAGTGTCTATAAAGGGGTATTTTAAACTTCATCATAATCCTTTTTATTTATGTTATTCAACTCCCACTTTAAAAGCTTCATGTACTTCCATGTCAAGGCAGTATAAGCTGGGTAAGTGCAGTAGAGAATCTCTCTGAGAGTTGTAATTTGAGAGAATACATTCATGACACAGTGTAAGTGCTTTACTTTCAAATAAAAAACATGTTATAAAGTTAATATGTTTCAGTTGATGTTCTGCTTACGTTTTTATTAAAAGTTACTGCTATAGGAGCACAGCATGAATATTGAACATTAAAGATATTAATGTCTGGAGCTGAGAGCCAGATGAGTGGTAAGTGCTGGACCTAATGAATATATATTTTAGGGCAAAGTTGTGTTCTATGCAATTTCCACCATTTTTTTTTTCCTTTGTAGAGAAAAAAACCGTATTTTTAGTCACTTTTAGAAAATGTTTGCAAACGTTGCTGTATTTTCTGATGGGAATCCTTATTTGTCACTGATCACTGCATTGCTGTTGCACTTTGTCAAAATTTGCTGACATAGACAGTGCCTTCTATGTAATACCATGCTCTATCTTCCTTAATTAATGTGTACTGAGGTTTATCCCCAGCCATCATCTAAGAACCAAGAAGTCATTCACTCACTCACTCACTCCCTCACTCACTCACTCACGCACAAAAAAAAAAAAATCAAAACCAGAACAAAAACAAAACAACAACAAAAACAACCCTCATGGGCTGCCATCAAAACAGTTTGATAACTGGGTGGATGTATTTATGATATTAGGGATATATTAAGAATAAGGTATGAGTGTTTGGAGTGAAGCTATGTGAATGGAGAGCACTGGAAAACTTATGCTGAGTAATATTTACAGAGATAAAACCTATGAAATTAACAAAGAAGAGAAGTCCAAAGTAAGTAGGTTGAGATTACCTCTATTTTTGTCATAAATGATAAAATAAATGTGCAGAAAAGACTGTAATTTCTTTTAGTTATTTATTCATCAGACTGTATACTGAAAACTAAGCTGAAACCTGCTGTTGCAGTCAATACCGTGCCTACAAAAACACACGAACTGGAACTGAAATGTTCCGTGACAGATCCTTTGCAGGGAAGCAAACAGAAGATCTGAGATATTTCTCAGGCATGGTTGGGGCTCCTCAGCATTGTGGGGAGAGATAAGATAGAACAGAGCTCCAGGCTGTGGGAGGTGCCTGCAGAAGGCCGTGGCAGCACAGAGAGGCTTGTCTCTGCCTGACCTTGGCGGGAGGAGATGCCATGTGGGGATGCCCTGCAGAGAGGAGCCTGCTGGAAGCTGCCAGACACCAGAGCAGCGCCTGATCACCCCACAGAAGGACATCAAGAGAGCGTGGTGCTGACGTGGCAATGTGTGATAGGTCACTTAGTGACAAATACCATGTAAGGAAATCCTGAAGAAGTGTCTAAAACCAGCTGATTCTCTCAATAAATGTCTCAGTAGCCCTGCCGGTCTGAGTCCGTGCCTCGGTCGTTGCACAGCACAGTTGTAATAACTACATCATCTCCAAAGGAAATGTGCTGATGTATAGTACTACCACACTCCAATACTCTCTAACTGGGTCCTTTTAGATTTTTCACAGAGGGAAAGCTATATTTAATGTAAAATGTACTTATTTGAAGATGTTGCTACATGGGATTTCTGTTTTACTAGATAAATCAAATGAAACAAAGCGATGAAACAATGAAACAAAATGTGCTGAAAAGAAAATGTGCTGAAAACACAATACAGGTTAATCAGTCACTCCATACTTCATTCCATGCTGCATTTGTGGGTACATTGCCTTTGCCCATCTCCAGTGAGCCTTCTTCCATTTAGGCTTTTATTTGTCAGTAACAGGTAACCGTACAGCTGGTATTGCAATTTTATTTTCCTACTGCCCTCTCTCACATTTTCTGGGAGGAAAAAAGGTAATGAGAATAGAATCCACAACCCAGGCCTGCAACTTATCATCAGGAGAAAAAGAGAGAAAAGGAGGTAAAATTGAAAGACTGTTTTCTTTAGTAAATATGTATTTCAATGGAATTAGGCTAAGTAAGGCTGTTCCCTTTTGTGTTTAAGGACTGTTGTGTTGGTTCAGACCATTGGCCAAAAACTTGCCTTCAGTGGTGTCCTGCAAAGCCAAGGTAATGCTGGTGCTCCTTCCCAGGAATCAGTAGTTTTGTGACATCCTGAGTCAGGTGATCACATTCATTAGTCCCCATGGACTTTTGTTCCACTAATTCGCCTAATCATTTTTTTCTCAGATTCATTTGCACTTTCGGTGTTAATAATCTCCTGTGGAAATTAATTTCACGGTTTAATGTTAAGCACACTGTGAAAAAGCATTTCCCCTTCCAAAAAAGCCCAGGAAAATGTTGCATGCTCATTTCAGTGGGACGCTGACATGTTGATTTTGTTCTAAAAAGAGTAATGAATAGTCTATACTTACCTTCTCTGTACCATACCTGATTTTGCAGGGATGTATCATCTATTGCTCTTATCCTTCATTCATTTTTCAGGTTTTACAGTTCCTTTTCCTCTAAAAATCATGGTGCAACTTCAGCCATAATTGTTACCCTTCGCTGCATTTTTGTGCTTCAGTATTTTGAAAAAGGGTTACAATGCACATACGGTTCAAGATGCGACAGTACAATAGTGATATTTTCTGATCTATTCTTCCCTCACATTTCCTAGATTTCTGGACTGAGCTGATGACCATTCCTGGCAAAATTGTGCTATAATGAGTAGTTCTCAACTGAGAAACCAGGTGCTTTTCCTTTTGCTCATCAGTGTGCATTTTTCAATTCTGCGTGTCCTCTGTCGTGCTGTCTCCTCGCCAGTTTCTACACCCATTCACAGGGATCTTACTTTTGTCTTTGGAAAATTTTGAAGCAGCAGCCACCTTAATCCCTGTACTGGGTGCAGGTGCCCAGGTGCTGGTGGCCAGTGGCTTCAGAGGCACCTCTGAAAGGGGAGAGTGAGACTGCTCTGTGCATTTTCAGTTGGCATCAACACTTCAGTGCAGGTAGCCAAATGTTTTGGCCAATTCTGATACCTCTGCATTTGGGGTTAGTGTCTCTCCCTCACCTCAAAGCTATGCTGTGAAAATAATTCATTAATGTTGTAATCCTAATGATAAATACCAGAGCAATTCTGAAAGTAGGTTATTAATGTTGTCCAGAGAGCATAGTTTGAATGGGGGAACACTTAATTGAATAGTATCTGCTGCTAACACTGAATGAAATGGGAAATTCATGGAAAATGCACTATGTGCACTCAGTCAGATGGGCTAAGTTTCCACAGCAAAGACTCCTTCTGCTATTTTCCAAATTTCAAGTCATTAATTCTGAAATCCTATTAATTTTCTTCAAACAATTTTGTGTTTCTTTAATAAGCAAGCATACTGCAACTAATACACTAATTTCAGTAGAGACATGCCAGTTTGAGAAAAGGCATTTGATCAACATCTGCACTCCACAATTGTGAATCAGATTACCCAAGTTACTGAGTACTTAGTTCCAGTAAAAATGCCTGATTCTTTCATTTGTCTTGAGACATGAGAATGTGTAAGTAACAGAACTCATGCCTTATAAATAAATCTATACCTGTTTGGCCAAAGAAATCTGAAGAAGTTAAGCCTTACTCAGAGCTGAAAAAAAAATCAGTTTACTTAAATACAAAGATTTACTGACCAATTTAGTTAAAGACAGTTAAAGATATTGTTAAAGTTATTTAAAAGTAACAAGAAGAAAAGGAAAGTAACAATTCATCTTAAATTAAAATAGATCCTTTTTGGAAAAAAAATCTGCAAAGTAACAAAATTTAATACAAAAAGGCTTTTAATAAGGATTTTTTAATAAAATAATTTCAAAGTAAAACACAGTAACTGCTCTCTTACTAAATCAGCCATTCCTTCAATATCTGAAGCCTAAGCAAATTAAAACATTGGACTGTATTGTTCCCCTAAATATCAAGCAATGCTTTACAGTGATGAATCTGTTAAAGTAGCATACCTCTCTATCTATTTTAAAAGAAGATTTAAGCCAGTTTCAATAATATTCAGCTGCTGAATCATAGGCCACTTCAAGAGGGTAATGATGTTATGATGTACATAAAATAAATGCACTATTATAATGGCTATATGACAATACAATAATTTAAGTAGGCTCTTATGTCCATGTTAGTTTGAATGTGTGACCCACTAAACTTCTTTTTCAGAACTATGCTGCCTATTTTGATGTAAGCCATCAATGTAATGTTAATAGAAAAACACCTTAAAATAAGTTGAAAACAAAACCCAAATACAATTACAATTTCAAGTCAACTGTAAAGGTTACAAGGAGAGTTTTGGAATTTGTCTTCTTGGAAAGTTTTTAATTTAAATAGAGATAAATTCAGAGAATTATCATGGAGCAGATTCTTTGAGGGAAAACTGTTTTGGGCAGTATTTTCTAGGTAACATTGCATAGCATAAGGTAAACTATGGCAGTAGTCTATTGAAAAGTGTCTTTCGTGCATAATTTGACATTTGAGAAATAGTCAGGTTTACTTTTAATATTTTTCTTCTGCTGATCAACTGTTAACTGAGATCTGTAGGTCTAGCAGGCAGAAACATTTTTCCTCTGAGCATCCTTTCCTGGTGTAATCCTTCCTGAGAAGCATCTAAAGGAGCTGTAATTACAGGCAAAGTGTTCATGTAAACAACTGTCAAAAAATGATGATTCTGAGCCTGGTCTCTTGATCATTCTTGGACAGGCTTTGTCTCCTTCAGTGGAGGCTCTGAGAGCCTCTGGGCTTTGCTTGAAGACAACCCCCTCCAACAATGGCTGAAATTGTTTGTAGTAGATCAGTTTCAATAAAAGAAACCCCACAAGAGCCACCCCAGAAAGGTGACCAATATGTTAATCTGAAGTTATTTGTGATTCATGTACCATAAATGTATCTCCAGCCATTCTTTCATAGAACAGAGGGAGAACTGTAATTTTATGTAGTGCTGTTGTAGTCTGGTTTTGGTAGTGAAGTACCAACTTTCACACAACATTTCCTGTTTAAAGGCCTCACCCTGACAGTGAGATCTGGACTGAATTTCCTCTTCCCCTTGAGGAGATGAAAAGGAAAATCCTGGTTTTTGCACCAATGCTCGGACAGTGTTACTCTGAAAAAAATCTCTGAAACTGTCATCACACAGAAATTTTTATACCAGAGTGAAGAGGATATGCCCAAAAGCCCCACAGAAGCTAAACATTGTCTAGGGCACACATAAGATTTTACTTTGATACCTTCACTCTGCTTAAAATTTCCACTTCTGCAAATTTTCCTGGATTTGGCTGTATTGTTGGTGACTTCAAGTGAACATTTCACATAGTGATGAGTGTGTTTCTTACATATGAAATATTCTGGGTACATTTTAGCTCCACTTCTGACCCCGAACAAGTTTTGTCTCACTGAAGTCTATGAAATGCACCAGACTTAAAAGTGTATTAGTATTAGGCAGATTTTGATGCTCATTTGTCAATAAATTGTAAATAAGAGAATTTCTGCTGCTCAGTTTGGAAATAAAGACCACAGAAGTGAATGACCTTTGGTTGTAGAACAGTGCTTCCAAAGTTCTTCTTGTGGAAGACCTTAATACATTTAAATTGAACTCAAAAGTTCTACATTAAAATATTTGGTTATCAAGCTTGATAATACTGCAGTTCCACAGGGCAGGCAAACTGCTCTTGGAATGTTTTTTCAAGGTCCAAAGTTAATTAAAAGAAAAGACTAACAGGCAGACTTTATCTTATTTTATATTGAAGATTCACACTGTGTTCCATCCGGCTCATGGCTTCCACAAAGTAAAAAATCTCTAGTGAACTAAACACACACTGAATGACAAACGAATAACAAAGGTAAATATCACACTCCTTTATCAATTATATTAACTTTTGTTTGGCTTTTTTTTCCTTTTATAAAAAGGCTAAATCCAAGTTCATATTTTCAGGCTGCTTTTGAAATAGTGCTGCGGTTCAACCCCAGTCAGCAATCAAGTACCACACAGCCACTCATCTGCTTGCCCTTAGTGAGGAGGGGAGTCAGAAGAAACAACTTGTGGGTTGAGATGAAAGCATGTTAATGAAAGAGATAAAATTAACAACAACAACAGCAACAACAGAAACAACAACAATAACAATTGTAGTGGCAAGACAAGAGAGAGAGGGAGGAATAAAACCCAAGAGGAAGAAGTGATGCACAGCACAGCTGCTCAACATGCTCTGAATTATGCCCAGCCCAACCCTGGGCAGAGCTCGGCCTCTCTCAGCCAGCTGGCCCTATTTTATGTGCTGGGCATGATGTTCTGTGGTGTTGGAATATCCCTTTCCAGTGACACATCCAGGTCACCTCATCTGGCCGTGCTCCCTCCCAGCTTCTTGGGTAGCTCCTCACTGGCAGAGCAGGAGACCCTGACAAGTCCTTAACTCAGGGTAAGCACTGCTCAGCAAGGGACAAAACATCAGTTTGTTATCAACATCACCTCACCCCGAGTCCAAAGGACAGCACCTCACCAGCCACTGGGCAGAAAGTTTACTCTATCCCAGCTGAAACCAGGAAAAATGACATCCAAGAATTTCTTCCTGGTTAAAATTTTTCCAGTGTTATTTAAATGGTAGTAAGTTATATTGTATTCCTTGTAGAGCTACACAGGTATGTCTAATTTATTTTTACTCCAATACATCTTTTCATGCTCAGGTGTTTTTACTTTTTTTTTTCAAACAAAGTAGAAAGTCTGAGTTATCTTTCAATTTCTCTGATGGTTTATTTTCCAAAAATTACTATTTGTATAGAATCTATCAGATAATGATAAATTAAAAATGTTAATTTAAGAGTTCTCCAAAGCTTTAATTCCCAGGCTTCCCCTAGTAACTCTGCTACTCTGTAAATGCAAGACAAAAATCTGGTATTCAAAGAGTATCAGCAGTGCCATGTGGCTGTAAGATCTTTTACTTATCTGGCAGTTGAAGAGAGAGCTACAAACCTGTCCTACCAATTTCCCTTAGTCTAGTGCTTGCTTAGTTTACAGAGTAGTGAATGTATTTAAGTTATCTAATAAAATTCCTGCTGATTAATGAAGAACTTACCAAGATAATTTTTAATGAAAAATGATCCCAGGATGAGGACATACTTTTTTCCTTTTTTTTTAAAATTACATTTTACACTAAGTTTTAATATCTTAAAGGAGTATCTTAACCATCACGTTTCTGGTTGTATTACTTGAGAGCAGTGGAGGATGTAAATATTTTGTGTTTAAAATCCAATTCATTCAGCAACTACTCTTTAATATCTGAATAATTCTTGGGAAGTGGAAAGCGATCCTTACTTACAGTTTTCCAAGCTAACATCCTCTTTATCAAATTTCCATCTGATGAAATTTTAACTTTTTTTCTTTTCACTTTTCATTATGATGATTAGAAGGCGATTTTTAGTTCACAAGGGCAAGATTTTCTATATGCATTAAAATGATATATGCATGGAGAGTGAGATGTGCTAAGCCACTTATATTCTTTCATAATTTCTTTTCTAGTTTTAAGCCCATTGACCAATCAGCAAGTGTATATTGTTTTGGTAACACAATACTACTAGCCAAAGAGACCACCACTTAGAAAACAGCCCAAACTTAATTGTTGGCAGATTTAAGCAGCTAAATGAAAAGCTTATGCTAGGATTAAATCACTGAAGACCAAAAATATAAATGAAAACCAGTCAGATTTCCTCTCACCACTACCTCTTCAAAAATATAAAGAAATTATCTAATTGTTTAGCCCTATTGGTTTAGAAAGGCTAAATGCAAACTCACACGTTTGAGTCTTGGGCAGAATTTTGGAATGCTTGTTTCCTTGCTGTGTCACAGACTTCTGCCAAGTCAGTTATGCCCAGATCTTCCAAAGACTATTTATTTGCCTGTCACTGATCACAGTATCAAACATCATCTTCACAGAAGCAGCAACAAATGGCAACACACTACAATGATGCATGGTGTTAAATATGGCACAGATTGGCTGGTGCATGAATGGGGGGGCAATGTAACATTTGTGAAGTATGTATAAATGAGATAGAAAAAAAGATTTTTTTGGTTTTACACCTCAGATCGACCAGTACACCTGAAGAATTACACATGTCCACATTCCTGAATTAAACTTTAAGATCAGAAAAGAATTGTATTCAACATCACAACACAGCATGCTGTTACATTTTTAGGAACATGCAATTGGGGAACATATTTAGAAAACTCCCCCCCCAAAAAAACCCTGTGTAAAATTGCATCTATGAAACTAATGAATTAACCTCCTGTCTAAAAAGGCAACACACAAGATTTAGCATGCATTTTCAAGCAGGGACTGTCAGGATCCTAAATACAGCCCTGGTTATTTATGTTCAGTTAAAAGGATAGTAACAAAAGTCACCTGCAGTTGAAGCAATTGTGCTGTACTTGCTGCAGTGTCTGTGGGATCTGTGACAATCCATCCACCCTGCCTCAGTTTCCCTGTATGATAGCCCAAACCTGCTTGGAAGATTGTCAGGTTCTCAAAACAAAATGCTACAAGGAGCTGATTGATTCTCCTAGGAGGAAAAGTGAACAATCATTTCTTAAGGTAACTTACGTCTTTTATCAAATTGTAATATTTATAATTAAAAATAAATGTTTATCCTGTCTTGGGTCTGCTTTCAACAGCCTCCTTATTGGTCTGTCCTTAGCTGAAACAGATGAACTCAAAATGTCCATCTTCCTCTTATCAACAAATAAATCTTAAACCAAATCTGGCTAGGCCTCCTGTCTCACACCAGTTCTCAAGAACTGAATATTTGGTTCAATTAATTGGAAAACAGTGGTGTAGTTTCCTTTCTGTGATTATAGATGTTTCTGTAATTCCAGGGACAACTCCCTGTGGGGGAGGAAATTTTGCACCATTGTATTCTGTTAAAAATGGTGACAAATAACAGTGGTGTTCCTGTTAGTGTTTTGTTCCTATATATTTAAGGATATGCTGGCAGCTCACTTGCTACAGTAGTTAACTGGTTACCAGGTGACCATTACTGAGGCCCTTTGTCACACAGCAACCTCTGTCTGCACTGTTAAACTCTGTGAAAAGCTGTCTCAGCTGCCCCCAGACTTGTTGTCCTAGCCCACACTAACTTCTAACACAAACACTTAAAGACAAGAGAAAGCCCAAATTGACACAGACCCTCAGTAAAGAAATAAAGAAATAAAGACCGAAAGAAATAATGGCAGTGTTTTTTTCTAATCACTTAGCAGTAAATAGGATTGAATTCAAATGCCTGGGAGTTTACCTCCTCTGTATTGTACCAATACGATGTAACAATTGTCTTCTGTATTTTCAACACTGCTACGTCTCCCCAGGAAGATCTGCCTGCTCTGGAGAGAATACAGTGACATATTTTATGGCTTTAAATCGTGATGCATGAGCATTTCTTCATGTATGTCAGACATACAAATGTGCACATGGCAGCATCTAAATTAGATTTGTTCTCTGAAAGGCAGCACCGTAAGTTTTTTCTCTGAGAGGTAATGGCTTAAATTCCTTTATAGTATCCTTCACGTTCTCAAAGACTAATTAATTCCTTTATGTTTTGAAGTGACAGGGGAGATTACAGACCCTCTAAGAAATGCTTTAACAGCATCTTCTAGGACAAAGAAGCTGTCACTAATGCTTGTTGTCTCAGTAAGCTGTTCTAAATAACTTTGTAAACAAATCATGAAATAGGGGCCATTTTTGTCCTTCTGAATTTCTCTCTCTTCTGCTTCAACAGAAGCAGCTGGAGCTGTAGTACAACAGAAGTGCAAAAACTGCCAGCATCAGCACAACAGCTGCTGGCATTCTAGGAGTACCTGTCAGAAGAAAATACTCCAGAGGCAGCAAAAGGATAGTAAAAGGGAGGAACAGAGTTTATTGCTACTCTTGCTAGCCTTAGGACTGAAAGCAGAACTTGGGTATACTTTAAATGAGGATTTCTTCATTGAGTTGACTGATGGTGCAGGACCTCTGACCACAAATGCACTCCGTAGGTACCAGAAGCAATGATAAACTGTAACAGGGATAAACTACACCAAGTAGCCACTATTGGCAACCGAGAACCTGCTGGAAAATGTACCCATCTTTTTGTAACTCACATTAGACTGAAGCACAGACTTCGAGTTTGTACTACATACATGCAGAATTCAGGTTTTTACGTCAAGTAATTGCCTACTTATAAGAAGACAAAGCTCTTAGCTGTGACAGTTTCATAGCATGTATAATACTTTGCCTCTGGAACATGGGACTGACCTTGGTCCATTGTGTGTTCTGAAAGATAGAGCTGTAACTGGGTGTTTCCTGCTTGCCATGGTTACCAGATGCATTACCATTTCTTGGGAAGCAACAGAGAGCAGCTTTAAGTAAAGAGTTTGATTTTTGTGTTAGTGCCAAGTTAAAGTGAATACATTGTACATATACATATATACATATTGTACATATGATGATCTCCCCTCTAATACTAACTACAACCCCTATGTCATACAACAGTGGAAAAGGAGTTTTACATTACACTGTTGCAAAATTGAGTGGATATTTTCTATATTACACAAAAATATATTAAAATTACTTTTGGCAGCTGTGCCCTATGGTAAAGATTAATTTGAATACCAGAAGGGATACAAACTGTTCTGTGGGAACAGAAATAGTAATTCATGAACTATGTCAGGGTTCGTGTTCAGAAATTGCTAACAGATGAATAGAGGAATTTTATCTTGAAATGAAAATGTGTAATTCTAGCTCCCATCTTTGTCCACAACCAGAAGTCTAGGTGTCCCAGCAATCAGAAGACCAGATGAATAGACCTAAAACTTGTTCACTGGCTTCCAGGCAGCTGTCACACTGTAATCTATCTGAGAAAAACACTGATAAGCTCTGAATAAGTCAATAAATACAGAACCAGAATGGCAAGAGTATACTTATTCTCACTTCACCACCCTTCATATGTACTTCATTCAACAATATTTATGTAAATGCTGGCTTTAAAAAGAATTCTTGAAATCATACTGAAAGACTTGAAATGGGCTATATTTTGTGTTGCCCTCTTATTCATGAGCTGTATCCACCATCTGTCACAAATGCAATTCTGAGCAAGCCAACACCATCCCAAGATCACAGGAACTGAATTTCAATATCTAAGAAAAGAAAGCAAAAACCAATCATAACCTGTCACTGAATACAAAATATCCCATCCCTGTTAAAAACCAGCTCTGAGTTGGATATAGGAACTGATGATGTAATGATTATAGTATCAATAACAACTGCAACTTAAACTGAGTTTTACTTGACAAAGAATCTAAAAATGCTACAGAAATTATATGGGAGAAAGAAAGCTAAAAAATCTACACTAGTCTATGAGATAAATTTACTTACATAATTTGCAGCTTTAAGGCTAAACAAAGCACATTTCTTTAAGATAAAAATTAAAATTAGTACTTTGTGCCTTTTCTCTACTTTTTAGAGTAAATAGAAGATAAATATATATATATACACCTTCTTTTCGTCTCATAACACCAGACATGGGGTACACAGGACATAAGCTTAATTTTATGAGTTTTTAAGAACTTAAGATTGAACAAAAATATTCCTAAATGCTTGCATCTCAGAGAGTTCTTGATGTCAGAATACCATTCATATCTATATATACATAAATATATATTTTGTTAGATTTTCCCTTTATCTTTCACATTGCTCTGCTACAAAGTGATGCATCTATGTCTTTTGTCTTATTGGAATTTATGCACTGCAAGCTCAGCCTTAATTGGTTTTATTTTGATTGTGGTTATACTGCGAATCCAGTTCCTCTTCCTGGTTGCTAGCATCACTATGTAGATATCCAAACGTCAAATTTAATATGACCAAAGCCTGCTTGAGTTTAGTTGCCTCATTGGTACTCTAGATGGAAACTCTAGTCCTTGTGACAGTCAGAAATATGAGAAGCAAGTGGCCAGTCCATCACAATATTTCTCCACAACTGCCAAGCATTTGCAAGCTTCCAGGAATCTGGTTTAAAGTTTGTATCTTAGGGGATAAAAAAACCAGTGAAAGGAAACAGATAAAATCTTTGCAAAAATGGTTTCTAACCCAAATATGTTTAATTGATAGAGCACAATTCTCTTGAGATCAAATATATAATTAATATATTTACAGCTCTGTCTGGTCCTGGCATAGCAGAGCAGTTTCCAATGATCTGTATCTGTGCAGTCTCCCATCTGGCAACTGAAGCCAATGGTCCAGGCAACCTTGTTGGGGGGTAACATTTCTTCTAACAGACCATTTTTGCTGGATACACAGCTGCCTTAATCAAGGATGATTGTTGCATCAGCAGAGGGCAGAAAGGTTCAGCAAAATAATAGCATGAGATGGTGAAGTTGATGTCAGTTTAATTAAGATATTATTTGTGGTAGGAAAATAACTTTGTGTAGTAATTTGAATCAATGACTTAAAAGATGGGATTTTTTTTCTGCACTGTAGTGGGTGGACATCCTCAGTCTACTCTTTGACTTAAAATATTAGGTACCACATGCTGCTCTCTTAGGTAGCTCCTCTGTTTCTGAGAGGGGGATGCTCCATTTCCAGCTCTACAGTGTAACATTATAATCACCACAGGTACACTGAGAGTTAGTTTGCCATATGACTGTCACAGCTTCAACTGTTGAAGGTCCTAAATCACACTAAAATACCATAATTTAATTGACATTTTGTTTTTGAATAAGATTCCAGGATAGCCTTCTCCAGAAAAAGCACAAGTCTTTGATGAAAATTGAGCTTGGGAACTCTGCCAGTGTTGAATATTAAAGTAGCTGTGCTGGCAAAGCAAATCTTCAATGATCACCTGGACCTGAGCTTTCCACCACCTCTCTGGAAAAAGTGGTTGTCTGAAAAGTTCTTTTATGTCATACACTTTGATTTAGAAACACTTACACATTATTGAAATCAGAGACCAGATTAATTTCAAGGAGTGTTTAACCAAATCCATCAATATTCCTGTTTTAGCATATAGCAATTATTTTCATATATCTTTCCAGATAACTTGAAAATGAAGGGAAATTTTGATTTGCATACTTCTTTTTCTTTTTGGATCAAGGTGGGGGAGGGGGAGAAGAAGAAATTACATTGAAAACCTGTGTTAGCTACTGGAAGCTAAGGTGATTAGTTCTTAAATACATATGAATGTCATTGTTAGTGATATATTCCTGAAATCTTTACATTCCTACCTTTCTACAGAAAATATATCTTTTTAGAGAAAAAGAAAAAGAAGTATTTATTGGAGCTACATCTATGTTTTTTCAATTTCTGTATCTCCTGGATCTGAACAAAATTGAAATGTCATATTTCATCAAGAGGAAAATGTCAGACAATCTGAAAACTACCCAACCTTTTAAAATTGCCTTTCTATTCTTTTTTTATAAAAGAAAAAAAAATTAAATACGTGGCAAATATTCCAGTTAACCTCCAACAAGTAAGTCTGCTTTCTCACAGAGAAAGCAAAAATTTCTGCACGGGGCTCCTGCTAATAAACTGTGTCCTCCAGTATTTACTTCTGTACCAAAAAATGCTTATAGAAATATAATGTTGATCTGGTGAGTGGCCAGTACAAGCAGATGTAGCTAACTTAATCACAGAAAACCAACAATTGAGCTGTTATGCCAAGATGAATCTGCTAAACAAGCAAACAAACCCACCACACCAACAGAGGAGTCACAGAACAATCCAGACCCCACAGAGCCACTGGTCCTTTGCAGGGAAAGCAATGAGGGTGGTGTGCCCTCCCTCACCAATAAAGAGCATTTCTCATCAACCACAAGGCCAGCTGTAATGCCATGGGAATCTCACTGGCTCTAGTCCCCATGCTGTTCATAGCACCCCAATTTAATCTCTTGAACATCCAAAGACTTTTGAAATTTTGTGTGCGAGAGGCTTGTTTTCAAAATTTATTTAGTTATTTGAAATCTAGGTTCCTCTGCCATGAAATGAGATAATGTAGAAAGACTGACATGAAGCAGTGAAAGGAAAATTAGAACAATTGCCTGAAAGTCTGGTGTCATATTTCATCATGCCTTTTTAAAAATAAGTGGGATATCCTGTCCCAATTACAGGATTTCTGAGTTTAGAGAGGGAATGAATCCTCAAAATTCATGATGCTCCTTTGTTTCTATTAATATAGGTTTCCTGAGTTCCTGTCAAAACATTGTGTTTTTCTTTCCCAAGAAAACTAGTTTAGAAGATACAATTAGATCCACCTCTGGTTCTCCCAGTTTGATATGTTAATACATGTATTTCTCAGGTATGATACCTCTTTACCCTATTTCAAATACTTTTGTATTTATTTATATTTACAAAATACAAACCAAATACACAGATAAAAGACTGAAACAATTAAAACTAAAATAAATATGTCTACCTGCAATCTGTGTCCATAAATATATCCACTACTGTTACCCAGTTACACTCCTCTGCATAGTGCTTGCTACTCCTCCAGCTCACTTACTGCTGCACATTGCAAATAAGTACAAAGATAATGGTCTATCACAGCAGAAAATTTTGAGTACAGAAGAATTACTTTGAGGCAGACACTGGTGGGATAAACCATCCATGAGGTTTAGTTGTGTAAGTGATTTTTGTTGTGCCAAGGAACAATCATTCTCTAAGCTAACAGGGCAAGTCCAACACAGCAGCTGCCATGTAAAATATTAATTCTTTTCTCTGCCTAATTACATAACCTATACATTTTTCAGTGTATTTCTATGCTCTATAGACATTTATCAACATATATTCCTTTATTTTTCTTAATTATTTAACCTTCAGAAGGTATTTTATTCAACCCTAGAGTGTGAACCTGTGATGAACAGCAGCACTACTCTTTCTGGAGGTGACCATCTGCTGGCTACAGAAGAAATCCAGATAATCCAGTGCAAGCTAGAGACCTAAGTTCTAGACAGCTGCTACACAAAGGGATTGGAAATCTAAAGGATTTACATACATTTTTCCTCCGTTTTCACTTCTTATCTGTCGTAACCAATACAAGACACTTAGGAAAATGTGCAAAATCAGATTATTGCACAACAGAAGTGCCAGTCAGTAGGACCACTGTGGAAACAATAAAATCATTTACAGCAATTTTCTTCCATGAGTTAAGTGAAGGTATAGCTCACAACTCTTTATTCTTGATCATATTGTCCAGAAAAAAAAGCAAGCATGGACTTATTTTCAAAACCTAAGATATCACTGCATGGCATTATAAACCTTAAAAGAATACTGTTGAAAAATGAGAGATAATTAAGTTCAGCTATATCAGTGGGACCACTTATTTGAGCAGTTGTTTGCAGATTAATAACTGTTATAATTCTAATCAATTTCTGGGCTATTTCATGGCTTATATCTTGCCCAGGCTGTCTAAATATATACACACAGATAAAGACTTTACAAAATGAAGTAGAAACCTGAATGTATAATGATTGGCACATAATAATTTTAAAATCTGCATGTTTTCAATCCTCATTATGCTAATGGGATTTTTTAGACTGAGTAACCAAGTGAAAATGAGAAATAAACTGGTCCAAATTTGATGTTGCTCACTCAGATGGCATTGCCTTGGACTCCCACCAAGTTGCTCTTTCATTCTCCCTTCTTAACAGGATGGGGGTTGAAAATAAGATGGAAAAAAGCTCAAGGGTTAATATGAAGAAATTGAGATCCCTTACCAGTTGCCATCTTGGGCAAAACAGACTCAACTTAGGGAGTATTAATTTATTAATATTGATAATTAAGATTTATTTGAATGGTAAGAAACAAAGACAAAAGCTAAAACTCCTTTCATTCACTCTCTCACTTTCCCCCAAACCTAACTCCTTCCTTCTGGTTTCTTCTACTGAGGAACACAGAGGGGTGGGGAGTCAGGGCTGAGGTCAGTCCACAACAATTCTCCCCTGCTACTCCTTCCCCCTCGTGCTTTTCCCCTGTTCCTGAGTGGGTCCCCACCATAAGCTGCAGTTTCTTTCGTGAAATATTCACCTTCTACTCCAGTGGGGTCCTCCGTGGGCTGTAGGGGACAAATTGCTTTAACATGATCCTCCCCAGCTGCAAGAGAATCTGTGCCCCAGGGTCTGGAGAACCTCCTGCCCCTCCCTCACCAACTTCTTCCTCTAGGAAAGGTTTTAATTATAGTAACTCTCTTACTCTTCGAGTCAAAAATTACTACTCCGAACAAGCACAAATACGAAGGATCGTGCATAGTCTTTTCCCCAAAATTTCTTAACCCTGTGGTAATACAGCCTTGCAATATGTGATTATCAATCACTCGTCCTTGGGCTACACTGAAGGTTCCCAAACTTCATCTGGCTTCCAAACACCATTATTAGATGTGCTAGAAACAAATAGATCATGCATGTAAAGGAGTTCCTAGGTAAATTTCCGAAAATTAGGATATACTTCCAAATTTCCTTTGATATCAAGCTGCACTATTAAAGACCTAAGAGGTCTCTCCTAAAAATTCTTCCACAGAAAGGAAGAAAAATACAAAAATTAACAGGGGAAAATGTGGTGGAAGAGGGTGCCCCTGTAGATCCTTGTTGCAAGCATGAAATTTCTATGTCATTCTATTAAGAATTAATATTTACTTACTGACCTGCACTTATGAATGTGAGGACATGCTTCCTGATGAGATACAAAAAAATGATAGCCAGAGAGATGTAATTTCCAAAGTATGGAGACCAAAAAACCATGTTGTAGGTTGTCAAAAGTCCTTTTTTGTGTAGCACATCAGGATTTATCATGTGCAATATTACAATGTGAAGTGTGCAAAATTTCATTGAAAGGGAGGCTACATCACCATATAACAAAGAGGTATGTAAGTATCAGTATAAATTACACAAGAAAAAGGTCCTTTAACCTCTTGTAACCAAGAAATAACTAATTCAAAACTGTTTGAATTCTTTTTTATCTCTAATTTTTTGGATATGCCACCATCTCAAGAGTACACTATCAACTGTTATCAATGTATTTTGAGCAGTTTATCTGTGCAAAGTGCAGATTTCTTTGGTTCTAATTTTCATCTTAAAACAATGTTGTCACCATCTTTCATATTTCATTGAATGAAAGTATTTAATCCATTGATATATGTATAATCTGCTCCTTTTCCACTGTTACAAAGCAGACAGCATATTACACATATTTGGTTCAATACTCTCAAATAAAAGGTATTCCTTAGAGTCACTTGTCACTGTAAAATGCCTGAGTCTGAATGAGATGAGGAAGAAAAACATAAAGAAAAAGACATAATAATGAAGTACCAGAAGTCAGAAGCATATTTCAGCAGTGGAGAAAGGAAGACAAGCAAGCAGAAGGAGTCTGACAACACTACAGTGACTCACCCAGCTCTGCCTCTCTCTCTTTGGGCATATGAAAAGTTCAACTACAAAATCATCTTGCAAAGCTTCTTTGGAATAGTGCACAACTGCAGTGTAGAAGCCTATGCATTGAAAAGGAAGGCTGGGAAAGATAAAAGAAGAAGCTCCAGCTGCAGAATTCACTCAGCAGAGTTACTGTAATGGTTTAGTAGCTTAATGTCATAAAGAAGTTTCCTTTGAATTATATTATATCAATATCGAATTCATGAGAACGATGAAAAGTATTATTTATTTTAATAAGGGAAAGTTACTTCGTATCTTCAGGCAGAAACATGGATCTGTTATCAACAACTGTAATCACTCAAAGCACCCACAAGAGTGTGAATGCTGACTTGCTAGTAAGCACTTCAAATAACTGAGCTATCTTAAGATGTGTTGTCCAAGTACACAGCTTTTCTTACCAGCAAGATGTGGGATTCTTCTTTGAATATTCATTGTTTTAAACAGAAAGATGCATTTAAGTAACAAAAAAATGTATTCCACTGACAAGTTTACTCAGCTCATGCAAAAGATATAAAGAAATAAAGCAAGTATTATACAACAGTATTACTATACTCTTTCTCCTTTACATCTCATAATATATCTGTAATTATCAAATAATAGAGGCAAGAAATGATCTGATAAATATGGGATTTTAACAGAAATTAGATTTGTTATTCCATGCCAGGGCTTAAACCCTGACAGCAGCTACATACTATGCAGCTGTTCACTGCCCCTTGCCCTTGGAGGGATGGGCAGGATAATCATAAAAAAGTGAAACTCATGGAATAATAAGTTTATTAGTTGAAACAAATTTTACTAATAATGTTAATGTTTATAATAACAATAAAAATTTGTAATTTTGGAATGAAAATAAGAGTGAGAAAGGAATAAAACCCAAGAGAAGGAAGTGATGCACTATACAATTTCTTACCACCCACTGACTGATGCCCAGAAAGTTTCCAAGCAGCACTTGGCCTCTCCCAGCCATCTGCCCCCAATTTATGTACTGGGCTTGATTTTCTGTGGTATTGGAAGATCCCTTTGGCCATTCACCCCTCTTGGCTGTGCTCCCTCCTGGCTTCTTGTGCAGCCCCTTACTGGCAGAGCATAAGGCACTGACAGCTCCTTCACTCAGAGCAGGAATTACTGAGCAAGAGCCAAAACATCAGTGTGTTATCTACACAGTTCTCACTCTGAGTACAAAGCACACCACCATAACAGCTACATCTGGGAGGAAAATCAACTCCAGCCCCACCAAAATAAGGACATTCCCACTTTTTGTGTGTAATTACACATCTGGCAATGATGAATTATTTATGGTCAGTACCACTTACTGAGAATGTCTTATACATCTTCAGTAAAAAAACACAGATTGTGTATAGCTCTGCAAGGGATGTCTAAGCTTCAGGAAGCTCACAACACTTGCAAAAAGGAAATTAAAAGCAGGACAAATGACACATTATAACTATGACCTGCTCAGCAGAAATAACTGCAGGAATGCTTTCCTTGTGACAGTCCACCCCCTTCCTTGACTTTCCTTTGGTAACACAGAGGAAAGTTTTGGGGGAGTGGAGCAGCTAATATGTCCACATACTAGAGATGCTGAACATTGCTAATGTTTCAGATATCCCCATGTAAATATTAAAATAAATAAGATTGCTTCTAGGAATAAAGCAAAGCTCCTGAGAGTTTCCGACAGCACCAAGCTCTCTATAACAGCAGCAGCACTGTCAAGAGAAAATGCACAGGACTTGCACTTCAGTGTGTTGTAGCACCCAAAGATGGTGCATTTTAACATCCTGACCAGAAGAACAGGCAGGCAAATAACTTCAAAAATTTTCACACATAAGCTGAAAATGCACCATTCTTTCTCTACTTTTTCTTAAGACCCAGAATTTCCAAGAACAGAGTTAGCACCTTTGCTTCAAGTCCTTGTTTGCTAAATATTACTTCTGAGACTTAGTAACAACAGAATGGAATTTTCTTTGCTCTATTATTAGCATATTCTTTCTTTTCAGGCTAATTCAAGAGCTGTCATCACCTATGAGCTACATTCTGCTATTTCACCCTTATATAAACAGTGATGGTATAATATCTTTCTCTGTCACAGCAGCCTAAATTCAATCTGAAGCATATGTATTGCTTTTGTTGTTGGTATTTATTCACAGAGGTCTAAAACACATCTCTCATCCATGCTTAGAAAGTATGCATAAAACAGAAACAGTAATATATAATACACATGCCACAAAAATTGTTTGAAACCAGAGTGACTAATGCAATCTATTTTTATTACTGCTTTCTTGTATACTTTAAGCAGAAGATCTGTGAAACTAGTTCAGTGGCCCATTGAGAAATCAATGGAATCTGTGAGCAGTGGACACAGCAAAATAATTAGGTGTTTCCTGCTGTAAACATTTTTAAACATTTCAACATAGAGTAAACCAGGTGATGCTCCTAAAAGAGTTTGTAGGAAAGACCCATAATGTCAATTTTAGAAAGATGATTGAGGGTAAAGAAAAATGGAGAAGATTCACACTTGAAACCCATCTGCTTTTGCTGCTCTGGTTATGAAAAAATACCAAAAAATCCATATGAAAAGAACCAGCTAAGATTGGACTTGTGATTGTAAGTAGACTCCATTTAATGAAGTATAATTACCATAACTTATGCGGAAGAAAAGTCCTAATATGGGAAATGTCTTAATAATAGACTAATTTTAGCATTGCTTTCCTTTAGGAAGATGAGTATCATTATTTCTGATTCAGAGTTGGAGAAAATTAAATATAAAATGACATGACTTGCCAAAACAATGATTCGGGTCAGTTACAGGCATTTAGACTCTCATTTCAGAGGCCAACATAAGAACCCACAGATTCTTGTTTAGATCTTTCTAATTCTATATGCAACATCCAAGTCTTATCAGGACTTAAATTTAAGAAATGGATCTGGTGAAAAAGATTAGTACATAAGCATTGCCCAAAATCAAGGTCTCCAAAGCTCTGTTACCTTAATAAATTCATGAGTAGCAGAAGATGAAAATCTATATACAAGGTTTACTACTAACCATGTAGTTTAATATCTGTCTATGATAGCTTATAATTAAAAACAATACAAAAAAATCAAAGAAAAAATTGTCTCTAACTGGAAAAGACAGACAAAAACTGCACACAAATATAAAAAAGGATATATCCAGCTTAAGGAAACTCCCAGCGGGACTCCCCGAGTAAATACAGTACAGTACTGACTGCTCAGGAAGTAACTTCTAATGTGGTTTTTTTTTTTTTTTTTCCCCCCTGTAAGTTCAGGGTTCCAAAATCTGAAAGCCTCACTGATGGAATACTCACATTTGGCCTTGACTACCAAGAAATCCACTGGAAATCCTTTTACTTTTATCACAGGAGGTAACAGTGGAAGTAAGTGAGTAGTATACTGCTTAAAGTTGCGTGAAAGGTAGTCCATGACAAAATTTCCCATAAATTTTGTCAGTTCTTAGCATGATACAAGAATTTTATGGGTCTCATCTGAAATGTATCTGATGTGAGTATCTGTGTGTAAATACATGTCTGTGCACAGTTACATTTAGGGAAGTATGACATATCACATTTCTTTCCAAGTTCTAATATGGTCCAGAAGCTATTTCAACATTCATTTATCTCCTCGTGGAACATGATTTGTATCAATGAGATGATGGTATGCCACAGTACCCTCCTCCATCACTGGCCTAAAGTACACATTGGAAGCATAAATATCACACAATAAAAGAACTTAGATCAGTACAACAGAATAAATTCTTGTGGGAACAAAGATGTATTAGAAAAAGAGGCTTCCAGGTAATTGGTTACTTAGAGGATCACAGTAACACAGAGGAGGAGCTTCTGAGTCACTTGCAAAAGACATTTTCAGTGTTCTCTGTTTTTCTGTTGTAAGCAAATGTACTTTTCAAGCAAAGTTACTCTAAACAGAGTCATTATCCCATGGAATTCGACCACTCTCCCTCTATACCGAGCAAAGCTAACAAAGCTTAAAGTGAATATTGTCCTGTCCCCATGTCAACTATCATTAGCTACTTCAACTGATATTACAAAGTAATTCCGGTCTATTTTCGGTTTAAAAGATATGACACTGAGGATTAGACAATTTTTTCCAATTTCAATATGCATCAGTCTATGCCATGCACTGATTTCAGGTTATAGATGAATAAATGAAGAGTTTTTTTCTCCTTGTTAGAGTCAGGATTAAAGACGAGAGATGCAGTTTCTCTTGTTCGGACTCTGATGTTTATTAATTCTTATCTATGTTACGGTCTCATGAGCTGTGAGTTCTAGCTAGCAAAATGACAAAATTTTGCTTCCTCTTCTTCCTCCCAAGGTCTTTTAAGCACTAATCATCCAATTAAGAAGTGACACCTAAATTATTTCTATTTTCGACCCAATAACCAAAAACCCAAAGTCCGCACTGTGGACTCACCTGCCCAATTACAAACTACCACCCAAAGTGCAGGAAGAAGAACTAGCCAACGCCCAAAAACCTCCATCTTGCCCCATATGTATTATATTATTCTAAACCCTTAAACCCTAAGTTTTCCACCCTGTGATATGACACACTTCTATTCAAACTACACACCCATAATCTCACTGCTATCACTCAATGCTGGAAGCCTTCTCCACAGCCTCAGGTCAAATGCAGTGCTTTTCTGAGGGTCAGTGTCTCTCAGCACAGAAACACTAAAATTCTCAGTAACCAGGGTTCCAACATGATACATGTTTAGAAGATTCAAAACCCCGTTATGACCCATACATATTTCCAGAATATTTCTTCAATGCCATGCTTTTTGCAGCATATTAATGTAATTTTAACATGCAAATGCTAGTAGTTTCTACAAATTTTCAGCCTATTAGCCATCCAGTCTCTCTCTTCACCATGTAATTTCTTAATACATAGGAGAGGTCAACATTTATGAACAGCTTTGGTGAAGCTGAAGATTAACAGTGAGAGACATTATGCCATAACTTCTTTTTGATGAATCAAATGGACTCTTTAAATTTGCATCCAGTTTGATCCTACTTTGTTCATTATTAAATTTCATAAACATTCCCTCCAAACAGATGCTGATTGTTAAAACATCTATGAGAAATTTCCTATTCACAATTAATAGAAAGATTATTTTTGTTATTCACAGGAAGTTCTTTCTGGACATACACAAAATTAATCAGAAATATGACTAAATCTTAGAATATGTTAAAACTATATGTTAGACATAGCTTAAAGTTCTATCAGTTGTCCAAATAGTGGCCATTTCTGTAATTTCAGAATTAATTTCTAATGTTGATTTATAACAGCAAAACATTAACCTTAAGCTAAAATGAGGCACACGGTATCTTCAGGCAGAGGTAGTTCTTTTCACTTGTATTTTCATAAAAGGCCTTTCATGTTGCCTTCCCAGGACAAATTCTGTCTTTAAATCATAAAGCCAGAGAATGGAAAGACCTTTAGGATCACCAGGTCCAACTGTTAAACCAGCACTGCCAAATCCACCACTCAGCCAAGCTCCTCAATGGCACATCTTCAGATCTTTTAAAGATGTCCAGGGAGAGGGACTCCACCACTTCCCTGGGAAGCCTGTTCCAATACTTGGCAACTCTTCTGGCTAAGAAATTTTTCTCCATACCCAGTCTAAATCTCTCCTGCCACAATTTGAGGCATTTCCTCTCATCCTGTCGGTTGTTAGCTGGAAGAAGAGGCCAATCCCCACCCAGCTACAGTCTCCTCTCAGGCAGTTTAAGAGAGTGACAAGGTCCCCTCTGAGCCTCCTTTTCTCCAGGCTGAGCACTCCCAGCCCCCTGAGGTGCTTCTGACCAGTCTAGTGCTAGAGACCCTTCCCCAGACCTGCTGCCCTTCTCTAGATTCACTTTGGCGCCTCAGTGTCTTCCTGGTCATGAAGGGCCCAAAACTGGACACAGGATTTGATGTGTGACATCACCAATGCTGAATACAGGGGTACACTCTATACCCTGATTCTGCTGGCCACCCCAAACTGCTGTTTTCCAGCTGCACAGTGGCTTCTACCTCCTCCTCTTTGTTGCCCACGCTGAACTCATTGGTGTAGATGCACCCCGGCTGAGGTATTTATCCATTCACCCACGGTGACTGGGGAGTGGGGAGGGCATTTCAGGATCTTTCCTTGTAACACTTGTAATAAAGGCTTACTTATTCAAAAATACTTACTACAAAGTGCTATTCTGAACCGAAAGATCAAAATCTATCTTCTTGCATTCTACGTGCTGGCTGTCATGGTGGAGCAAGTAAAGAGCCCTTCCATTAAGAGATAATTTTAAGAAGCACCTGAAAATATACACAAAAGTGTGTGAAATATTAGTTTAAGATGTACTGGTCACTGTCATAAACTGTAGAAACATGGAGGAAAAAGCAAGTAGAGCAAGGAATACCAGTAGAGCAAGGAATACCTAGCTGGGCTTAGGTGATGTCTTGCAGGACCATTTTGGACATTAAGAGGGCAGTGACAGAGAACAGAATTAGTACAAAAGATTGAGATATAGTTACTCCTGAGGGACCTTTTGTGATCACCTTCTCTGACCTCTAGTGGTGCCTTTTTCAACCTAGAAATGGCACAACACACACTTTCAAGATAATATTGGTGTAAGAGGTAATATAAGAGCTGGTCTTTATTGGAGGCCTCCAGGGGCAGTTATGGAAAAATGTTCAAAACAGCCCACCCTCACGGGGGTGCATACAGTTTTATAAGTTTGGTAAATCAGCTTAATTGACAAAAAGCACCAATTAGGAGCACAAGTAACGATGCAATTCCCCCCACAGGTAAAGCCCTTTCTAAGTCCTTCCCCCTCAGATGGAAACTGAACTTGTTGATGAAAACGTGTCTTGAAGAGCTGTTTATTGGCCTGGATTCCTAAGGAGAACCAAGATAGGATAGGGGCTCTGGAATATGTTTGGTCTTTCTGCCTATCAGGGCAGGGAAAAGTACTGGGAAAACTAGCTACGGATGCAATAATAGGCTAAAGATCTCCAAATAGATGTGTAAAGAATACAGAGAATATATAAAACAAAAAAAAAGGCAAAAATCAATAGGCATCACTAGCTCAGCAAAAGTTCTAGGTTTTCATTAATCATTTGTTGCTGACCAATGGCAATATGCCAGGAGAAATCAGAATTAAAATTTTAGAGACAGAATTAATGCAAAGTCTTTAGTATCTGTGATCATGAGCTTTTTAAAAGGAGGTTATATTTTTTCTTTCACTTGCTTTACATTTGGATGATAGTACCTTACTGACCCTTGCCTCATGGACTGAGAAGTTTCTGTTTGCTGTATTCATGCTTATTATTAAAAGACTTGCAAATTTGTTAAAATAAGTAGTACAAATTTATTTGGTTCAAATCTGGACTAATAATTAATATGATTCTTGCTGAATATTCTTCAGTTGATAGAGACCTTGAAGAATTTGTGGGTACCTGAGCTGGATGTATTCAAAATAAATTATACATGTGCTTTCAAAATCTCACATTTATTTAATTATCCTTGTGTGTCCAAGCTTTATTCAGAACATTTCACACCCACTTAGAATCCTACACTTCAAGACAACAGAAACTACTTTCGTACCTCCTGAGGTATCACTTTGAATATTGATATATAAATGACTATTGTTTGCTTATTTTCAGATTACCAAGTAGTCCAGATCCACCAGGGTATGTTTCATTACTTAAATTTTCACACTAGCTCTGTGTATTTGTATAACCTTTACTGTAATAATTATCATAATAATTTTATGTTTTCTTCTAAGGTACTGATAAAAATCAAGACAACCAATAGCATACAAATATAAAGGACTTTGTTTTCATAGAAAAAAAAACAAAAAAACACCCCAAACCAAAAGATGAACATTTATAAGTCTTAACTAGATTGTCTTTCTGATTATTTTTCTGAATTGAGTTAGCTCAGTACTTTGGTGAGGGCTATTTTCTTACCTAGAAGTCCATACTTGAATATTCTTGTTGTTTTTCCCTCCCTCTAAGATGATTTCAGTGTTCCATGATCCAGCTAAGCAGCTCCTGACAAGTTTATTAGAATCTGCTGCTTAACATCCATGCAAGCTTTTATTACAGTTCAAAGCATTGTAATAGCCACCCTTCACTTCATACACAACAAACTCATAATTGTTAGGTATATCTTTTTCTCAGAAGGTCTCATTATGGTGTCATTCAAAGTTTTTTTGTTTCTTGTATAGTTCCCAGAAAAAAGAAGAAATTGTCTCATTCCCAGATGCCAATTTCATCTTTGAAACTTTATTTCCCTTGTTGATTTACAGAAATTTTACCTTCTAATTTATATTAATGACCAAGAATCTCCTTTTAGTTTCAAGAGTAACAGATTTCTTTTATGTTTCAGGAATTATTTTACTTCATTCTGCCTGTGTATCCTTCTCTCCAACAGATAACTTGAAATGCAGTCTCATTACTTCCATAAGCAATGGGCTGCTGCCCGAGAGGTGGGACTATAGCCCTCACTGGAATGCACATAAGGAAATATTATCATTTATATATGCATGTATCTGATTGATTTTCAGCTACAGCTAGGAAGAGTGCAGAGAAACACAAAAATTTTCTGTAGCTATTGCTGGTTTAGTGGCAGGTTTTGTGTATAAGCTTGATATCACTGCATTCCTTAACATATCTTAGATGGAGTACTCACATACTGACAAAATCCGTGTATTTTCAATTCCGTGTAGAGTTTTTAGGCTTCACTGTCTAAGCTGCCATGAAATAATTTTTTTTTTTTGGTGGCATTCGTCTTGTTCTGAGAAGTTTCTGTAGTGTAGTGGTGGGCAAAGTGAATTACTTTCAGGGTGAAAGGCCAAATAGAGTGGGTGGATAGAAATCTGCTTTCTCTTGCCTGCATCACTTGGGATGGTGTTTATCTGCTGTCGGATAAACACCAAATTAATTGTTCCTCAGGATCTCCGAGTATGTTATGCTACACAGTTTAGGAAAGTAAAAAATATATATTTTTTAGATATAGGTGTGTATATACGTGTGTGTGTATGTATATACGTATACATATACACACATACAACTGTTACTGTTGAAATAAGGTTTTTGAAGAACAAGATATGCATATTACTGCTTAGAGATGTCATTTTGCTTAGTAAGTATGTGTTACTTTCTCTGAACACCCTCAATTTTAAGTGAATGGTTAATCTTTGTTCTATATTCCATACATCCTGCCAGACAATTAATGAAAACAAAAATATATTGACTGTATTAAAAGATTTTGATAGGTCTAGATGAGTTCTTTCCATTAAGAAAAAAATCTTTTTAGAATTTGTGTGCTATGTAAGATGCATTCTAGTTCCAGATTTTTTTTTCTCTGGGATACTGTAATTTCCCATTTAAAAAATATGTGATACTCTCAAATCTATCTATGACTATCTCGTAAGATAGTGACTCATGCAGGCAGCAAAATAGCTCTAAAAACACGGAGAACCCAACAGCCAAAAATCAACATCTGTACTGCTCCTGAAAACCTGCAAGAATTACATTCACTGTTTCCACGTACTAGTGCTGAGCACCTACATCTCTACTAACAAGCAGGCTGCTGCCTCTCTGAGTGTCTACTCTACCTCACACCTCAAAAAGAATGTTTTGAAATCTGCAGGACAGCAAAATTATAGCAACCAGAACAAAGGGTTGGGGAACATTGGGGAACAAAGGGGAACATTGGGGGACAAAGACACACGGACCTCCTCGCTTGCTCCCAAGATCATTCACTGTAACAAAACAAGCCTTTTTGCGCTCTAAACGTAACCCAAAGCAAGCACTCATTGGCCGCCGGCCACCGCAGCATCGCTGTGCACGCACCCTTCGGCCAATCAGCTCTCTGACCGAGTGGTGACGTGCGCCGCCCCAGCCAATCCCTGCCGCCGGCACGAGGCAAGCGCAGCCCGCCACACAGCCCCACCTCTGCTTACGGGACTGGCCTGTGCCTGCCCGTCGGCTGAACCCTTCCCTGGGCGCCTTCTGCTCAGCTACAGCCAGCTGAGCTCTTGTCTCCCACATCTCCCCCTCCTTTTTTAATCAAAACACACCAAAGACAACCATGACACTGATGAAGAGACCCACAGCGAAAAGACGGTGTCCGGTGTTCCCAGGAAGAGAGCTGCTTCTTCTGCTTTTGGGAATACTGTTCCAGAGCTCTGGCCACAGCTCGGGGACTGTGCTGTTTAGGCTGGAGGGAGTCCATTAGCTGAAATGCTGACTTTACTGAATGTTCCTCTCTCTGGGCTTTGTCTCCTCGGGGACGACCGCTGTTTGTCCAGAGGAGCAGGTAACCAACCACTCTGGACCTGTTGGTGAAGGAACACAGGCACACCTGCTCCCCCAGGTTAGTAAATCAGCTGGGCCTTGCCACTGCACACCCAGTGTGGGTCCCTACACAAAACCTTTGGAAATTGGCTCTGTGCACGCAGCTCTCCAGAGCGGCATCACTCTGTCGGGGATCGAAATTGATGATCTGCATTCAAAAATTTAGTGTAATCTAAATATTCTTGAGGAGCTGTATTTCCCCCTTCTTTGTTTTTTGATACCATGCACTTCTCTCAATAAGAACAGTAAAACAATATATCTAAAAATAAGGTAACACCACATCTACTGCCTAAATACTTTACCATCACCCAGGGTCTGCCATAGCTGGGGAGCCCCATTTCACAGTAAGGCCTCCAAGTTTACATCAAAAGGAGGTCCAGCTTTTATAAGACCAAATCCACGAGTCAAAGTGACTTGATTTCATTTTTAGAACAGAAACACCAGGGTTTGATGGCACTCTTCATCTGCCAGCCAGGGCCAGGGCTTGGCCAGAGCCACGACCTTGGCTGGGAGAATTTCTCTAAAATATCTTAAAAAAACCCCTCTATTAATATCTACTGAAAAAGTTTGTTAACATAAACAACTTACGAGTAATCAAAGGAATATATATAAGTAACATCAAATAACATGGCTAGATCCTTCTGTGTTTTAATATATTCAGAATCATCGATCATATTAATTGCTTCTTGTGTAAAAATCTTTAAAGTTAATGCTACTGCATGAAGTTCACTCTGTTGAGTGAATTGCTTGAGTTATTGCGTCATGATCTTCTTGCCACCTGTTTGAGTTATTGCATTATTTCCATTAATGATCTTTTTTCCNGAGTTATTGCATCATGATCTTCTTGCCACCTGTTTGAGTTATTGCATATTTCCATTAATGATCTTTTTTCCATGTAAAACTGCCTTTACTGCATGTCCTAATCTGTGTGGCACTCAAAAGTTTGTTAGTGTTAAAGGCAAGTAAACAACATTTCTTGAACAGTTTGTCTGAAGGTGAAGAGCAAAATATCTGTGTCATGAAATCTGCCAGTGTGTATGAATACGTGTGAATTTTGTCAAGAGACAATGGTTTGGTATACAGACAGACAAATTACAACTCCCTGCCTATGATATTAGAGAGGGACATTATCAATTATAAGCTAAATTACTTTGTCTGGACAACAGTGTATTGATTAAGCTCCGGGAAAAGCAAGTTTTTGATTCAATGTGTGTACATGGATACTTTAGGCACAGGTCCTCTGTAGGCATTAGTACTCTTATACATGAGTAACATAGCAACAGGGAAAAAGCATTAATTACAAAAGTCAGTGGAAATTAAGGGTAACAGCCAGAGAGATCTGAGTTCACTTTTTCTCCAATGACTAGATTCAAAGTTGAGAGTGCCCTTTTAAAAGTTTCAGATACAACAGAATTTAACTCATTTGGACTCAATTATTACAATTAGTTGATTTATAAATGAAATGGCAGCAACTGCAGGATGTACTGGAAAGATTATAAAGGTATGGTAAATACATTGTGAATGTTTAGCTTATGGTAAACATTATTGAAAATTCCTGTTGATGGTCACTACTTTTCTGGTATAAGCATAAGATTGCCAAGATTTTTCAAGGAGCAGCTTTACTCAGAGAAATGACACCCTGTAGGTCTGGACAAACTGCATTTGAAACCTGCCCTGTTT
>VZSE01006758.1:0-25842 GCA_013398275.1 Promerops cafer
TGAGGGCTTCTCCAATGATTCCGCGAGATTCCGATTGGATATTTGGGAAAATTTCTTCCCTAAAAGGGTTCCCCAGCCCTGGCACAGATACAGGGTGGAGTCCCCATCCCTGGAGGGATTTCTAGTCCATGTGGATGTGGCACCTGGGGACATGGGGCAGTGGTGGCCTTGGCAGGGCTGGAGAATGGTTGGATGAACTTAGAGGTATTTTCCCACCTTCATGATTCCATGATTCCATGAATATCTGTCTTCTGGTTTGGAGTCTCCATCCCTGGAGGTGTCCCAGGAATTCCTGGAGGTGGCACTCAGAGCTCTGGGCTGGGGACAGGGTGGGCATCGGGCACAGCTGGGACTCGGTGACCTTGGAGCTCATTCCCAACCTCAGTGATCCTGGGATTCCACTGGAGACAAGGTCAAAAGTTATTCTTACTCTTGATTGGCAGATGTTATTAATTACTAAAGCTGATAATTGTTTTGGCAGGGTTTGTGCTGTACTTTAATATTGTTTTAGATCCTGGCTGATAACACATGACAAGGTCTGGGTACTTTTACCAACATTTTCTTTTTGGCAGAGAAGAAGTTGAATTTTTCCAAGTTTTTTCTCCTCTTGGAAGCGGAGGAAACCAAGGGGAGAAAGATGGGTTCACAATGGTTTCTTCTGATGTTCCCAAGGTGCTTTGCTGCCCTTGAAATGTGTTTTAAGACACTTTTCCTGCTGCTTCACCAACTGGGACTGGGATTTTAAGGTGTCTGCCCAGTCTGATAAATAATTTTGGGAATTTTTATAAGATCCTGATGTAGTTTTGAGATATTTAAGAGTGGGAGAAAAACTGTTGGAGGGAAACGCATCCCATGTTAGAAGAAATCCAGGCTCTAAGGAAATCCTGAACTCCAACAAAGCTTCTGAGCCACCCCAAAAGCAGGAATAGGAGTAATCCAGTGTGGAAACCTTGGGAATGGGGGGTTTCTCTGGGATTGGGAGAATGGCTGAGTTTCATGTACAAAGAAAAGAGAGAAGATTTCCAATGGATCACTTTGGGGCAGGAAAACTCAGCAAGGTTTTTTTTTATTATTTTTTGGACAGCTTTTGCACAAGAATTAACTTTGTAAAGGCCCTGGAAAACATCCAACTGCAACATTCCAAGGATTTAAAATTTGTTTGGCAAGTGCAGAGCCCACTGGGGGTTGTGGTAGCTTCTCTGAAGGGCTTCACTTCTATCCCAGTGCTTGTCTGGCTTGTGACAAGGCTCCTGAATTCCCATTTTCTTGTGGGATGGGGAGCTCCAATCCACTACTCCCACCACGCATCCACGTCTTGGCAAACTGGGATTTTGGAGCTTAGGAAATATTTTGGCTTTTTTCCCCTTTTTTTTTCTGCTTGGGGTTTTAAATTGACAAAATTCCAGCTGCTAAGTTGTCCCTGTTTCTTCTTGGTCAGATTCCTGCAGTTTTTTGAATTTCACCCTCGGGTGAATATGTTGGGATCTCATCCATGATCCATTATCTATACCCACTTAAAATCAGGGAGGAAATATCTTTCCATCAGGAAAAATGGAAGGACCCAACAATTTCTGTCTCCAAACCCAGTGCCACCACTGGGACAGCTCCTGGTTTTTCCTGGGAGCTGAGGGTGGGAAGTTGTGAAATTTCCACCCCTGGAGGTTTTCAGTCCTTGGAAAACCTGGTGTGAGCTGGAGATCGGAGAAGGTACCTCTGAGCTCAATCCCACCTGGATATTTCTTGAAATTATGGGATGGTTTGTGCTGGAACAGATCTTAGAGATCATCTATTCCCAACCCCCAACGTCTTTTCTCCCGGTGCCGCCCATTTCCGTAAAATCTTTCCTTCTAAAAGCCGCTAAAAGAGGAACCACGCTGAGTTTCTCCCCCTTTGATCTCGCCTTCATCTCTTTAACGGATCAGATTTGGAGCAAGTTGTAAACTGAAATTTTCATCATTCAAAGGAATCCAAACCTCCCCCTCCTTCAAAAGAGCAGCTCCGAAGGAGCCGGGAGCTAATTAAGCCGAGCACACGGAAAAACAGGAATAAAAAATCCTTTTCTTTGCAAAATTAGCAGCAGTTTCTAAAAGTAGAGACAAAACCTGAAGTCTCTCCGTGGGATTTGCATTTAAATTGGAAGTGGGAATGCATTTGGCCTTGGAAGTGCCAAATAATTGCTTGATATTAAAAAGTTTGGAGATGCTTTAGGAGAAGATGTTTGACATCTTAATTGTTCGTAGAGCTGCTGCAAGTTCAGGATTTCAAAAACTTCCAGCTCAAACCGTGCTGACAGGAGCAAAATGAGCTGTTGCTGAAATGTTGGGAACGTGGAGCTTTTTTAGCAGGAATTTGCTTCAAGCCTGTCTTGGGATGCGAAGGGAACGCTCGGGAAGCGGCATTTTCTCAGTTATCTCAGAGTCTTTTCCTCATGGACTGGGAAGTCTTGGAAGAGGCTGCTCAGGGGTGGGATGGAGTCACAACCCCTGGAATTTTGCCCAAAATGTGTGGATGAGGACGAGGTTTAGTGGTGACCACAGAGGTGGTACTTGGTTGATGGTTGGACTTGGTGATCTCAGAGGACTTTTCCAACCTCAACGACTCCATGATTCTAAATGCCCAATTTAAGGAATTTGAATTTTGAGAGTGGTCCAAGATGGAGTGTCGTCCCTAAAAACTCGGACTATTTATTTCATTACTCTATTTTTAGTGGTGTTTGAATTATTTTAGATTTCATTCCAACCCAGACTGGTCCTTATAACCAGAACTGAATCCAGGTTCGAGCTTCTCAGCACAAGGAAGGTGTGGATGTGTTGGAGGAGGCCATGGAGCTGCTCCAAGGGCTGGAGCTGTTCCAAGAGCTGGGAATGTTCCCTGGAGAGGAGAAGGCTCCAGGGAGAGCTCAGAGCCCCTTGCAGGGCCTGAAGGGGCTCCAGGAGAGCTGGAGAGGGACTGGGGACAAGGCCTGGAGGGACAGGACACAGGGAATGGCTCCCACTGCCAGAGGGCAGGGATGGATGGGAGATTGGGAATTGGGAATTCCTGGCTGGGCTGGAATTCCCAGAGCAGCTGTGGCTGCCCCTGGATCCCTGGCAGTGCCCAAGGCCAGGCTGGACACTGGGGCTGGAGCACCTGGGACAGTGGGAGGTGTCCCTGCCATGGCAGGGGTGGGATGGGATGGGATTTATGGGCTCTTCCAACCAAAATCATTCTGAATTCTGTGCTACACTTTGATTATGCAGAGCTGATATTCACAAACTCTATTATTTAGGGTGTGGTTTTGCTCTTCTGTTCATAATTAAGATTTACAATTAAGCCAGAAATCGGTAATTTCCTCTCCATTATTTTCCTCTCCAATATTTTCCTGGTCCATGACAGCAAATGCGAATTTTTGGCAACAACAAATCTGAGTTTTTCCCATTCTTTATCCACAGAACAATTTCAAAATGTATTTTCATGTAAAGAATGAAGTTTAATGACCACACAGGGATAATCACCAGTGAAAAAGATCTTCTGGACAGTTGTTAAATTGTTTGGATAATTGACTTCAAGGGAATCCTGGAGAATGTTGAAGACAGACCCAACTCTGTTGCCCACAGCCAAAATAAACAAAAATTTAGTGTCTTTTCGGAGCTTGGCATAAAAACTTGGATTTTCCTTCTCTTGATTTGATAGCAGTGGACAAGTTAATGCCAAGACAGCGGGGAAGGATTTCTCTGGCTTTTTATTCAGTGGGAGTGAGGGGTTTGGGCAGTAAATGGATCCACTTAGGCTGGAATTCCAGATAAAAATAAATACAAACTTCATGGCTCTTCCCACGTGGGGTACTGGAGCAGATTTTGTTGTTCCATCCATTATCACATCATTCCAGGATGGTTTGGTCAGGTTGGATGGGGCTTGGAGCAAGCTGGGATGGTGGAAGATGTTCATGGGGTTGGGATTGGATGATCCTTAAGGTCCTTTCCAACCCAAGCCATCCTGGAATTCTGGGATCTTCGGCCATTTCCTTGCTTTGTCTCTGGAGTCCATTGTCCCTAAAAATTAAGTGGAGAATCTTTCCCAGGATCACAAACTCTTTTTCCCACCTGTGAGAAGAAACAGGAAGGGATCAGGAACACCTGGACACCAGGAGAGGTTTTCTGGCTTCTCTGACCCCACTCACAGTGAGATGCAGGAGATCACAGAATTCCCAGTGGTTTTGGAGGATCCTTGAAGTGAGGTGGGGCTGGGCATGAAAGTATTGGAATATGGGAAATTTCCTGTTCTGGGTGCTCAGGAAAAGGGCCAGGCTGGATTCTGAGCTCTCCAAACCTCCAACATCTGCTCCAAGACCGTGCAGGGCTCCACATCTGCTTGGGTGAAGTTCTCCTCTTGTTCACTGTGAACGGGTCAGAACAAAATCCCTGACAAAAATAAAGGGGAACAACCAAAATGACTCCAAACCTCCTCTGGGAAGGCCACAGGAGGTTCCTCGAGGGGTCTCTGGCTGCTCAGTGAAGGTTAAAATCAGAAATTTGGAGTTTTGCTGCTCCATGGCCCTGTTGTCACAGGTTAAACACGGACAGAACCATCAGCAACCACAAATCCGAGCATTCCCTGTGTCCTGCATCCACTTGGGAAGCAGCCAGGGGTCCATAATTCTCATATCAAAGCCTAAAAACGGTGCAGAAAATGGTGCAGAACTTGATGGATTTAGTGGTGGTGTTTGAGCCGCTGGAAATTGGTGAGGCAGGAACATTCTGAAGCATTAAAGGAAAATTTGGGGTTGATCAGGGAGGGGCTGGGAAAAAAAACAAACTGAACCTGATGAATGCAAATAGGCCTTGCTTGAGATCCTGAACTGCATTTTATTACTTTGAAAATATAATTAATGAGGGAGGGCAGGGACTCTTTGTGGGGAGTTTGAGGACAAAAGTTGTTTCATCTTGGGTTGTTTGATCACATCCTCGTTCTTTGGGGCCTCTTCGGAGCGAGGCTGGCACTTTGCTGAGTCTCAAAGAACAGTTACAGATTTATTTGTGCATTTGCTGCTCCTTTGGAGCTCCCTGTGCTGGTGACGTTCCCAAAAATCTGCTGGGAAGGGTCTGCAGCAGCATCTCCCACACTCTGCTGGGTAATCAGAGAATCCTGGAATGGTTTGGGTGGGAAGTGACTTTAGAGATGATTCCATCCACCTCATTCCATGGGCAGGGACACTTCCCACTGTCCTAAGCCCCAGTGTCCAACCTGGCCTTGGGCACTGCCAGGGATCCAGGGGCAGCCACAGCTGCTCTGGGAATTCCAGCCCAGCCAGGAATTCCTAATTCCCAATATCCCATTAAATCTCTTTTAGTTCATCACCATTCCCCCGTGTCTCTGCCTGTGTAAAAACCCCTTAACCTTTAATTTCTCTTTTATTTCTGTGTCTCCCCCCACGGAAATTTCTCAGCGATGCCGAAAATGTAACTGATACCGCAGAGACAAAATCTATGGCATGGCTCAATTTTCTTGGCATTTTGGAATGCCCTCCTGGAAATTTCCTCCTGGAAACGAAGGTCCAGGAATCTACAGACGAGCAAAACCCAAGCCACTGTTTTATGGGATTGCTGGATGAAGAAAATGATACAAAACCCCCTTTTCCTTTACCTGGTGGGTTTGTATCTAGCTCAGCTCAGGTGTTTCCAATGTGGTGGAAATCAGGAAGGTCTGAAGGGATTTTGGAGACCTCATCCAGAGTCATGGAATGGTTTGGGTTGGAAGAACCTTAAAGACCATCCAGTTCCAACCCCCTTCTGCTTGCAAGAAACAGCTTTGACCCAAATTTGGAGGTTCTGCCCCCTTTTCTTACCTTGGAATTGTTGCTTTTCCACAGAGGAAAGTTACCCTGACTTCCCTGCTAGACTTTGTTCAGTTCTAGGCAGGAGAAACTGCTGAAAATTCAGAAATAAAAATAGTTTATTGAGGTTATGAGCAACTAATTTGGGCTGAAACATCGCGCTGGTCGTGCCCATCGAGTTCTTTTTTGGTTCTCCCCTGACTGAAAAGGATCTGCATAAAATATTGAGGGGTTTTGTGTGTGTAAGCATTGTTTGTGCTGTTATTTCCACACACACAAAAAAAGCTCAGCTCGTGCCTCAGAGTTTAATTCTGTGGCAGTTTCCAACTGGTTCATGCTTTTGGTAGTGCTGATTCCTGGGAATTGGCTGAGGCTTTCCCAAGGGAAGAAGAGCTGCTCAGCAAAGAGAAGCGCAAAAAATTCCATCTTGATTAAAGCCATGAAACTTCCTTAAATAAATAGAAGTAAATGAATAATGTAAATAAATTAAATAATGAATGAATAAATAAAATCAACCAGTTGGATAATTTAGGATGTGGTTAGAACTAAGAAGCAGCATCAAAATGACACTTTTCCTAGAAAAATACCAAATTTTCCATTCTCTCCTTAAAAATATTGCCTTCCTCAATGGAAGAAGCCTCCTCTAGCCTGTGGGACTGAGGGTAAATAGCTTAAATTTAGGTTTTTCCCCCCCACTTTGAAAAGATAAATAAATAAATAAATAAATAAATGTGAATTCTTTTCAGAATTATTTTCCGAGTTCTGGAAATGTTAATTCTTTTCCAGGTGGTGGGAGTGCTCATTCAGCATGGAATTTGCAAATCCCAAAGAGCTGTGTTGTTCAAGGAGCAACTGAATTACGAAAACTGAGTCAGAATTAGCAAAATTGAGTTGGAATTAGCAAAACTGAGTTGGAATTAGCAAAACTGAGTTGGAATTAGCAAAACTGAGTTGGAATTAGCAAAATTGAGTTGGAATTAACAAAATTGAGTCGAAGTAAACTGAGTCTGAATTCACATTTTCACCGCTTGTGGAAGGAGCAGACTGTGATTTTTTAGTATGTCCTCTCTAGAACCTTCCAGGGCCTAAAGGGGCTCCAGGAGAGCTGGAGAGGGACTGGGGACAAGGGATGGAGGGACAGGACACAGGGAATGGCTCCCACTGCCAGAGGGCAGGGATGGATGGGAGATTGGGAATTGGGAATTCCTGGCTGGGCTGGAATTCCCAGAGCAGCTGGGGCTGCCCCTGGATCCCTGGCAGTGCCCAAGGCCAGGTTGGACATTGGGGCTTGGAGCACCTGGGACAGTGGGAGGTGTCCCTGACATGGCAGGGGTGGCACTGGATGGGATTTAAGGTCTCTCCCAACCGAAACCATTGTGGGGTTCTGTGAAATGGATCTGGGACAGAGGGAATGGGGAGAGGAACACAGGGATTTGAGAAACCTCTTAGTAGAAATCGCCATAAATGGTGGATATCAATATTTATCTTCAGTACTTCTACCCAGCCTGGGGATTTGTACAATTTCTAACCAATATTTTTGTTTAGGGACCATCCAGATGGAAAAAAAACTTGGATAAACCCACAAACGTCCTTTGGCACACCTCTATAGGGAAAAAAAAGGGATTTTGGGATTGTGTCAGGAGCATTTTGTATTCAGTTCATCAGAAAATCTGTGCCCTTGAAAGGTTAAATGGCTGATCCTGAAGCATTGTCCCAAAAATCAGGATCATCCCAACACTCAGGTTCTTGATGTCAGCTGGGGTAGGGTTTTGGAGAGTTTCAGGTTCATTTAAAGAAAACTGAGGTGAGTGAGATGCAGGAATATTTCACTCTTGGAGACTGAGGATGGAATGCCAGGATAAGATGCTCCTTTATGAGGAAGATGGTGGGAAATGAGGTTTTCCAGAACTGCTGTGCCCCTGTGTAGGCTTTCCCTCAAAAAAAATTCCCATCTGGAACCCTGAGGTTTCCTTATCTCTGGTGGGAGGTAGAGAATTTATTGGATTTGTACTGGTGGCTTGGATAGCCTTGGATGCAGGAGAGATTCCAGATGGATTGGAGGTGACCCCACTGGTTGTATCAGTGATTTTAGGGTGACGTTTCCCTTTTTCTGGTGCTCTGACAGGACAGGGATGAGGAAAAGCCTGGAAATCCCTCCAGAGATGGAAAACAACCCCTGAAATCTCAGGAATTATTTTAGTTTGCAGCAGCTCAACCTGATTTGGGTGCTGGGACTTCCTATTTTTCATTGTGGGGGTGACAGCACCTCACAGCTGCCTTATCCATAGTGGAACTTAATCAGGATTTGGGGTCCTAGTAAAAATTATCCAAGTGTTTAACACGTGCTTTGGAAGGTCCAGTGGTTAGGGTTAGGGTTCCACCAAAAAAATCTGAGAATTATTGGGGTGGGAAGAAACCTTCAAGTTCATCCTGTTCCATCCCATGAGTAAGGACATCTTCCAGCATCCCAGGTTGCTCCAAGCCCTGTCCAGCCTGGCCTTGAGTTTTTTCCAGGGATGGAGCATCCATTGGCTCTCTAGGGAACCCATGCCAGTGTTTCATCCTGAAAATCATAAAATCATATAAAATTTCTACCTGATATCTCATTTATTTCTACACAAAAATTGCTCAGCTCGTGTCTCAGGGTTTAATTCTCTGCCAGTTTCCAGCTGGTTCATCCTTGTGATTCCAAGTTTGTGTTGTGCAGACTCCTGGGAATAAAATCAAATCCTATGGCTGCAGCCCCTTTAAAAATCATATTTAGGCCTCTAGTGAAGCCAAATTTCTACCTGATCCTAGAAAATTGCTCTTTTTTTCTGCGTTTCAGCCTTAAAAAAAGGACGCTTTTGGATCACCCCCGACCCGTATCACAAAGACGACAACATCCAGATCGGGCGGGAGGTGAAGATCTCGTGCCAGGTGGAAGCCATCCCCTCGGAGGAGCTCACCTTCAGCTGGTTCAAGAACGGGCGGCCCCTGCGCAGCTCGGAGAGGATGGTGATCACCCAGACCGACCCCGACGTGTCCCCCGGCACCACCAACCTGGACATCATCGACCTGAAGTTCACCGATTTTGGGACCTACACGTGCGTGGCGTCCCTCAAGGGAGGTGGCATCTCGGACATCAGCATCGATGTCAACATCTCCAGCAGCACAGGTGAGGAGGAACTCCTTGGGGTCGGATCTGTGGGGAGGAAGACACCCCGTGGTGGAGGAGGTTGTGTGGAGAGCTGCCAGCACATTCCAGAGGTTCCAGGGAGCTGGAGAGGGAATGTTCATCAGGAACTGGTGACAGGAGACGGGGAATGGGTTCAAACTGAAAAAGGGGAAATTTAGGTGGGATATTGGGAATTGGGAATTCCTGGCTGGGAGGGTGGGCAGGCCCTGGCACAGGTGCCCAGAGAAGCTGTGGCTGCCCCTGGATCCCTGGCAGTGCCCAAGGCCAGGCTGGACACTGGGGCTGGAGCAGCCTGGGACAGTGGGAGGTGTCCCTGCCATGGCAGGGGTGGGATGAGATCAGTTTTATTCCCAAACCACTCTGGGATTCCCTGACCCTCGATCAGGGGCTGAGTTGCTTTGATCAAACAACAGAAACCTGAGAAGTTCCCTGTTGGATCATTTTTGGTAGTGGAGGTACTCTGGGGCTGGAGCTGCTCTGGAGCCAGGCTGGGAGAGCTGGGAATGTTCCCCTGGAGAGGAGGAGGCTCCAGGGAGAGCTCAGAGACCCTGACAGGGCCTGAAGGGGCTCCAGGAGAGCTGGAGAGGGACTGGGGACAAGGCCTGGAGGGACAGGACCCAGGGAATGGCTCCCACTGCCAGAGGGCAGGGATGGATGGGAGATTGGGAATTGGGAATTCCTGGCTGGGCTGGAATTCCCAGAGCAGCTGTGGCTGCCCCTGGATCCCTGGCAGTGCCCAAGGCCAGGCTGGACACTGGGGCTTGGAGCAGCCTGGGACAGTGGGAGGTGTCCTTGCCATGGCAGGGGTGGGATGAGATGGGATTTAAGGACTCTTACACCCCAAACCAATCCATGATTCCATGATTTTACAAGCAGAAAAGAACTGGGAGGATTCTTAGAGGAGAAGAGCCAGCTTTGGAATGATGGATGAGCATTCCATGCAGACTTTGTCACCTGCCTGCCCAGGTGGAGCAAACAGTGCTGTGTGTGTGCACTCATGCATCCTGTAACTACTGAATTCCCTGGACTTCCTTGGGAATCCTTGGGAAAACTGATGGGATTTCCTGGAAACATCCATTAGTTGTCCATTCCTGTCAGCTCGCCACAATCCCTGCAGGAAATGATGAATTCTGTCACCCCTGAAATTTCCTGTCCTGGAATGTTCCAGAATATCGGGAAAGGGGGAAGAAAATGTGGAATTTGAGCTCAGCCTTTTTCAGCATCCTAAAAGGAATTCTGCTCTTGGAATGACTTCATTACCCAGCCAAGTGGAAGCTGAAATAGTTGCAGTGCTTTGAAGGTCATTACTGATTCATCAAGATTCATTACTGCTCTGCTAATTAGGAACAGACGGCCCAGGCACAAACACATTTCCCAAATGCCAGGACTTGCAGGGATTTATTAACATCCCTCTGGATGTCTGGGATGGGGGGGAATTTCCTCTTCCTGATGTTCGTGCAGCTCCTCTGGAGTGGGGCAGGAGGGGCTGTGTCAAATCCTAGGGAAGGAAGAAATCCATGAATTCTCCAGGAGGTTGGGAAGGGACGTGTGGCTCTGGAATTGCCCTTGTTTAGCAGGAATATTTTTTTCCCTTGACATTTTCAGCAGGAAAAACACGGATTTATGTCCCGAGTATCTTACATAAACGGACCTGAAGTAATCCCCTCACTGCTCCCCCCCATATCTCAATAAAATAGGTCAGTGAAGAGTGGGAATCGAGACTCAAACGTGGAATATCTGCCCTAGAAAAGCCCTGTCACCCATAAAAGCCACCCTGGGCAAACGTTACTGAGAGCCAGGCTGGGTTTTTTGGGATATGTGGGATCATGTCATGGAAACCTGGAGGCAGAAGATGCTAAAAAAGCAACAAGATGTTAAAAAAGCAACAAAAACCTCAATAAAGTGGGTTCGTGGTGAGCAAAAAAAAAAAAGAGGTGGATTGGAGGGTGTCAGCCTGTGCAAGGGATTTTTTTTCTGCCTCAAATATTGGATTTAAGCAGGAAGAATCAGCTTTGGGATTGGGATGGTTTGCTCTGTTCAGGGCACTGCTTTTATTCCCAAAAATCAGCATTTATCCCTTATGGCTCATTCCCTTCCCACCTTTTCCCTGGAGACATCATTGAGCAGGGAAGAGATTTGTTATTTTGGGCTATTTTCCTTTACTTTCTGGTTTTGCTGCTCTGAATTGCCACGGGAAGGTCTGGAGGAAGTGCTGATCCCTCTTTTCCTAAGGCAGTCCTTCCCGTGGCTCATTCCCACCCCGTGTGGGCACAGCCAGATGTCCCACATGGAAGAACATCAAACAAAAAAATTCCTGCCCTCGGGATGAGCCTGAGGATGTGCTGAGCTTGTACCACCTCAGGATGGGAACATTCCGGAGCAGGACAAGGATTTTGGATGAGCACAGGGCAGCCTGGAGGCCTCCAGATCTGGAGGAAAATGGAATCACAGAATAATTTCTGGAATTTCTCCAGAAATGGAATCATGGAATCATGGAATCACGGAATCACAGAACCATGGAACGATGGAATCACGGAACCATGGAACCATGGAACCATGGAATCACGGAACCATGGAACCATGGAACCATGGAATCACGGAATCATGGAATCATGGAACCATGGAACCATGGAATCACGGAACCATGGAACCATGGAACCATGGAACCATGGAACCATGGAATCATGGAATCATGGAACCATGGAACCATGGAATCACGGAATCATGGAATCATGGAACCATGGAACCATGGAATCACGGAACCATGGAACCATGGAACCATGGAACCATGGAACCATGGAATCATGGAATCATGGAACCATGGAACCATGGAATCACGGAATCATGGAATCATGGAACCATGGAACCATGGAATCACGGAACCATGGAACCATGGAACCATGGAACCATGGAACCATGGAATCATGGAATCATGGAACCATGGAACCATGGAATCACGGAATCATGGAATCATGGAACCATGGAACCATGGAATCACGGAACCATGGAACCATGGAACCATGGAACCATGGAACCATGGAATCATGGAATCATGGAACCATGGAACCATGGAATCACGGAATCATGGAATCATGGAACCATGGAACCATGGAATCACGGAACCATGGAACCATGGAATCACGGAACCATGGAACCATGGAATCGTGGAACCATGGAATCACGGAACCATGGAACCATGGAATCACAGAACCATGGAACGATGGAATCACAGAACCATGGAACCATGGAATCATGGAACTATGGAACCATGGAACCATGGAACCATGGAATCATGGAATCATGGAACCATGGAACCATGGAACCATGGAATCATGGAATCACAGAACCATGGAACCATGGAATCATGAAATCATGGAATCCCAGAATCATGGAATCATGGAACCATGGAACCATGGAATCACAGAACCATGGAACCGTGGAACCACGGAATCATGGAACCATGGAATCATGGAACCATGGGATCATGGAGCTGTTTGGGTTGGAAGGGATCTTTGAGTTGGAAGGGCCACCTTCCGCTATCCTAGGTTGCTCCAACACTTCCAGGGATAAATCTGGCTTCCCAGAAGTTCTGCTACATCCAGGCAGAGAAATTCTCGGAGAACTGCTCCGTGTGAGGCTCTGCAATATGAAAAGGGCTTCCCTGCCAAGCTAATCAGCTCTCCATTAAATAATGAATTAATTAAAGCTCCAGGCTGCTGTTCCAGGGCCTGCAGCCGTGATCCGGTGGTGCCACAGGAGTCCTCTGGTCATCCTGCTCCTGCTTTGATGAGACATAAAAGAGGCCTTGATTCCAGCTCGAAATGTTTATTGGAATCGCAGCCGTTGCATAACGAGGATGTGGGGTTTGGGAGGTAATTAGCGGCTAATTAAGATATTTGTAAACCTTAAGCACCATCCAGAGCAATCGTTGATGGCAGAGGCCTTTGGTTATTGCAGCAAATGGATGGGTTTGGTGAGCTGTTATCCTTGGAATTTATCTTGGGAAGGAGCAGGGAGCAGAAGGGTCAGAAAAATGCCATATTTTGCTAGAAATCTTTGTCTTTTACAGTTATGTTTTCATGCTTAAATTGCAGTTTTTCTTGCTAAATCCATCCTTGGGAGCCCCTTCCTGTCCTGCTCTACAGCCCTTGGGAAATATGATTTCTCAGGGATAAACCCACCCTCCATGGGTTGATTCCAGCAGGATTTCTGGGAGCTCTGTGTGCCTGAGTCTCTTTGTTCTTCTCCCGAGGGCTGTGGATGGACTCCTCATCCCGTGGTTCTCCTCATCCATGGATGCTCCTCAGCACAGCTCCTGCAAAACCCCTGGAATTCATTTCCCTAATTTGCTGCTGGCTCTGCATGTTCTGGGTTTTAAATGTTCCTCTTTCCTCTGGCTGCAGAGCAAGGTGCTGGTTTAGGGCTTTAGTGCTGTGCTCCAAGCACTGATCCTGGAATTATTTTCCCACCTGAGCAGAATTTTTGCCCAAAAATCAGGATCATCCCAACCCTCAGGACTGGACCCTTTGTCCAAGGCCTCACCATCACTTCAGGGCGAGAGGAAATGGCCTCAGAGGTGGATTAAATAGGATCTTAGGGAAAATTCCTTCTCAGAGAGGAAGGAAAAGGCTGTCCAGGGGGTCCCCTTCCCTGGAAATGTTCAAAAAATGTGTGGATGTGGCACTTGGGGCCATGGGCTGGTGGTGACCATGGTGCTGCTTGACGGTCAGACTTGGTGGTCTTGGAGGGCTTTTCCAATTTAAAGGATTCTGTGGTTCCATAAAATCCATGGTGGATTTTGTGTCCTCATGTGCAGTTAGGATTGGTTTGTGCCCCAGAAAACATGGAATTTCCACTTTGGAACTGAGAGCTTGCCTGGGGGGACACAGGAATGATGGGAAAGCACCCGTGAAATCCAGACAGGAATTCCTGACAGGCTGCTCCATTTCCCTTCCACACCTGTGCCTTGATGGACCCTCTTCCATGGGGAGCGATGAAAGGCCGTGGAAAGGGTAAAGGAAATTCTCCTAAGTTTTCTTGGCTTCAGCCACTTTTCCAATCATTTTCCTGGATCAGCAAATCTCCCCCTGGGCTCTTCTCTCACCTCTGGGTCCCTTCCAGCAGCAGCTCCTCGGTGTTCCCCAACATTTCTCCCAAAAAACCAGAGCAGCTGAGCAGTTCCAGCCTCTGTTTACAGACAGAAGCAGCGTAATTATCCTTCAGGAATAATTATCCCTTGCTGCCCTTCCTGGGTGGAATGATCTTGCTCAAATCTATTTTGTGGCCCAGCTCAGCCCTGTCTTAACTCCAGCATCACGTCAGGGCATGAATCATGAGCTGGGCCCAAACTGCAGCTCTCAGGCAGAGGATGATTAATCCCGGCCACTCAGCCCTTCAAATTCATAAATATTACAGAAGTAGGACACACAAATAACTTCGTTCTCCCTTCCAGCCTGCACAGCGTGGATTCCTCAATATTCCTGAGCCAGGCTGGGAGTGATTTCCTTGGATAATGTGAATTCCAGCAGCTCCTTGGGGAGATCCCCTCTGGGTGATCTCCAGTTTGGATGGTTTCATGATGTGCTGCTAAAACTCTCCTTTGCTGTGCTTGATCCTAATTATTAGGATGAATCCATGTGGAGCAGCCTGGCCACATAATCCCAGGATTTTTCCCTGTCACTGACAGGGGTCGCTCCAAGGAAATGGTTTCCTCAAGGCTCCCAAGGATACAGAAGTGAGAGCAGCCCCCAGAAATCTCAGCTCAGCAGTTGTGAGGCCACCACTTGCAGGGGCTCCTTGTCCACCTCTGATTGTCCTGGAGTCATGGAATACCTTGGGAAGGGATGTTAAAGCCCATCCAGCCTCCGTGGGCAGGGACGTTTTAATGGGATCAGAGCACCTCTGAAGGATTTCTCTGTCTGCAGCTTCTTGCCTCTGCCAGCGGCTCTCTGGCATTTAATTAATCTGTCTGATCCGTTAATTAAGCTGGAATTTGATCCATCATGACTTCAGAAAGCTCGAGTAGAACTAACAGCACCCAGAATATACAAGGAATAAACACATTAGGCTCAGGAATTTTGAGGTTTTTTTTCTCAGAAATAGCTGTCTTGTCCTGTCTCCACTCTCCTCTAGACAGTGCTGGATCACAGATCCTCTGGAATTACAGTGGAGCTGCCACAGGAGAGCAGCTGGAGGAGTTCCTGTCTGGTTTTACTCTCTCCAGCAACAGGAGTGTCTGTCTAGGGAGCAGAACAAAAAATCAGAGTTCAGGAGAGCAGTGACCTCCTGCCACTTCACCTCGTGCTGGATCAGCAGCCCAGGGAGGCTGAGTTGTCTCAGATATTTGATTTAAAACCAGGGTTGGACAGACATCAGCAGAACCTGCTCACCACGGGCCACTGCCCACTCACAGGGTGACAATGTGGCTTTGAATCAGTGCTACTGGAGTGTCACCAAAGCCTTTTGTTCTCCAGGTGCCACCAAGGCTTTTTGTTCTCCAAGTTTTGTCCTCCAAGTGTCACCAAAGCTTTTTGTTCTCCAAATTTTGTCCTCCAAGTGTCACCAAGGCTTTTTGTTCTCCAAGTGTCACCAAAGCTTTTTGTCCTCCGAGTGTCACCAAAGCCTTTTGTTCTCCAGGTGTCACTTTTCCAAGTGCCACCAAAGCTTTTTGTTCTCCAGGTGTCACCCTCAACTTCAGGAAACTGCTGAGAGTGTGAGCTTCTTTTAAAGCCACTCGGTGCAGGAATAAGGGAATGTTGTTTCCAGCTAGGATCAGGAAAAATCATGGATTTGTCCTTTTCCAGCCTGGGCAGTGGATCTGCTCCCGGCTGGGACTGCAGCAGTAAGGGAACATTTCTTGTTCCCACCTAGGATTTAGGTAACTTCTCGTCCTGCAGAGCAGGGACAGAGCTGCCCTTTCCTCGGAGCAGCCTCTGGAGCTGCAGGAGACCTGGGATGCCTCGGGAAGAGGCTGAGCCCTCCAGGGCTCTCCTTGTGCCACAGCAGCACCTGCTGGGAGACAGCAGCTGGCACAGCTGGTGACAGCCTGGCACGGCTGCCTGGCACCCCTCGCTGCCCATGCCACTGGCAGCGTCCTGGCTGGCACAGCCTTGGCTCTTCCCTGCTCCTTCCCTCGTGGATTTGAGCCTCTGGACCCACCTGTGCCCGCTCATCTCTGCACAGGTGGTGGAAAGAGAGGAAACGGCCTCAAGCTGTGCCAGGAGGGGCTGAGTGGGATCTCAGGGAGGATCCCTGTCCAGCTCAGGGCAGAGGTGGAGTCCCCATCCCTGGAGGGATTTGAAATCCCTCTGGATGTGGCACTTGGGGCAGTGGTGGCCGTGGAACAGCTGGACTCAGTGATCTCTGAGGGTTTTCCAGCCTGAACAATTCCATGATTCCCTGTTTCTAAGCTTGCTCACCCAGACTCACCATTCCCTGCTCCACGGGTCTCCCGAAATCTTTGGGAGGAAAACCATGAAATTTTTATTTTCTCCTCAATCCTTCTGAGCTGGATTGCTCATGGAGACAAATCCCACGTGGCCCAGGCTGCCAGTGCCTGCTGTGTCACCGTTCCCCAAAACCTGGGATTTATTTTTTCAGCTTGTTGCTAATTCCAGCTACATTTGCCAGCGGAACAGACAGCTCAGAGGTAATTAAATACCTGTGAGGTTGTGACCATAAATAGCTGGGCTGAAAAGGGGAAACCCTGCCAAAACCCCTCCCTGCACAGAGGATTGGGGCTTCTTCTCCCTCTAATTCGAGAGTGGAGAATCAGGATCTAAATTTAGGGGGAGCTGGGGCCCCTAAATGGCTCCTAATAAATGGGGTGTGGACAGAAATTCTTGTTGGGACCTCACTGTTACTCGAATGTGACCCAGAGCTGCAGCCAGGCCTTGGATTGATGGCATTGCCCCTGGAATTCTTCGTCCTTGAGCAAAATTAGGGCTTCTACTCCCCCTAATTAGAGAGTGGAGAATCCCCCTAATGAGAGAAATTAGAGGGTCTAAATTTAGGAGGATCTGGAGCCATAAATGGGGTGTGGACAGAGAAATTCTTGTTGGGACCTCACTGTTATTCAGTTGTGACCCAGAGCTGCAGCCAGGCCTTGGATTGATGGCATTGCCCCTGGAATTCTTCATCCCTGAGAAAAGGTTTGGGGCTTTTTCTCCCCCTAATTAGAGAGTGGAGAATCAGGATCTAAATTTAGGAGGATCTGGAGCCATAAATGGAGTGGGGACAGAGAAATTCTTGTTGGGACCTCACTGTTACTCAGTTGTGACCCAGAGCTGCAGCCAGGCCTTGGATTGATGGCATTGCCCCTGGAATTCTTCATCCCTGAGAAAAGGTTTGGGGCTTTTTCTCCCCCTAATTAGAGAGTGGAGAATCAGGATCTAAATTTAGGAGGATCTGGAGCCATAAATGGGGTGGGGACAGAGAAATTCTTGTTGGGACCTCACTGTTACTCAAACGTGACCCAGAGGTGCAGCCAGGCCTTGGATTGATGGCATTGCCCCTGGAATTCTTCATCTTAATGGATGGCCTTGTCTCTCCTGTCCCCTCTGCTGTTCCCAGGAACAACAGGAATAAATCCTGGGAAGCACAACGAGCTCGGCTGCCTCGCAGTGACAGGCACTGCAAAATGCCACGGGAGAGGAGGAGTCAGGGATTTGAGGGGATCTTTCCATCTGGGACACTGACAGAGCCTTTCTTATCAGCTGTCACCACCCTCGTGGTGGTGCTCCTTATCTCAGCGAGGTGCAGCTTTTTGCCGTGCTGTTATCTCTGCTTTTTCAGGGAAAAAAAACTGGTGGAAAAAGAGGGGGAATTATTGCACTTGCACAAGGGGATTTTTGTCGGGGATCTGCTTTTCTCCCCCTCCCAACACGGATGTGCTTCCTGTGTTTTCTCCAAGTTCTCTCCCTTGTCCCAGCTGGAATGGCTGATTCCTGAGGCAGGCTGGGCTTGGATAATTCAGACCCTTTGCTCTCACACTGGAAATGTTGGGATCTGGAAGAGGCTGTCAGCACCACGTGTCCAGGGATAGATCCACATGGACAATTTCCAGAGGGAAAACTCCCATCCTGGCCCCATCTGGGGCTGGCACAGGGCTTTTCCCTCGGGATTTCGGGATCACAGGGATCTCAGGATATCAGGGATCTCATCCCGGGGCCGTGAATCCCTGAGCCTGGGCAGGCTGTGACTCCCAGGGAAGCCTGAGGTGCAGGAGTGGGAGCAGGGCTGGAGGAGCCTCTGGCTGGGAAAGGCTTGGATGCACTGCACAGGCTGGAAAAGGACAAATCCAGGATTTTTCCTGATCCACACAGGGCTCTGTCACATTTGACCTCAGCTGAGAAGCCACAAGCCAGGTGAGCTGGAAGATCCAGGAGGAGGCTCCTGGCTGCAGGCAGGCACCTTTCCCTGTGAACTGTATTTTCCTTCTTGGAACAACACCTTTCTCCCATTTTGGTCTATGATTTCTCAATGCTCCAGCTCCCCTGGGAATTTTCCTGTGCTCAGACCCTGCCGTGGCACAAAACAACATAACTGAGAACTAATAATGTTTTATTAATATCGGGAATGTTTTATTAAGCAGTTGTTATTTCTTTCTTTTTAATTTTTCCTGATTTTTTTTTTTTTTTTATTTTTGAAGTATAGAATCCTTTTTCCTTCCCTCCCCTGTGGAAAAAGCTCTTCCCATGTCTGCCTGTCCCACCTGACAGGAGCTATTAAAGCCTTCAAAGCAGCTGAAAGCAGCACTTTGGTTCCTGTGAAAGCCCCAGATTTCAGCTCTGATTCCTACCAGGCTTGTCAGGGCTGGAGACACGGAGCAGATCCCGGGGGAAAACTGGAATTGCTTCTCACCGGGACGAGTTTGTTGTTTCTGTCCCTTGGGGGTTGAAAATTGCTTTGGAATGTTTTTCCTGAAGACAGGAGGGAGGTGCAGGCTGGGTTTCGTCAGCCCTGGCATTCCAGGAAAGGAGCTGAGAGAAGGACAGGGAGGAGAGGAAAAGCTCCTGAAGGAGCTGTTTTCCCACAGGGAATGTCTCTCCGTTCTTCAGGACAGAAGATCCATGAGGAGAGATGAGTTTTCAGGAGGCACCAAGGGAAAAGGAGGGTGGGCAGTGTTTAAATCAGGATTTTCCATCTCTCCACCCACCACGCAGCATTCCAAGCATTTCCCAAGCAAGGCTGGACACTTCCCACTGTCCCAGGCTGCTCCAGCCCCAGTGTCCAACCTGGCCTTGGGCACTGCCAGGGATCCAGGGGCAGCCCCAGCTGCTCTGGGAATTCCAGCCCAGCCAGGAATTCTCAATTCCCAATCTCCCATCCATCCCTGCCCTCTGGCAGTGGGAGCCATTCCCTGGGTCCTGTCCCTCCATCCCTTGTCCCCAGTCCCTCTCCAGCTCTCCTGGAGCCCCTTTAGGCCCTGCAAGGGGCTCTGAGCTCTCCCTGGAGCCTTCTCCTCTCCAGGGGAACATTCCCAGCTCTCCCAGCCTGGCTCCAGCCCTGGAGCAGCTCCGTGGATTCCTCTGGATTTGCTCCCACACATCCACATCCTTTTCCCATGTCCTTGGCCTCCACCAGCTCACTGTGAGGTGCTCCTGCTCCATGGGGCTGCCCGGCTCCTGCTGGAAATAACTCCAGTATCCCTTCTGGAGTTGTTAATGCCAATCCCTGTGGAATAAACGCCATTTTCATGAACCTCCCGTGACAGACCCCAGCTGCCTTTGGGGTCAGGCCTCCAATTCTGAGGTGGTTTCTCAGTTGCCGCAATCCTTCCTCATCCACATTTATCCGTGGGCTGGATAAAAAATCAGCAGCCAGGCTGTTACCAAAAAAATGGGATTTAGTGCCAAGTAATCCTAAAAAGGAAAGCAGAACTGGCAGTGGGGAAGCGAGTGATGGTGGGAGAGCACTGGGGCGGTGGCAGGGACACACAGGGAGGGCACGAGTGTCACAGCAAGGCTGGGAAATCTTCTCTGGGGCTCCTCAGGCTGCTGAGAACTTCACCCCATAAACGTGGGAGCTTCCAATGAGTACAATCCATGCTTTGCCGTGGATAAGTTCCTTTTCCATGGATGATTCCCAGCAGGAAATCCCTCCACGGTGCCTGACTGTTGACCCCCTCTCCTCTCCCGCTTTCCAGTGCCCCCCAACCTGACGGTCCCTCAGGAGAAGTCCCCGCTGGTGACGCGGGAAGGGGACACCATCGAGCTGCAGTGCCAGGTGACCGGGAAGCCCAAGCCCATCATCCTGTGGTCGCGGGCGGACAAGGAGGTGGCCATGCCGGACGGGGCCCTGCAGACCGAGAGCTACGACGGGATCCTGCGGATCGTCAACGTTTCCCGGGAAATGACGGGGACCTACAGGTGCCAGACCAGCCAGTACAACGGATTCAACGTCAAACCCAGAGAGGCGCTGGTGCAGCTCATTGTGCAGTGTGAGTAAAACCTGGTTTCCCTTGATTTCCCTTCTGTTGTGCCGAGAAAATGTTGATTTATTCCTCCCCTAAACAAACAGCAGCAAGAGTCTTATGGCTGTTACATATTTGATGTGGGGTTGTTTGTCTCTGTAGTTCCCCGGATCCATGAATTCCGTGTAAATATGGAAGTAAAAATGACATAGGAGTCTCATTTCTGGTAAAAAAAAAAAAAAAACAAAAACAAAAACAAAAAAAACAACAAAAAAAAAAACCAACCAAGTGTGAGGCAATCATTATTTTCCCCACAGCTTTGAATTCCTTGACACGGGAACAAGCAGATGAGATGGGAGGACATATTTCTCTAAATACTGAGCTGATCCTGAGCTCATTTGTTGCTGCTGTGTAAAACGAGGAGGAAAAAAGGAGGGCAAGAGCTGTTCCCTGGGAGCTGATCTGCATCCAGATCCAGCCTGCTCCACTCTGCCAGCCAGCCTCGGGAATGGGGAGGGAAAAGGGGGGGATCAGTTATTTTTTATTTTGGACACATGAGGCATTTGTTGTCGGAGCACGGAAAGCCTGGTTTGAGGTGGTTTCTGGGGAGTAACGGGGGGATAATGAGCCATTCTTTGTGCTGAGTGACTTCCCTGCGTCTGCTGCTCTGTCAGGACTTAATTTGGGTGGTTTATGACGTGCAGCCCTCATTTATTCCACTTTCAGATGCCCCAGTCTTGTGTCACTTGGCTTTTTAGCAGCACTCTGTGCTCAGCACAAGTGACCTCTTTTGGGGCCTCCAGGGAAGAGCTGCTCCTCACACATCCTCAGTGCTGATAAGCAACTGATTTGTCTTTCCTGGCTCTGCTTTGTAACAAATTATGGATGCGTTGATTACATGGTTGGGATCTGCAGGACTTCCATCCCAGCTTTTTCCTGCTGCTCCAGCTTTGAATCCCAAAGTCAAGGCTGAAGGGGAGGATGGAATCTTCCCCCTTGTGGGTTTCTCTTAGTTGTGGGGTCGGCTGTGTTAGGAGCGGGTTTGTCCCACTGGAACTTGAGGCTGAGGGGTCTGTGCCTCCTGTGCTTGGCCCTGGGAGGGTCGGGCTCTGCTCCAGGGAACAGGGACAGGAGCAGAGGGAACGGCCTCAGGCTGGGCCAGGGCAGGCTCAGGGTGGCCACCAGCAGGAATTTCCCCATGGAAAGGGAGCTCAGACCTTGGAACTGCCCAGGGAGGGTTGGAGTGCCCATCCCTGGAGGTGTCACCTGGAGGTGGCACTCAGAGCTCTGGGCTGGGGACAGGGTGGGCATTGGGCACGGCTTGACTTCAGCGATCCTTGAGGGCTTCTCCAATGATTCCGTGAGGTTTAGATTGGATATTTGGGAAAATTTCTTCCCTAAAAGGGTTGCCCAGCCCTGGCACAGGTACAGGGTGGAGTCCCCATCCCTGGAGGGATTTCTAGTCCATGTGGATGTGGCACCTGGGGACGTGGGGCAGTGGTGGCCTTGGCAGGGTTGGAGAATGGGTGGATGAACTTAGAGGGATTTTCCCACCTTCACGATTCCATGATTCCATGAATATCTGTCTTCTGATTTGGAGTCTCCATCCCTGGAGGTGTCCCAGGAATTCCTGGAGGTGGCACTCAGAGCTCTTGGCTGGGGACAGGGTGGGCATCAGGCACAGCTGGGACTCTGATCTTGGAGCTCTTCTCCCGCCTCAGTGATCCCAGGATTCTGTGAATCTGGGAACGAGAACCACCACAGAAACAGTGGAGTGTTGATCTTTCTAAATAAGGAGAGGGGAAGTAGCTTCTCCCCTCCTTTTCTGGCATGAATTTGCTGTGAAAAGCAGAAAAAATTTTGTGGCTGAGGAATTACAACAGCTTCCCACTTCCTCAGGACCTGAGGCAGCTCCTGGTGGATCCCATGGGATGACTCTGCTGACTGTCAGGTTCTGGGGATGCATTGCTTGGGTCGCTGTCATTTTCCCACCTTTTCCTGTTGCCAAACCCTCTCTTTTTGATGCATTTTTGTTCTGCTTGAGCTGCAGAATTTTCCTCATTCTGAGAGAAGAGAGACAGCCTGAAAATGCTTCCAAGAAGTAGGAGTTCAACAGGTATTTCCAGGCACTTTTCCTTTCATCTCTCCGTGTTTAGAATTCTGCTCCCTTTATTCACATCCTGGCAAGTGACAAATTGGAGATGAATGGAGAAAAATTATGGAAAGCTTTGATTATTTTTCCTGTGGGAGGAAAGTTTTTGTTCCCAACGACTTGAGCACTGTTTCTGTACCGACAGCGACATTTAACCAATTGTCATAAAAACCAGCTCTTTTCAGAATTTGGGAATGTTTATCCTAGATGCTTCCAGCAGTGATGAACAGGGAAAGATATTTAATGGAACACTTTTATTTAGAGAATAACTCATGGATTTCACTGTGGATGTGCTGAGTGAGAATGTTCCCGTTCTTGGGAAGGTTCTCCTTGTGACAGCAGGACTTTGCCTCACTAAAAGTGGTTAATTAACCTATTTTTAAGGAATTATGGAATATCCTGAGTGGGAAGGGACCCACAAGGATCACAAATCCAACCCCTGGCCCACACAGTCACCCCAACAATCCCACTCTCTGCAGTCTTGGGAATGTGCTCATTCCCTGGGAAGCTCTTCCAGTGTTCCACAGGGCAAATCCTTCCGTGGAATTACTGCTCCAGGTCACATCTGTGGGGTCAAGCTAAAGAAAAATGAAAAGTAAATTCAAATATAAAGGATTTTTTTTTTAAATTTGACCTCCTCGTTTAATGAGTTTTTTGTTTTCCTCATATCTCTTTTTGGCTGCCATCCCTTTATCCCATCTCAGTGATGTCAGGATTCCAGCCCTGAAGTTCTCCAGGAAAACTGTGGATTTTTGGTCTTGGTCACAGTTTGTCCTTGAGCTGTGGTTTAAGATTTTTCTTTGGTGTGTTTACCTTAAATCCTAAAACTTCTCTTGCAAAATGAAAATCCTGGAGTCACAGCGTGGTTTGGGTTGGAAGGGAATTTCAAACCCATCCCGTTCCAACCCCCTCCATGGACAGGGACACCTCCCACTGTCCCAGGCTGCTCTGGATGAGTCTTGCTCTGTGTTTGGTTTCCCATCATGGGTTAGGTGGGATTTTGGGAATTGGGAATTCCTGACTGGGATGGAATTCCCAGAGCAGCTGTGGCTGCCCCTGGATCCCTGGCAGTGCCCAAAGCCAGGCTGGACACTGGGGCTGGGAGCAGCCTGGGACAGTGGGAGGTGTCCCTGCCATGGCAGGGGGGGCACTGGATGATCTTCAAGGTCCCTTCCAACCCAAACCACTCTGGAATTCTGTTTTATGATCTTCCGGCTGCAATTGTGGATAAATAAATTTTTAAGGAATAAATCAAACCCTGCTGGTGGAGACAGGGCCCAATCCAGGGACAGCTTACCAGCTCCACTTTTCCAGCTGCAGGAGAGGGTGGGGACCTAAAAGTGCCACCAGGTGCCACCTAAGGCAATGTTTCCACTGTGTCCCTTCTCAAATGATCGGAGCAGCGAGGACGGGATCGTTTTCCCTGGCTCCCTTTTCCTTCTCCGCTCCATAAAATCCCATTTACAGCACAAACCCGTTCCCAAACTCATCCATCTCCAAACCCTTGGAAATCCTCTTAAAACATCCAAGATATTTCATGGAAGCCTGGCTGGCAGAACTTTGGTGGCCACATCGGGATGCTCCAGAATTCCCCGTTCCGTTGGAGCTCGGCTTTATTTGTGTCATTCTTCCTTGGTAATAAATTCCAAATAACTCTGGAAAAGGGGCTCATCCTGCAGGAATTGGGTTGGGAATGGGACAGAGCTAATTCAGGAGAAAGATGAGGCTGAGTGATGATCTCAGGTGCTGAGTGGAGCAGCATAAATGGGTTATTCCCATTTTCCATCAGCTGGAGAATCCAGCCCAGAGTCCTCTTTCCTTGATTTTTGATTTCTTTGCAGGTGGGAACGGGAAAAGGAATTTTTGTGCCTTGGAAAGGCAATTTGGTAGCTCAGGAATGTGCTGGGTCTACTCTCGAAATATCTTCCTGATGAAATATTTATATGCAAATATTGTATTAATAATGAAATAAAAATTGTTGTGGGAGAAGGACACATTCCCCATCCCAAATGGGACTGGGATTAATGAGCTAAAAACTCTTGGAATTTTGGGAAAGTGATTAGGAGAAACTGTTTGAACAGGTAGGGTGGCCAATCCCTGTGGGAATTTACCAAATTCATGGAATTGTCTTGTGAATGGGGATCAGGAGTGTGGTAAAACTCCCAAAGAGTGAAATCTTCCAGATTATAAAATTTTAATTACAAAAACTCATCAAAAAGGGATAACCAAGGAATCTGAGAAATCAAGTGGGGCAAATATCTGGACTTTTAAACAAATCTCTTACAAATCTGTGCTTAGGCAGGCTGGAATGATGAAGGAAAGCAGAATTTGCATTTAATATTAATATTATTTACATCCTTCTTTCCCCCTTATGACTGAAGATTTGAGTGGGAAAAGCTGATTAATATTCAGGACAAATATTACATAACCCAAATCCATTCCCAGGCTGGTGCATTTATCACTTTCTGAATGAATTCTTTCTCTAGAGATAAAAGTTGGGTTTAATTTGGGCTGTTTGTGGTGGGAGAAAGGAGGGCCTAAAAACAAGTTTAGAACTGGGTCAATTTTTTTTTTAATTCTGAGCCATTTTTTCCCTTCTCTTCCAATGAACAAATGACCTTAACAACTTGAAAATATCAACGTAATGGTGCTCCCATTGCTTTTATAATTTTGATTTGCTCTCCAAAGTGGTTTTTTCCACTCTGGTGGTTATTTCCAAGGAATTCCACATTCCTGCCCAAAAGGATTTTCCCAGGATATGGCAGAGGTTGATGCTGCTAAGCTGAGCTTAAAGCTTCGACCTTCCTGTGGGGATATTTATTGCTATATTTATTTTATATATATGTACAGAGAGATTTAGGCACTCCAGATGGATAATTCCCATGTTGTGGTTTTCAACCTATGGATCCTTGCCTGCTCCTTAATTCCTAGTCCAGGAACTTCCCAGAAAAATGTAAAACAACAAAATCTATTCTCTAAGATCCTCATCCAATTGAGGCTGATTTCAGAATAACCCAGAGGCGAGGATGGCTTTGGGTGTAATTTATCCACATGGAGCAAGGCAGGGAAAAAAATAGGGAAATCACGGGTGGCTGGATCAGGAAAGAGAAATTCCAGGAGCTTTTTGACATTTAGCAAGGTCAAGGGCAGCGTGAGTTCGGTGACCCAGGGAGGCGATGAATATGCAAACCCTGGCGCTGTGGAAAATTTAAATGAGAACCAGATAATTTGAATTTTTTCTTTTTTTTTTTTTTTTTTTTTATAAAAATTATTATCACGGACGGCCC